>OY992876.1:128713438-129179527 GCA_963921405.1 Cepaea hortensis | reverse complement strand
GCTAACCCCGAATACTCTCGTCACGTGACGCGACGAGAATTAGCAGTGGTTCGAATCGCAAAAGTGACTTATGAGAGTATGGAGCCGGTCGCTCAGAAAGTCGTGGCGTGCTGATGAGCGTAATCTAGCCTAGGAATCAACATACAGCTGAAAGATGCTGGTGTTGACCGCAATATCCTGAAACAGGATGGAAACGCGGAAAAAAAAAAAAAAATATATCTTATATATAAATTAGGATGTGCGTATCTCTGTCTGTATGTTTGTCTGTATGTATGGCCTTTATTTGTTCGCGAACGGCCCATCCGATTGAGATGAAATTTTCTACACGCCTTCCTTTCAATCCAGCGCTGACAACTGTGATATTTTGTTAGTGTGAAATCGCCTGCTTACTCAGTATTATTTCATTTTTCATTTTTCATCATAATTTCATATATCTCAGGGACCTAACTCTGTAAAAGTTATTTCAAGGGGCATAACTTTTCTGTATAACTTATAGTCATATTGTGGCATCGTTTTCAAAGATTTATAAACTCTTTGTCCATAGTTATGTACCGGCATATGAGTTATAATAAATAATGATACAATCTGTAAGGCATTTTCAAAGTTTTCATAAAAATGATGCACAATGCATAACATTGTAACTCATCTTTTTTTGCTTAAGAAGTTACTGTAGTCATGCAGGTGATTAGAAAGAGTTTTCATTAAAAATAATGGATGGTGTGTGGTAGAACGTTCTTTTAAGTTACATTTTTTTTTGTTGTATGAATTTAATGAAGCCGGACAGGGTCAGGCAGACAGATAGACAGACAGACAGACAGATAGACAGTCGGGAACAGGAACTTATATGACTACTTATATAAATTAAATGAGATGCTTCACACCAGGAGCTGGGCGATGTCGGGCCGGGTCAGACAGACAGACAGACAGACAGACAGACAGATAGTCGGTAACGGGAACGGGAACTTATATGACTACTTATATGAATTAAATGAGATGCTTCCCACCAGGGACTGGGCGAAGCCGGGCAGGGTCAGCTAGTCTTATATATAAATTAGGATGTGCGTATCTCTGTCTGTATGTCTGTATGTATGTATGGCCTTTATTTGTTCGCGAACGGCCCATCCGATTGAGATGAAATTTTCTACACGCCTTCCTTTCAATCCAGCGCTGACAACTGTGATATTTTGTTAGTGTGAAATCGCCTGCTTACTCAGTATTATTTCATTTTTCATTTTTCATCATAATTTCATATATCTCAGGGGACCTAACTCTGTAAAAGTTATTTCAAGGGGCATAACTTTTCTGTATAACTTATAGTCATATTGTGGCATCGTTTTCAAAGATTTATAAACTCTTTGTCCATAGTTATGTACCGGCATATGAGTTATAATAAATAATGATACAATCTGTAAGGCATTTCAAAGTTTTCATAAAAATGATGCACAATGCATAACATTGTAACTCATCTTTTTTGCTTAAGAAGTTACTGTAGTCATGCAGGTGATTAGAAAGAGTTTTCATTAAAAATAATGGATGGTGTGTGGTAGAACGTTCTTTTAAGTTACATTTTTTTTTTGTTGTATGAATTTAATGAAGCCGGACAGGGTCAGGCAGACAGATAGACAGACAGACAGACAGATAGACAGTCGGGAATAGGAACTTATATGACTACTTATATAAATTAAATGAGATGCTTCACACCAGGAGCTGGGCGATGTCGGGCCGGGTCAGACAGACAGACAGACAGATAGTCCGGTAACGGGAACGGAACTTATATGACTACTTATATGAATTAAATGAGATGCTTCCCACCAGGGACTGGGCGAAGCCGGGCAGGGTCAGCTAGTATATATATAAATCAAAGTGTATGGTATGTAAATATGTATGTATGTAAATATGTATGTCCTTTATTTTTTCGCTAACGGCCCATCCGATTGAGATGAAATTTTCTACACGCCTTACTTTCATTCCAGAGCTGTCAAATGTCATAGTTTTTTTTTCTTCTTCCTCCTCCTCCCTCCTCCCCCTCCCAAAATACGTACGTAAATATATGATGATGATGATGAAAGAATCCCAGAACCAAAACGCTAGGGAAAGGGAAGAAAATGACGTGACTACACAGAATCGTCACACGGCAATCATCATCATCAAGTGCGTGCCGGCTGGCGTAGGCGTTCATGGCTCTCCGTAGATCTCAGTCTTTGGTTTTTTGGATTAACTCTGCTGCTGATATTCCTCCATGCCACGGCAATATCAATAACAATTCATCTTTTTATGTGTAAGGAAGTTGTCTACAGTCGGTAGAAAGAAAGAACTAGACGAGTATGAATTCGGAATGGCGAACTCTCTCCTCCTCTCTGCTTCCTCCCTCTCATCCTCTCCCCACTCCTCCTCCTTCTCCCCTTTCTTCTCCCTCTTCCTTCTCCCCTCCTCCTCCATCCTCCTCCCTCCTACTCCATCCGCCTCCTCCCCCTCCTCCCACATCTTCCCTTCTCCTCCCTCTCCCTCCTTATCCCTCCTCCTCCTCCTGCCTCCCTCCTCCTCCTCCTGCCTCCTTCTTCCTCATCATCCTCACTCCTCCTTCTCCCTTCTTCTCCCTCTTCCCTCTTCCTCCTCCTCCTACCTCCTCCCTTCTCCTCCCTCTACCTCCTCCTCCTCCCTCCACCCCTCCTCCTCCTTCTCCTCCTCTTCCTCCTCCCTTTCCTTCCTCCTCCTCCTCCCTCTACCTCCTCCTCCCCCTACCTCTTTCCTCTCCCTCCTCTTCCTCTTCCACCTCCTTTTCTTCCTCCCCTCCTCATTCTCCTCCTTCCTCTCCCTCCTTCCTCCTCCTCCTTCCTTCTTCTCCTCTGCCTCCTCCCTCCTCCTATCCCCTCCTCCTCCCTCCTCTCCTTCTCCTCCTCTCCCCTCCTCCTACCCTCTTCCTCTTCCTTCTCCCCTCCCTCTCCTCCATCCTCTCCTCTCCTCCCTTCCTCCTTCCTCCTCCTCCCTCTCCCTCCTCCATCCTCCTCCCCCTCTTCCTCCTCCTTCTTCCTCCTCCTTCCTTCTCCCTCCCTCCTCATCCCTCTTCCTCCTCCTCCTACCTCCTCCCTCCTCCTCCTCTCTCCTCCTCCATCCTCCCTTTTCTCCCTCCTCCTCCCTCTACATCCTCCCCTCCTCCTCTCCACTCTTCCTCCTACCCTCTTCCCTCTTCCCCTCCTCCCTTCCCTCCTCCTCCCTTCACATTCCTCCTCCTCCCTCTTCCTCCTCCTCCCTCCTCCTCCTCATCCCTCCTTCTCCCTCCTCCTCCTTCTTCCCTCCCTCCTCCTCCCTCCTCCCCCTCCTCCTTCCTCCTCTCCCTCCCTCTCCTCCTCCTCACTCCTTCCTCCTCCTCCCTCACCTCCTCTCCTCCCTCCTCTCTTCCTCCCTCCTCATCCCTCCTCCTCCCTTCTCCTCCTCCCTCCTCCTCCTCCCTCTACCTCCTCCTCCCTTCACATTCCTCCTCCTCCCTCTTCCTCCTCCTCCCTCCTCCTCCTCATCCCTCCTTCTCCCTCCTCCTCCTTCTTCCTCCCTCCTCCTCCTCCTCCCTCCTCTCCCTCCTCCTTCCTCCTCCTCCCTCTCCTCCTCCTCCCTCCTCCTCCTCCCTCCTCCTCCCTCTACCTCCTCCCTCCTCCTCCCTTCACATTCCTCCTCCTCCCTCTTCCTCCTCCCTCCTCCTCCTCTCTCCTCCTCCCTCCTCCTCATCACTCCTCCTCCCTCCTTCTCCCTCCTTCCCCCTCCTCCCTCTCCGCCTCCTCCCTCCTCCTCCTCCCTCTACCTCCTCTCCTCCTCCTCCTCCTCTACCTCCTCCCTCCTCCTCCCTTCACATTCCTCCTCCTCCCTCTTCCTCCCTCCTCCTCCTCTCCCGCCTCCCTCCTCCTCCTCCTCCCCTCCTCCCCCCTCCTTCTCCTCCTTCTCCCTCCTCATTCTCCCTCTTCCTCCTCCCTCTTCCTTCTCCCTCCGCCTCCTCCATCCTCCTACTCTCTCCTCCTCCTCCCTCCTCCTCCCTTTTCCTCCCTCTCCTCCTCCTGCTCCCTTCTCCTCCTGCGTTCTCCTCCTCCCTCCTTCTCCCTCCTCCTCCCTCTTCCTCCTCCCTCCTCCTCGCCTCCTCCTCCACACTACTCCTCCCTCCTCCTCCTAATCCCTCCTCCTCCCTCCTATTCCTCCCTACTCCTCCTGTCTCCTCCCTCCTCCTCCCTCCTCTTCCCTCCTCCACCTCCCTCTTCCTCCTCCCTCCTCCATTTACCCAAGACAGACAGACAGTCAGACAGATAGTCGGGAACGGGATCTTATATGACTACTTATATAATTTAAATGAGATGCTCTCCACCATGGGATGGGCCGGGTCAGACAGACAGACAGATAGATATATAGACAGACAGACAGACAGACAGACAGACAGACAGACAGACAGACAGACAGACAGACAGACAGACAGACAGACAGTCGGGAACTTATATGACTACTTATATGAATTAAATGAGATTCTCCCCACCAGGAGTTGGGCGATGCCGGGCCGGGTCAGACAGACAGACAGATAGATAGTCGAAACGGGAACTTATATGACTACTTATATGAATTAAATGAGATTCTCCCCATCAGGGTCTGGGCGAAGACGGGCCGGGTCAGACAGACAGACAGACAGATAGACAGACAGACAGACAGACAGACAGATAGTCGGTAACGGGAACGAGAACTTATATGACTACTTATATGAATTAAATGAGATGCTCCCCACCAGGGTCTGGGCGAAGCCGGGCCGGGTCAGCTAGTATATATATATAAGGGGCGTTGATTTGAAATTCGTTCGTGTCGCACCGCGCGTAATTGCATATGTTGAACATGATCATGTCATTAGTCATGTGATAAGTACTGACCAATGAATAAATGAGCAAGTGCTTATCGTCCCATGATGCATAGGTTCTGTTTCTGACCGTTGAGAAATTAGCCGGGTTGATCCAAAATCCGTCCAAAGAAGCTCAAAGAGCGGTGATTCAGTGTTTTTTTTATTTTTTTTTTCATTTGAAGGATGTTGACCAGTGGACATTCATCAAAGAATGCAGGCAGCATAAGGTAGCAAATGTTTGTCGAAGACAACAGTGGCAGATGGCACGAATGTTTCGGAAAGGACGTCAGTTCACGACAGATTTTCTACGGCCAGGTCAAGCGCATATTGTTGCAACAGAAAAAACCATTGCCACAATTGATGCAGCAGTACATATGAACCGTTGTCGAAGCATACGATTGCTAGCGAAAGCATTTGATGTGTCAATTGGGACAATTCAAAAGGTCGTTTGTAAGAAACTGCAATATCGGAAGGTGTGTTCACAGTGGATACCGCGGATGTTGACCAACCACCAAAAAGAGGAACGCATGGGATGGTGTTTGAACCACTTGCTGCATTACAGAGTTGAGGGTGATGCATTTCTCTTCCGCATAGTGGCAGGCGATGAATCATGGTGTCACCACTTTGATCCGAGCAGCAAAAGAGAGAGAGCATGCAATGGAAGCATGCTGGATCATCAAAAGCCAAAAACAATTCAAGTTACAGGTTTCCGCTGGTAAGGTTATGCTGAGCGCATTTTCTGACCATGAAGGGCTATTGTTGGCCGACTTTAAAGAACCAGATGTCAACATCAACTCTACCCACTACTTGCAAACACTAGACAAGCTGCAAAAAGCCATCAAGAATAAACGAAACGGCAGGTTTTCTCGCGGTGTGATTTTGTTGCACGATAATGCTCGTCCGCATGTCGCAAAGATTGTGTAAGAAGCATTAGCAAGGAAGAAGTGGGAAATTCTGCAACATCCAGCCTATAGTCCTGATTTGTCGCCATGTGATTTTCATTTGTTCGGACCTCTAAAATAAGCTCTCAAGGGGCAACGATTTCGCACAGATTCAGACGTAATGAAAGCGGTGTTACACTTGGTTCAGTGAGCAACCACAATCCTTTTTTGCGGACGGCATTCGCCACCTACCCAAGCAATGGGATGCTTGCCTGAATGCCTACGGCGAAATCTTCTGACGAACCCATGGTGCATAATTCATTTAAAATGAATGCTTTGTTATTCTACCACACCTGTTAATGGATCTTTCATGCTTTTTGTAATAAAGCCATTGGAACGGATTTTAAATGAACGCCCATAATATATATATATATATATATATATATATATATATATATATATATATATATATATATATATATATATATATATATATATATATATATATATATATATATATATGCCGGTCTCTCTGGCTGTGGGGTTACAACACTTTCTCTCTGTAATCCCGTTTATCACGCAGAGTCTCGCAGCGGAGCGAGAACTGAGGTGGTTCGACCCCCGCTCGTGACTTGCGGATACTGAGCCGGCCGCTCAGAAAGCAATGGCAAACTACTGAGCGTAATCTTGCCAAGAGATCAACAGACAGCTGAAAGATGCTGCTGTTGACAGCTAAGTCCTGTAAAGGATACGCAAAACATTTTATATATATATATATATATATATATATATATATATATATATAAACTAATAGGGAGTTAATGGAGAATATCTTTTGGGGAGTATTGAAGCACTCAGGGATTCCACTGAAGCTCATTGATTTGACTTCATCAAATCAATGAGTTCTTTATGATGGAAAGCTAATTAATGCATTTGAAATTGCCACACTGGTGTGTTAATGATCTGTTTTGCTGCCTTCACTTCTGACTATAAACAAGGTCAAAGAGCCATAGTGACTAGCATGCTTGCCGTGCAGATCTCCATTAATGCAGATTTTAAGAAATAGACATAGGCTCCTTGGGTCCATCCGGCTTACAATGGGCACTAGGAAATGTTCTAGGAAGTAAAGACGGCTGATACAACATTGACCGAATCAACCATCGAGTGCCGATTGGTCTATACAAATATATAACTGATACGCCTTTACTGTATACGTACTGACAAGACAGAATATTGACGGCCTGTGTAATTCCTGTATACAAGTTAAGACACCAAGCCCTGTAGCAGGAACTTGCTGTGAGTGTGTGACATGCTAGGAATATCACATTTTGTAGACGTGCGTGCAGGGAGGTATAAGTGGTCAGTCTCTCCCTCTGTGAGCCGCAAGTCAGGAATCAGTCTTTACTGACCAAGCTCATGCCATTGTCAGTGTAACTGTTACACCAACACTCTTGTTGATATTTGTACACACACCTTTGGACTGTTGCCGGTGCTAGTAGCTTTGACTTGTGTGCTGTGTTTAGATTTCCCTTGTTTGATACGTAGTGGAAAACGGGTTACTCGCTGAGGTTTCTGTGTGAAAGTGATCATGTACAAAGCAAACCAAACTGTCCTTGACTTAAATTGGTGCTTCTGACGGGCAGCAAGCAGGGATGTGGTGAGGGAGGATGTGGCGCCTGCACTGTTATGGTCTCCAGATACACACCCAAGGAACAGTTTACTGAGTATCCTTTTGAGTGAATCAGTGTTGTTTTTGTTATTTCTGAAGTCTTGTTTAAACAAGAACAATACTGACATTCTTCAAATTCTGACCATGGAAGAAAACTGGCTCAAAAACTGTATAATGTCTCAGAGACTGAAATACTTTAGCTATATTTAACATTATGTATCAGAGACTGAAATACTTTGGCCATATTAAACATTATGTCTCAGAGACTGAAATACTTTGGCCATATTAAACATTATGTCTCTGAGACTGAAATACTTTGGCCATATTAAACATCATGTCTCAGAGACTGAAATACTTCAGCCATATTAAATATTATGTCTCTGAGACTGAAATATGTTGGCCATATTAAACATTATGTCTCAGAGACTGAAATACGTTGGCCATATTAAACATCATGTCTCAGAGACTGAAATACTTTGGCCATATTAAACATCATGTCTCAGAGACTGAAATACTTCAGCCATATTAAATATCATGCCTCAGAGACTGAAGTACTTCAGCCATATTAAACATTATGTCTCAGAGACTGAAATACATTGGCTATATTAAACATTATGTCTCAGAGACTGAAATACTTCAGCCATATTAAATATTATGTCTCAGAGACCGAAATACATTGGCCATATTAAACATTATGTCTCAGAGACTGAAATACTTTAGCCATATTAAACATGTATCAGAGACTGAAATACTTTAGCCATATTAAACATCATGTCTCAGAGACTGAAATACTTTGGCCATATTAAACATTATGTCTCTGAGACTGGAATACTTTGGCCATATTAAACATTATGTCTCTGAGACTGAAATACGTTGGCCATATTAAACATTATGTCTCAGAGACTGAAATACTTCAGCCATATTAAATATTATGTCTCAGAGACTGAAATACTTTGGCCATATTAAACATGTCTCAGAGACTGAAATACTTCAGCCATATTAAATATTAAGTCTCAGAGACTGAAATACTTTGGCCATATTAAACATTATGTCTCAGAGACTGAAATACTTTGGCCATATTAAACATTATGTCTCAGAGACTGAAATACTTTGGCCATAATAAACATGTCTCAGAGACTGAAATACTTCAGCCATATTAAATATTATGTCTCTGAGACTGAAATACTTCAGCCATATTAAATATTATGTCTCTGAGACTGAAACACTTCAGCCATACTAAATATTATGTCTCAGAGACTGAAATACTTCAGCCATATTAAATATTATGTCTCAGAGACTGAAATACTTCAGCCATATTAAATATTATGTCCCAGAGACTGAAATACTTCAGCCATATTAAATATTATGTCTCAGAGACTGAAATACTTTAGCCATATTATATATTATGTCTCAGAGACTGAAATACTTCAGCCATATTAAACACTATGTCTCAGAAACTGAAATACTTTGGCCATATTAAACATGTCTCAGAGACTGAAATACATTGGCCATATTAAACATCATGTCTCAGAGATTGAAATACTTTGGCCATTTTAAACATGTCTCAGCGACTGAAATACATTGGCCATATTAAACAATATGTCTCAGAGACTGAAAAACGTTGGCCATATTAAACATGTCTCAGAGACTGAAATACATTGGCCATATTAAATATTATGTCTCTGAGACTAAAATACTTTAGCCATATTAAACATGTATCAGAGACTGAAATACTTTAGCCATATTAAACATCATGTCTCAGAGACTGAAATACGTTGGCTATATTAAACATTATGTCTCAGAGACTGAAATACTTCAGCCATATTAAATATTATGTCTCAGAGACTGAAATACATTGGCCATATTAAACATTATGTCTCAGAGACTGAAATACTTTAGCCATATTAAACATATATCAGAGACTGAAATACTTTAGCCATATTAAACATCATGTCTCAGAGACTGAAATACTTTGGCCATATTAAACATTATGTCTCTGAGACTGAAATACTTTGGCCATATTAAACATTATGTCTCTGAGACTGAAATACGTTGGCCAAATTAAACATTATGTCTCAGAGACTGAAATACTTCAGCCATATTAAATATTATGTCTCAGAGACTGAAATACTTTGGCCATATTAAACATGTCTCAGAGACTGAAATACTTCAGCCATATTAAATATTAAGTCTCAGAGACTGAAATACTTTGGCCATATTAAACATTATGTCTCAGAGACTGAAATACTTTGGCCATATTAAACATTATGTCTCAGAGACTGAAATACTTTGGCCATAATAAACATGTCTCAGAGACTGAAATACTTCAGCCATATTAAATATTATGCCTCTGAGACTGAAATACTTCAGCCATATTAAATATTATGTCTCTGAGACTGAAACACTTCAGCCATATTAAATATTATGTCTCAGAGACTGAAATACTTCAGCCATATTATATATTATGTCTCAGAGACTGAAATACTTCAGCCATATTAAATATTATGTCTCAGAGACTGAAATACTTCAGCCATATTAAATATTATGTCTCAGAGACTGAAATACTTTAGCCATATTAAATATTATGTCTCAGAGACTGAAATACTTCAGCCATATTAAACACTATGTCTCAGAAACTGAAATACTTTGGCCTTATTAAACATGTCTCAGAGACTGAAATACATTGGCCATATTAAACATCATGTCTCAGAGATTGAAATACTTTGGCCATATTAAACATGTCTCAGCGACTGAAATACATTGGCCATATTAAACATTATGTCTCAGAGACTGAAAAACGTTGGCCATATTAAACATGTCTCAGAGACTGAAATACATTGGCCATATTAAATATTATGTCTCTGAGACTAAAATACTTTGGCCATATTAAACATCATGTCTCAGAGACTGAAATACTTTGGCCATATTAAACATGTCTCAGAGACTGAAATGCTTTGGCCATATTAAACATTATGTCTCAGAGACTGAAATACGTTGGCCATATTAAACATGTCTCAGAGACTGAAATACTTTGGCCATATTAAACATGTCTCAGAGACTGAAATACTTCAGCCATATTAAACATGTCTCAGGGGCTGAAATACTTCAGCCATATTAAATATTATGTCTCAGAGACTGAAATACTTTGGCCATATTAAATATTATGTCTCAGAGACTGAAATACTTCAGCCATATTAAATATTATGTCTCAGAGACTGAAATACTTTAGCCATATTAAATATTATGTCTCAGAGACTGAAATACTTCAGCCATATTAAACACTATGTCTCAGAAACTGAAATACTTTGGCCTTATTAAACATGTCTCAGAGACTGAAATACATTGGCCATATTAAACATCATGTCTCAGAGATTGAAATACTTTGGCCATATTAAACATGTCTCAGCGACTGAAATACATTGGCCATATTAAACATTATGTCTCAGAGACTGAAAAACGTTGGCCATATTAAACATGTCTCAGAGACTGAAATACATTGGCCATATTAAATATTATGTCTCTGAGACTAAAATACTTTGGCCATATTAAACATCATGTCTCAGAGACTGAAATACTTTGGCCATATTAAACATGTCTCAGAGACTGAAATGCTTTGGCCATATTAAACATTATGTCTCAGAGACTGAAATACGTTGGCCATATTAAACATGTCTCAGAGACTGAAATACTTTGGCCATATTAAACATGTCTCAGAGACTGAAATACTTCAGCCATATTAAACATGCCTCAGGGGCTGAAATACTTCAGCCATATTAAATATTATGTCTCAGAGACTGAAATACTTTGGCCATATTAAATATTATGTCTCAGAGACTGAAATACTTCAGCCATATTAAATATTATGTCTCAGAGACTGAAATACTTTAGCCATATTAAATATTATGTCTCAGAGACTGAAATACTTCAGCCATATTAAACACTATGTCTCAGAAACTGAAATACTTTGGCCTTATTAAACATGTCTCAGAGACTGAAATACATTGGCCATATTAAACATCATGTCTCAGAGATTGAAATACTTTGGCCATATTAAACATGTCTCAGCGACTGAAATACATTGGCCATATTAAACATTATGTCTCAGAGACTGAAAAACGTTGGCCATATTAAACATGTCTCAGAGACTGAAATACATTGGCCATATTAAATATTATGTCTCTGAGACTAAAATACTTTGGCCATATTAAACATCATGTCTCAGAGACTGAAATACTTTGGCCATATTAAACATGTCTCAGAGACTGAAATGCTTTGGTCATATTAAACATTATGTCTCAGAGACTGAAATACGTTGGCCATATTAAACATGTCTCAGAGACTGAAATACTTCAACATGTCTCAGAGACTGAAATACTTCAGCCATATTAAACATGTCTCAGAGACTGAAATACTTCAGCCATATTAAACATGTCTCAGAGACTGAAATACTTCAGCCATATTAAATATTATGTCTCAGAGACTGAAATACTTCAGCCATATTAAACATGTCTCAGAGAATGAAATACTTCAGCCATATTAAACATGTCTCAGAGACTGAAATACTTCAGCCATATTAAATATTATGTCTCAGAGACTGAAATACTTTAGCCATATTAAACATGTCTCAGAGACTGAAATACTTTGGCCATATTAAACATTATGTCTCAGAGACTGAAATACGTTGGCCATATTAAACATGTCTCAGAGACTGAAATACTTTGGCCATATTAAACATGTCTCAGAGACTGAAATACTTCAGCCATATTTAACATGTCTCAGAGACTGAAATACTTCAGCCATATTAAATATTAAGTCTCAGAGACTGAAATACTTTGGCCATATTAAACATCATGTCTCAGAGACTGAAATACTTTGGCCATATTAAACATGTCTCAGAGACTGAAACACTTTGGCCATATTAAACATGTCTCAGAGACTGAAATACTTCAGCCATATTAAACATCATGTCTCAGAGACTGAAATACTTTGGCCATATTAAATATTATGTCTCAGAGACTGAAATACTTTTGCCATATTAAACATTATGTCTCAGAGACTGAAATACTTTGGCCATATTAAACATGTCTCAAAGACTGAAATACTTTGGCCATATTAAACATGTCTCAGAGACTGAAATACTTTGGCCATATTAAACATCATGTCTCAGAGACTGAAATACTTTGGCCATATTAAACATTATGTCTCAGAGACTGAAATACTTTGGCCATATTAAACATCATGTCTCAGAGACTGAAATACTTTGGCCATATTAAACATTATGTCTCAGAGACTGAAATACTTTGGCCATATTAAATATTATGTCTCAGAGACTGAAATACTTTGGCCATATTAAACATCATGTCTCAGAGACTGAAATACTTTGGCCATATTAAACATCATGTCTCAGAGCTGAAATACTTTGGCCATATTAAACATATTAATAAATACATTTTAAATATATACATTTAGTCGATAAACAATGATAAACATTTTATATATCACAGCTGCAGCTTGATTTTCTTCATTCAGTTGCTACCGTTGATGATTAAACCATCATTTGGAGAAAAGGCAAATAAACTGCTAAACATTTTGCGCGGGTCTCCTCTTACAGAGAGCAAACTATGAAAGATATACTAGCCCACTGAGTCAGCAACTACATGCTGTGTGGAACAAAACCAAATATTGCTAGTTTTTATAAAAACTCGCCTATGTAATCATCGAAGGTGTGATAGTGAGAAGAGGAAGAAGAGGGAGGTTGTGATGGTAATGGTGGAGGAGCAAGAGGAAGAGAAGGAAGAAGGTAGTGATGGGGTTCGTGTAGCAGCTGTTGGAGGTTGTGGCGGCAGAGGAGGTGGTAGAAGATGAAATGGAACAAAGAAAGTGGTGGCGGAGAAGGGGGAGGGGAAGAGGAGATGATGGTGAAATGAGAAGGAAGGAAGAAAGACCTAATCCCTCACAAAGCAATGACCTTAACCATATGTATGCACTATCCGGTCAACTCGTGTCTGACCCCGTTGTGCAGCTTGCATGGACTGGCAGTGACCACGGTTGAAGGCATTGGCAGTGTGAGAGGAAAACTGCACCCCGTACAGGTAGTTGGTTGAATAGGTTGTTTGTCCAAGCACATGTGGGATTTCACAGTAAGAATAACGTTAATAACTTCTCATTTCACACCCTTTGTTTGTATATCTGATGACCATTCCTGTTATGTTTCATTTGTATTCTAATATTCTATGCATTGTGTTGAGGCTGTTAGTGTGTATATTAATGTGAAGAGAATGGGACATTACAATACAAGGACCTTTAGAAACTCCAAACTATTTTATTTTCATTACCTGGTTTCTGTCAATTAGTTAAATTTTGCCTATATCAGTTATAAGTTAGATTTTGCTTATATCAATTGTCAGTTAGATTTTTTCTATATCAGTCGTCAGTTAGATTATCAACATTAAACTTTGAACACATCATCGAAGAGATTTTAAAATAAAATTTCCTGGGCTCCCTAGTCAACCCAGCCAAAAATTGCTACCAGAAAATATTTTGGGAAATAAAGGCCTCATCGAGCACCGGTTGGTCAATAAAAATCTGGGGATAACAACAAATACTCAGTGTGTCCCAAACAGGTGTGAAAGGGTCCTTTAGTTTGCTCTTACTTACAAATCTCAAAGTATTGTCTAACCATGGGGTTTTTACTGTTCCTAGTAATGTTGCCAGGGTAGCAGTCTGACAGCCTACTCTTTGCAATTTATAACAAAGTTTCTGGCATCATCATCATCATGTGATTCTCCAGCTAACTTAGGTATTTGTCTCTCCACATATCTGGGTTCTTGGTGCTCTGGATCAACTCTGCTGATGATATAACTCCATGCTACTGTCTGTCCATCCAGCATCATTTCTCTGCCTGTTTCTGTCTCAATTCCTATTGATCTGAATCATGAAATGAAGCATTCTGGTAATGGATAACTTGAAACTGGGAATATTTTCTGCTGCTGCCTGTCATCTCCCAGTGGTTCATAAGACCACAACCAACTCATGCCAAGCTCTTTGTAGACTTGTTCATGGATGGTTAGATTTTGAAGCTCAAGTTTTGTACAGGACAGGGTAGTGAGACCCATGCCAACCATGCATAGTTGCCTCATTGGACATGGATGGTAGGTTACAGTGTTAATTCTTTGCTTCCCTAATGGGCTTCGGGAACACAAGTGGGGAATAAAGACAAGATACACAGACGACATGTGTTGTTGTCTATTCTGTAGTTTGCCATGAAAGTAAAGTGATCAGTGCACTTGCTTACATAAGAAGGGGTCTGGATTCAGCCCTCAGTAGTGACTAGATTAGTTCTTGACATACCAGTAGGATCTGAGGTGTATCCAGCCTTATAAAATAAGTAATTGACAATTTCTAGGAATTCTGGGGTCTAGAATATGTGAAATCAGTCTCCCTGGCGTGGAGGTTAAGGACGTTGTTCGTAATCCCATATACTCTCGTACGAAACACAGCTGCGGAGATTCAGCAGCGGATTGCGTCACGTTGGTTACTTACGGATGGTATTTGAGTCGGTCATTCAGAAAGCAATGGCAAACTACTGAATGTAAACTTGCCAAGACATCAACAGCAGCTGAAAAAGGCTGGTGGACAAAATTTTGAGTTAAAAATCTACCCAAAGTATTTCAGGATCTTCGCCGGTGCTACGGAGTTCATGCACTGAGCTGAGATTCCCCGGACTCAGGCTTGAGTTAGGAGTAGAACGGAGCACTTATGGGGTTACACACATGTGCCGTGATGTTGATCCGTCGACTAAACTAAACTAAACTATGCCTATTCGCCATGTTGGGCACCGGAAGATCATGTCAGGCATATTTAGTGTATGATGGTAGCCCCATGTTTTAGTACTCAAAGCGAATCGTGGTCAATATCACCCTGTCTGCCCTTACTTCCCAGGACATTTCCTAGTGCCCATGTTAGGCAGTTCAACCTGGGAGCTAATGCTAGTCTCAATATGGAATACAAATATGAAATCATAATCATTGCAAACAGGACATTGCTGCACGTGCTCCGTCTTCCTACTTCAGTAGTCCATGAAGCGTTCCCATGCTGAATGATGCCAGTGGCAGCCTGATTGAACGTCCGCTTAAATTTTCCTCTATGGGTTATGTCGTCCAAATCATCTGCTCAGTCCCCACTGAATCAGCCTCGCCAGATCTGGGTCCTTTCCTAAAAAAATCTACCTGGATATGGATTTGAATACATGAGCACCGGGTTGGCAGACAGAAGAGTTAGCCACTGTGCTGCTATGTCTCTGTAGTGTGCAGTCACGAATAAAGACAGAAAGATTTGTTGACCATTCCACATGATTGTCCATTCCAGCGCCTGATTGCAGAAAATCATGGATCCCAATGCGGGTTCTGCACACCGGGCATCGTAATGTCCATGTACACACTTCTACGAAACAAGCCACAACCCACGCAGATGGAAATACAGGAGACATTTGATGGTAATTTTTCTAACATCTGGTATATCAGTGAACGCTGGTATATCAGTGAACGCTGGTATATCAGTGAACCCTGGTATATCAGTAACCCTGTATCATGTAACTCTGGTATGTCACTGAACCCTGCCATGTCACTGAACCCTGGTGTATCACTGAACCCTAGTCTATGCACAATAGATGTTTATTTAGACCACAGTAGACGTTTATGTATGCAAAGCAGATGTTTATTTATACCACAGTAGATGTTTACTTATACCACAGTAGTTGTTTACTTTTACCACAGTAGATGTTTACTTATACCACAGTAGATGTTTACTACCACAGTAGATGTTTATTTATACCACAGTAGATGTTTACTTATACCACAGTAGTTGTTTACTTTTATCACAGTAGATGTTTACTACCACAGTAGATGTTTACTTATACCACATTAGATGTTTACTTATACCACAGTAGATGTTTACTTATACCACAGTAGACGTTTATGTATGCAAAGCAGATGTTTATTTATACCACAGTAGATGTTTACTTATACCACAGTAGATGTTTACTTATACCACAGTAGATGTTTACTTATACCACAGTAGATGTTTATTTATACCACAGTAGATGTTTACTTATACCACAGTAGTTGTTTACTTTTATCACAGTAGATGTTTACTACCACAGTAGATGTTTACTTATACCACAGTAGTTGTTTACTTTTATCACAGTAGATGTTTACTACCACAGTAGATGTTTACTTATACCACAGTAGTTGTTTACTTATACCACAGTAGTTGTTTACTTTTACCACAGTAGATGTTTACTTATACCACAGTAGATGTTTACTTATACCACAGTAGATGTTTACTTATACCACAGTAGATGTTTACTTATACCACAGTAGATGTTTACTTATACCACAGTAGATGTTTACTTATACCACAGTAGATGTTTACTTATACCACAGTAGATGTTTACTTATACCACAGTAGATGTTTACTTATACCACAGTAGTTGTTTACTTTTATCACAGTAGATGTTTACTACCACAGTAGATGTTTACTTATACCACAGTAGTTGTTTACTTATACCACAGTAGTTGTTTACTTATACCACAGTAGTTGTTTACTTTTACCACAGTAGATGTTTACTTATACCACAGTAGATGTTTACTACCACAGTAGATGTTTACTTATACCACAGTAGATGTTTACTTATACCACAGTAGATGTTTACTACCACAGTAGATGTTTACTTATACCACATTAGATGTTTATTTATACCACAGTAGATGTTTATTTATACCACAGTAGATGTTTACTTATACCACAGTAGATGTTTACTACCACAGTAGATGTTTACTTATACCACAGTAGATGTTTACTTATACCACAGTAGATGTTTATTTATACCACAGTAGATGTTTACTTATACCACAGTAGATGTTTACTTATACCACATTAGATGTTTATTTATACCACAGTAGATGTTTATTTATACCACAGTAGATGTTTACTTATACCACAGTAGTTGTTTACTTTTATCACAGTAGATGTTTACTACCACAGTAGATGTTTACTTATACCACAGTAGTTGTTTACTTTTACCACAGTAGATGTTTACTTATACCACAATAGATGTTTACTACCACAGTAGATGTTTACTTATACCACATTAGATGTTTACTTATACCACAGTAGATGTTTACTTATACCACAGTAGACGTTTATGTATGCAAAGCAGATGTTTATTTATACCACAGTAGATGTTTACTTATACCACAGTAGATGTTTACTTATACCACAGTAGATGTTTACTTATACCACAGTAGATGTTTATTTATACCACAGTAGATGTTTACTTATACCACAGTAGTTGTTTACTTTTATCACAGTAGATGTTTACTACCACAGTAGATGTTTACTTATACCACAGTAGTTGTTTACTTATACCACAGTAGTTGTTTACTTTTACCACAGTAGATGTTTACTTATACCACAATAGATGTTTACTACCACAGTAGATGTTTACTTATACCACATTAGATGTTTACTTATACCACAGTAGATGTTTACTTATACCACAGTAGATGTTTACTTATACCACAGTAGTTGTTTACTTATACCACAGTAGTTGTTTACTTTTACCACAGTAGATGTTTACTTATACCACAGTAGATGTTTACTACCACAGTAGATGTTTACTTATACCACAGTAGATGTTTACTTATACCACATTAGATGTTTATTTATACCACAGTAGATGTTTATTTATACCACAGTAGATGTTTACTTATACCACAGTAGATGTTTACTACCACAGTAGATGTTTACTTATACCACAGTAGATGTTTATTTATACCACAGTAGATGTTTACTTATACCACAGTAGTTGTTTACTTTTATCACAGTAGATGTTTACTACCACAGTAGATGTTTACTTATACCACAGTAGTTGTTTACTTTTACCACAGTAGATGTTTACTTATACCACAATAGATGTTTACTACCACAGTAGATGTTTACTTATACCACAGTAGATGTTTACTTATACCACAGTAGATGTTTACTTATACCACAGTAGATGTTTACTTATACCACAGTAGACGTTTATGTATGCAAAGCAGATGTTTATTTATACCACAGTAGATGTTTACTT
Source organism: Cepaea hortensis (assembly GCA_963921405.1). Classification (NCBI taxonomy): domain Eukaryota; kingdom Metazoa; phylum Mollusca; class Gastropoda; order Stylommatophora; family Helicidae; genus Cepaea; species Cepaea hortensis. Next base: position 129,160,982 of record OY992876.1, on the reverse strand, counting down.
ATACCACAGTAGATGTTTACTTATACCACAGTAGATGTTTATTTATACCACAGTAGATGTTTACTTATACCACAGTAGTTGTTTACTACCACAGTAGATGTTTACTTATACCACAGTAGATGTTTACTACCACAGTAGATGTTTACTTATACCACAGTAGTTGTTTACTACCACAGTAGATGTTTACTTATACCACAGTAGTTGTTTACTACCACAGTAGATGTTTACTTATACCACAGTAGATGTTTACTACCACAGTAGATGTTTACTTATACCACAGTAGATGTTTACTTATACCACATTAGATGTTTATTTATACCACAGTAGATGTTTATTTATACCACAGTAGATGTTTACTTATACCACAGTAGATGTTTACTACCACAGTAGATGTTTACTTATACCACAGTAGATGTTTACTTATACCACAGTAGATGTTTACTTATACCACAGTAGACGTTTATGTATGCAAAGCAGATGTTTATTTATACCACAGTAGATGTTTACTTATACCACAGTAGATGTTTACTTATACCACAGTAGATGTTTACTTATACCACAGTAGATGTTTATTTATACCACAGTAGATGTTTACTTATACCACAGTAGTTGTTTACTTTTATCACAGTAGATGTTTACTACCACAGTAGATGTTTACTTATACCACAGTAGTTGTTTACTTATACCACAGTAGTTGTTTACTTTTACCACAGTAGATGTTTACTTATACCACAATAGATGTTTACTACCACAGTAGATGTTTACTTATACCACATTAGATGTTTACTTATACCACAGTAGATGTTTACTTTTACCACAGTAGATGTTTACTTATACCACAATAGATGTTTACTACCACAGTAGATGTTTACTTATACCACAGTAGATGTTTACTTATACCACAGTAGATGTTTACTACCACAGTAGATGTTTACTTATACCACATTAGATGTTTACTACCACAGTAGATGTTTACTTATACCACAGTAGATGTTTACTTATGCACAGTAGATGTTTACTTATACCACATTAGATGTTTACTACCACATTAGATGTTTACTTATACCACAGTAGATGTTTACTTATACCTCAGTAGATGTTTACTTATACCACAGTAGATGTTTACTTATACCACAGTAGATGTTTACTTATACCACAATAGATGTTTACTTATACCACAGTAGATGTTTACTTTTACCACAGTAGATGTTTACTTATACCACAATAGATGTTTACTACCACAGTAGATGTTTACTTATACCACAGTAGATGTTTACTTATGCACAGTAGATGTTTACTTATACCACAGTAGATGTTTACTTTACCACAGTACATGTTTACTTATACCACAGTAAATGTTTACTATCACAGTAGATGTTTACTTATATCACAGTAGATGTTTACTTATGCACAGTAGATGTTTACTTATACCACAGCAAATGTTTACTTTTACCAATCCAATCCAATTTTTGGTACGAATACCCCCTTTCAGCCTTCGAGTTTTCGACTTGGCTGTACATGGCGTATTGATGGTGTAGCTTGTAGTTTGTCTTTCGTACATTGGGCTGCTTGTTGTCAGCTTCCAGGCTTCTGATGGGTTGATTGTGTTCATTCCTGTCTCGTTATGTTTTTCATGTCTGGGCAGAGTCGTGCACTTGTTAAGGCCTGGAGTAAGAGTAATTGTGATCCCACCTCGTCATATGGTGCTGTTTCCTTCAAGGAGCTTTACCAGTTGTCGTCTCTTCTGGTGTTCCTCCTATTTCCCCATCTTGGCTTGCCTTCGAATCTTCTCGGTGATCGCCAGTTCAAACTTGGTGTAGAGCGATACCTTTTCTCGGGCCATTGTTCTTGGTTTGGGCAGCCGTTTTCATCCAGTTCTACTTCTTCATCTGTTGTTTCTTTTGTCTGGGTCTTTGCCGTTTCTGGTTAGGATGTTCTTGGTCTATCTTTGCGACGTATGTGTCTTCTCAGATGGTCTGCTATGAGGACATAATGCCCATTGCGGATATATTCTCTCATCCCCGGCTACATTTCTTTGCCGCCGTCGGTGTGGAATTCTCTCTCCTCGTCTCTTTCTTCTTCTTGTGTCTGGGACTTTGCATCTTCTGCTTCTGGTGTTTTGGTCTTGGACTTGAGTAGTTCTATCTGTGCTCTTTCTTCTTGTATCTGTTTGAGAGTTTCTTCTGTCTTTTCTCTTTCTTCTTGGATTTTTGATAGATTTTGTCTGTTTCAGCCTTTATAGCAACCATTCGAGTGACATCCTGCTCAATCTTCTGCTGAATTTGCTTCAGTTCGTCCAGGATGCGCTGAACGGCTGTTATCTGTGTTTCTTGCCTCTTGTCTTTTTCTTCCTCCATGCTTTTGAATTGTGATCTTAGGTCCTTCAGTTGGCCTTCCAGTTGCACTTTGTCGCTTTTTGTGAGTCGATTGGTAGCCTTGTGCTGCCTCCTCGCCTCTTTATAGATTACGTTAGATTTGATGGCGATCTTCATGGCTTCCATGCAGTCTTGGTGGCAGGGGCAGCTGAGGTATCTGGCGTTGTGATTACTGAGGCAGTTGGCGCACTTTCTGTTGGTGTTAGGCCTCCTGAAGTCCTCGTTGATCTTTGCATGCTGGCACTGACTGTATGTATGAGGTCCAGAGCAGTATCTGCATATTTCCACCTCACTCTTGCAGGTGGCACGGGTGTGCCAAAACTTCTGGCACTAAGAGCATTGCAGCACTCTTGGTATGTAGTACTCTGGAACTTGGTCTCTCTTGTCCAATCTGATGAATTAAAGGATCACTCGGTCCTCCGATGTTACTATGACGACTGTAGGGGGATGTTGTTCTTTCCGATGATCCTCTCAGCACTGGTGATCTTGAGTTTCTTGTTCTCCCTTGCTAGCATCTCCCTGATCTGGTCGTTGGTGAGATGGGTCTTGACTCGTTTAATGACCCATTGTTTACTTGTGTGATGCCAGGTGGCTTCCAACAAGATGCCGTGGTGAAGCTTGACGTCGACCTTCTCTCCTTGTGCGATTTTCTGCAAAAGTGCTGTGGTCTTTGGGTTTTTTTTGTTTTTTTTTAGATGGAGACCACTACTCCATCAGGTGTCTTGCGCAGCTGGTAGATGCTGTTTCTTCCCAGCTCATTTTCCAAGAGACTGGTTATCTTGTCTGTTGGTAGCGTCGACAGTTTGGCTTCTCCCACGCTTGTCTGTTTTAGCAGTAATTTGCCAGTGAAGTCCTCGTTGTTGTTGTTTCCTCCTGTGTGGAGGTCTCTGGTAAATTGCGTTGCATCATTTTGCTGTTGAGAACTTCCCGGATGCTGCTGGCTTCAGCTGTGGTTTCTTCAGCGACGGGAACGGTTTTGGCTGGTGTAGGAGCAGGACTGCTGTATGTATATATGGGCTCAGTAGTCGCTGCTGCCTTCTTCGCCTCTGCTTTCTTCTTCCCGGCTCCCCAACCCATAAACACACACCCCCACCAATAGACATCTCCCTATCCACAAACACACATCTCCCTACCCACCTATATATCTCCAATCCACTCACACACACACCCCACTACCTACACATACATCCACACCCACCCACACATGCACTAACTCACATCCCCACCATGCACATATCCCCCACCCGTACTACACACATCCCCCACCCACCCAATATTCCCCACACACAGGTATCCCCCACCCACACCCACACACCAAAACATCCCCCATCTTCACACCACACACATATCCATCACCCACATACCACACAATATCCCCACACACCACACACATATCCCCCATCCACACCCACACAGATAGCCTCACCCACCCACCATGCACATACCTCCACACCACACAAATCCCCCACCCACGCACACATCCCCACCCACACACCACACACATATCCCCAACCAACACACCACACACATCTCCCCATCCACACACACACACCCCACCCATCCACCAACAGACACACACACTCACTCACCCACACATCCTCCACTACGCACCCACACACCCCACAATCGCCCACCCCTAACCAAACATCAACAGTAGAGAAGATGCTGAACAGTTTAACATCATGATAGGGAAAGCCATCGGATTTAGAAATAACTGACAGTACATAGACAGAAGTCTGTAAACAGATACAGTCACCAATGCCACAGGGTATGAATTACAAGGAAAAGAATACTTAAGAAAATTGAAGCGTTTTTGAATAGTTACCAGTCAGTGTATGGCGTGTGACATGTAAAAGCAAGTTTGTAAACTAAGCTACGATTGTGTGTAGGCCAGTGGTCTTGGGTTAGAAACCTGCAATGGGGCAGATTTTTAGAATTGACCTGTGCTCTCAGGTCAACCCAGCTTAATGTTAGTTAGTCTTTCCTCTTGAGTCCAAGGCAGCGCAAAGGGCAGAAGTCATGGCTCTCCATGCCTGGTGATTCACTGCTACCAGTTGTAGATCCTGGATGTTTACTTGGCCTTGAATGAGCCTTCTCTGATGATGGTTCTATGCAGGGTCTTTCTTGGTCTTCCCCATTTTCTTTGTCCTATTGGTGACCATATGAGGGCTTGGTAGGGGAGTCTTGTCTTGTCCATTCTGAGTACATGGCCGATGTAGTTCCAACTGCGTTTTCTTATAAAATTGGATGCAATATCTTGCTTGGTCTCTTGTCTTATTTGCATATTGGTTCTAAAATCTGTCCAGTGGAGGTTTAGAATTCTTCTAAGACATTTGTTCTCAAAATTGTCTAATTTTTTATCTAAAGCAACCGTTGATTTCCAACTTTCACATCCATACGTTAGCACAAGCATAATTTGTGTGCCAGGAAATGTCTTGGGAAGTAAAGGTGGATGGTCAGATGTTGACATCATCACCCACTCAGTCCCGATTGGTTTGTAACAAACATATGGGTACAGCACTATATGTAGATGGTCTGATGCTGACATCACCCACTCAGTCTCTATTAGTTTGTAACAAACATATGGGTACAGCACTATATGTAGATGGTCTGATGCTGACATCATCACCCACTCAGTCTCTATTAGTTTGTAACAAACATATGGGTACAGCACTATATGTAGATGGTCAGATGCTGATATCATCACCCACTCAGTGCCGATTGGTTTGTAACTAACATATGGGTACAGCACTATATGTAGATGGTCTGATGCTGACATCATCATCCACTCAGTCCCGATTGGTTTGTAACAAACATATGGGTACAGCACTATATGTAGATGGTCTGATGCTGACATCATCATCCACTCAGTCCCGATTGGTTTGTAACAAACATATGGGTACAGCACTATATGTAGATGGTCTGATGCTGATATCATCACCCACTCAGTCCCAATTGGTTTGTAACAAACATATGGGTACAGCTAGATGGTCTGATGCTGACATCATCACCCACTCAGTGCCGATTGGTTTGTAACAAACATATGGGTACAGCACTATATGTAGATGGTCTGATGCTGACATCATCATCCACTCAGTCCCGATTGGTTTGTAACAAACATATGGGTACAGCACTATATGTAGATGGTCTGATGCTGACATCATCATCCACTCAGTCCCGATTGGTTTGTAACAAACATATGGGTACAGCACTATATGTAGATGGTCAGATGCTGATATCATCACCCACTCAGTCCCAATTGGTTTGTAACAAACATATGGGTACAGCACTATATGTAGATGGTCTGATGCTGACATCATCACCCACTCAGTCCCGATTGGTTTGTAACAAACATATGGGTACAGCACTATATGTAGATGGTCTGATGCTGATATCATCACCCACTCAGTCCCAATTGGTTTGTAACAAACATATGGGTACAGCACTATATGTAGATGGTCTGATGCTGACATCATCACCCACTCAGTCCAGATTGGTTTGTAACAAACATATGGGTACAGCACTATATGTAGATGGTCAGATGCTGATATCATCACCCACTCAGTCCCAATTGGTTTGTAACAAACATATGGGTACAGCACTATATGTAGATGGTCTGATGCTGATATCATCACCCACTCAGTCCCAATTGGTTTGTAACAAACATATGGGTACAGCACTATATGTAGATGGTCTGATGCTGACATCATCACCCACTCAGTCCCAATTGGTTTGTAACAAACATATGGGTACAGCACTATATGTAGATGGTCTGATGCTGATATCATCACCCACTCAGTCCCAATTGGTTTGTAACAAACATATGGGTACAGCACTATATGTAGATGGTCTGATGCTGACATCATCACCCACTCAGTCCCGATTGGTTTGTAACAAACATATGGGTACAGCACTATATGTAGATGGTCAGATGCTGATATCATCACCCACTCAGTCCCAATTGGTTTGTAACAAACATATGGGTACAGCACTATATGTAGATGGTCTGATGCTGACATCATCACCCACTCAGTCCCGATTGGTTTGTAACAAACATATGGGTACAGCACTATATGTAGATGGTCTGATGCTGACATCATCATCCACTCAGTCCCGATTGGTTTGTAACAAACATATGGGTACAGCACTATATGTAGATGGTCAGATGCTGACATCATCACCCACTCAGTCCCAATTGATTTGTAACAAACATGGGTACAGCACTATATGTAGATGGTCAGATGCTGACATCATCATCCACTCAGTCCCGATTGGTTTGTAACAAACATATGGGTACAGCGCTAAATGCCCATTGTGCTTAATGCATGTGAAAGGGTCGCTTAATGTTTCTCTGTTTTATGAACCTATGTCGTGATTTGATTTTGACAGTGCATGTCTGTTTATCCCTTCACAGGAAATTTGTGCCGATGTACTGGTTACCGACCAATTCTGGAGGGATTCAAAGCGTTTACTCTGGTATCTATTACATTTTGTAAAGGAAGTCAGTTTCGTGTAGTTGGTGCAGTATACAATCTCTCCCATATCCTCCTCTCCCTGACCTCTCTCCCTCTCTCCACTCTCTCTTGCTTCTCTCTGGGGTAAAACCTGGCACAATGAATTCAGTCCTGTCACCTTGAACCCTTTTAAATTATTTTCTCTTTCTTTGTCTGCCTGTCTGTCTCTCTCTGTATGTCTGCCTGTCTGTCAATCTCTCTCTCTCTCTCTCTCTTTTCTCTCTCTCTCTCTCTCTCTCTCTCTCTCTCTTTCTCTCTCTCTCTCTCTCTTTCTCTCTCTCTCTCTCTCTGATGTTTGTAATGTTTTTGAGGGAGACTAAGACAACAAAAACCACTTATAAACATCAGAAAGAGGCAGTCATCTTGTTTTGGCCTCATTATGAGAAGAAGAAAAAATGAGGAACATATTCTGACAACTGAAAACATTTATGGAAAGTGAGATTGAAAAAAGACAGTGAGAGAATATTCTTGACGGTCTTGTGTCATGGCAAGGAAGGGAGTCAGCATCTAAGTGGATACATGCCGTTGTAGATGGCACAATGTGAAGACACACGATTGCCCATGCCAGTAGGCCAGGCACTTGCTGATGATGATGAATATGTTTATGGATTGCCTATGGTGGTTGTGTTTGTGATGGTGTTATTTGATGGTGTTGTATATGATTGTGCTGTATGTGACAGTGCCATATGTGATGGTACTATATGTAAATATATTACATGTGATGTGTTCATGTGATGGTGTTATTTTTTTATAGTGTTACATGTGATGGTGTTACATGTAATGTGTTCATGTGATGGTGCTACATGTGATGGTGCTACATGTGACAGTGTTACATGTGACCGTATTACAGGTGAAGTGTCCATGTGATGGTGTTACATGTGATGATATTATATGTGAGGGTGTTAATGTGATGTGCTCATGTGATGGTGTTATATATGATGGTGCTATATGTGATGATGTTACATGTGATGTTTTCATGTGATGGTGTTACATGTGATGTTTTCATGTGATGGTGTTATTTGTGATGGTATTACATATGATGATGTAACATGTGATGGTGTTACATGTGACAGTGTTATATGTAATGTGTTCATGTGATAGTGTTACATGTAGTGGTGTTACATGCCATGTCGTTATTTGTGATGGTGTTATTTGTGATATTACTTGTGATGTGTACATGTGATGATGTTACATGTGATGGTGTTACATCACTAACAAAAGAACACATACATCAACGGGTTGCCTAAAAACCAAAGATGGCAAAATGATAACAGAAAAAGATCAGATTTTATATGCGTGGTCAGATTATGTGAAAGACCTTTATGATGATATAAGAGAAGAACAGTATGATCTTTGGAATAATAATGAAGGACCATCAGTTATGAAGATGGAAGTTCAGAATGCTCTTAACCATATGAAAACTGGCAAGACCCCGGGTACAGATAACATCACAGTAGAAATGATCAATGCCCTAGAAGAATATGGAATAGACCAAGTCACCAGACTGCTGAATACAATATACGATACTGGGGATATACCTCCTGAATTATGTAATTCTATATTTATTGTAATCCTGAAGAAATCAGGAGCCTGAAATGTGATCAACATCGAACAATTAGTATAATGAGCCACATCACGAAGCTTTTGCTGAGAATTATCATGCAAAGAGTTATGAAGAATATACAACCCGAAATAGGAGAAGAACAATGTGGGTTTGTAGAAGGCAAGCGTACAGTAAATGCTGTATATATGCTGAGAACATTAATTGAACGTTCTGTAGAAATAAACAAACATCTACACCTTTGCTTTATTGACTACACAAAGGCTTTCGATAAAGTAAGACATGTCAACATGATAGAGATGCTTGCAAATCTACAAATTGATGGGAAAGACCTTAGACTTGTAAAAAACATATATTGGAAACAACGTTGCCATAAGAATTGATAATGAAGTAGTTCAATATCAGTCTATTAAGACTGACCAATAAAAAGATATCAATTGAAACGAGCAAAAGAGTGTTGAAGTGCTCCATAGAACCTGTACATTTGTATGGATGTGAAGCGTGGACAATGAGCAGTCAAGCTGAAAAATATCTGATGGTTTTGGAAATGTGGTTTCTGAGGAAAATGCAAAGAATACCATGGACAGACAGAAAAACCAATGAACAAGTCCTTCAAGAAACAAATGAAGATTGTAAAATGATTAGAGTCATTAGACGTAGACAGTCAAAATTTGTTGGGCATGTTATGAAAAGAAATGACTTGGAGAACTTGGTGACAACTGGCAAGATCGAAGGGAAGAGACCAAGGGGATGACAGAGAAGTAAATACCTGGATGGCTTGGCCACATGGCATGGTTGAGACAGGAAAACGGAGCTGATCCACGACTCTGGTGATCGAGTGAGATGGCAGAACATGACAGCCCATGCTTATTGGCATGGCACATGCTGGATGGATGGGTATCATACTTTGTTTCCATTAATGTTGTGTTAGTTACTATATTGTTTTTTAATGTCCTGCACTTTTCATTTTCTTAAAATGTCATTACTGCCTATATTACCATGTGGTGTAGGAAAGGGGGCGAGAGGGGGCGGGGTTTGAACCTGAGGAGTTAAAGCTAGTGCAATTTCCATGAATTGTGCCGGTTAATGTTTTCTTTTTTCCCCCCAAGAGAGAAAAAATATCCATTGCCTTACCGATTGTTTGAACCTGGATCTCCCTGATTGTAACCCAGCATTCTAGCACTCGACCAGATGTTCTTGACACTTGTCCTATTATGCTGATTATTGTGTTCATCACCCATCTATTATCAGGACCCTTCAAGGAATAGTAATAAATACTAACCTGCTTGAGGCGACTCGGGAGGACTGGCATGGGACTGAAAACGACAACCTGTCCTGTAGGGAACTTAGCTGCAAACTTCAACCAGTCATGAACAAGTCTAAAGACATAGACAGGTGTGTGAGTTGAACAAGTCTAAAGACATAGACAAGTGTGTGAGTTGAACAAGTCTAAAGACATAGACAGGTGTGTGAGTTGATCAAATCTTATGACAGACGTGTGTGTGTGTGTGTGTGTGTTGATTGAAGGCCTAAGCTCTAGTAGAGGATTAAAGAGCAGAAGAAGAAATGTGCTTATGCTGCGGTTGAGATAATGTTGTGTTGTGTTTGTTATTATTGCTCTTGTTTTAATGTTTTCTTGTATTCTACAGAATTCGTGTCCGATGGGGGGAAATTGCTGTCAGAATCAAGGGACTTCAGATCAAAATAGCTGTGTATGCTGCATACGTTAGTTGTTCGTCATCAAGAGTGCTGCATAGTTAGTTGTTAATAATAGAAACCATCAATTGCTTTGCTTCTTGTATACTCTAGTTGTTAGACAGGACATAAATACTAGTTTTGTATGTTTTAGATGTTGGCCATATGGAGACCAACAATAAGTGGGTTATTTTACATGTTGAGACATATTGTGTACTTTAATTATTCTTATAAGATGACTAACATTAGCTTTATTTGTTGTATATTGTATAATTTAGTTGTTGGTCAGAAGGAGACCAACAGTATGTGGTATACAATGTTGGTTGCTAACGAGAGACCGACAATAGTGTTGGGTGTTAGGAGGGCACTACAGCCAGCATCCACACTGAGAGAGAATGAGCACAGACAACAACAGAAATGTTCATGAGTGAAGTGATGCCAATGTTAGTGAATCTATCACACAGTAAACCATGAGTAATTCCAGAATCAAGAGTGGAAGAACTTTAAATTTTGACATACGCGGTCATGACAATTTCCACAAAAATTCCAATTATATCAGATCACTAGAAAATTAGTCTCAGTCAATGTATTTACACTAGGTTAGTTAATATATGTCTATAAAAGGACATAATTAATTTGCTACATTTGAGCAAAAAATTGAGGTACCTCAAATTGAGAAATTTTGACAAAAGTCATAAAATTTTCCCAAAAATACAAAGTTGGCTGATCATTAGAAAATTAGTTTTACATAGTGGCATTACACTAGGTTAGTTAATACATGTGCATAAAAGTATATAATTTGTCACACTGGAGCAAATTTATTGTAAAAGTTGAGGATTCTCAGTATTGAGAGATGTCATAAATTTTCCCCAAAAATGCAGATTGATTGATTGATTTAGGAACCGACACCACAGCATTTGGGGCATTCTCATAAGCGCTCCGTCCCCATCCTCAGCAGCCAGCGAAGAGTTCCAATACCAATAATACCCCAAGAATGCAGAGTTGGCTGATAACTTGGAAATTAGTCTAGAACAATGTGTTTACACTAGAATGATTAATTTATGTTATTTTAAAACAAATTTCTGGCAAAATGGACCTAGATCAAAATTGAGAAACTTTGTCATATGGCAGGTCATGAATTTTTCCAAAAAATGCAGAAGTGTCTGATCACTAGAAATATAATTTTAAACAGTGACATTACACTAGATTAGTTAATGCATGTGCATAAAAGTACATAATATGTCACATTTTAGCAAATTTATTGCTAAATTTGAGGATACTCAAAAGTGATAAATTTTTTTATACAGCCAAATTTTTCCAAACATTCATAATCATCAGATCACTAGTAAATTAGTCTCAATCAATGTATTTACACTAAGTTAGTTCATATATGTCTATAAAAGAGCATAATTTGCCACATATGAGAAAACAAATGGAGATATCTCAAATTGAGACATTTTGACATAAGCAAGGTCATATTTTCCCCAAAAATTCCAGATCACTAGAAAATTTACACTAAGTTAATAAGAGGGGATAATTTGTCATATTAAGCGAAATATGTAAGCTTAAGTTTAGAAATTTTCCCATACGCATAATTATTTTTCACAACATTACTTTAATTTCTTTTTCAATTTTTCTATCTGTCCTAGGTATTCTATGCATTTTCATCAGAAACGACATTAGATGTTTTGAAAGTGGACGAACGAACGAACGAACTTTATTTTAGTTTATTTTACTTTACTTTAGTGAATCATGGCAAGCCATGATTGCAAATTCTTATCGGATTAGCACATGATATTGATGATTGTATTGATTGTTTTTTAGTTGTAATTACAAACAAGGCCATTCTTAATGTTCTTTAATCTTTTTTTTTCCCTATTAGGCAAATAATGATCATGAAGGTGGATCTCCTTTGTACAATCCATCCCAGGAGCTGCTATTTCCTCCAGAACTAATGGTATATTTGTGTTTATATTCATGGTAATTATAAAACCTGGAAAACAATAAGTGCTAGTTATTTCCAATATTGTTGACACTTCTTTGGTATACTTTACTGTTATACCCAGTATGACTCAAGGCTTGTAAATGAGCTCTTTACTTACCCCCTCCTTTAACAAGAAGCTGAGTCCTTTATAAATGAACTAACTTAAGTGTGAGCTCTTTACTTACAACCTCCTTTAACAAGAAGCTGAGTCCTTTATAAATGAACTAACTTAAGTGTCTTATCTTGATCTTATGTTATGTTATCAGAATCAATATCCTCGCATATTGGGTTTCTCACGTGAAATCAGTCCTACGATGCAGCAGCCTACTTAAAGTGAAATTATCGCTACTCGCTGTTCCCATGAGGAGCTGGTTCTGATGTCTCTTCCCTTGCCTTCAAAGACACCATCTTGTCTTGTTCCAATAAGAAAAATTCCTTTACTGATAATTTCATTGTTTATCTTTATCTGAAGCTCTTTACAGAAATAATTTACAATGGCATAATCATTATTTAGCGTAATCATTACATATGTTTAGCATTTATAAATTTGTCTATTCTATCTTTAATTTGTTTTGTTGTTCATTTCAATAGATTTATTCTTCATTGTACAATCATAACAGCAACACACAATGTGTTAGAAACATTGGCATTGAAGAGAACATTGCAACATTTGATTATGTTCTAACAATAAAGACACTGTGGCACAATAAAGAGACATATCTTGTTAAATAATGTGCAGGAGGGAAGAGTTGAGGCAAAGCATACATAAATAAAAGTGTGCATGATATAGACAATATCATGAGACGAACTGAAAGAATTACATATGAGTGCACAATGAAGATGCAGGACACAGATTGAGACTCATTACTAAGATTCCTTCATTGTGTTTATTAGTCATGCTTGTGTTGTCCCTTGTTGCCACAGCTGAAAATTTTGCATGTGTAGCGTGGCTGCATGGATTTATTCTTATTTTACAGTGTTGTTCTTATTTTGTTTTCTAGTGAAGTATGGGCCTTTACCAACTCACGCCTAGCCCTTTGTAGACTTCTTCTTGAATGGTTGGATTTTGTAGTTTTTTTTTAATGGGATGAAGTGTCTCATGCCAACCCTCCTTTGTCACCTCTGTCAACATTATTGGTAACCTAGTGTTACTTTTCTTTGCTTCCGTTGTGTTCAAAACAGTACCTATGACTGTTTTTTTTTTTGCGCTCGCTCGCTATGAACTCAAGCGTAGCCCATACTACATACTACTATTAGTAGTACTGGACTGAATTTTGTGTGTGGGTTAGCTTTTCCTATTAACAATGTCCCTCGCCATGAGGCAAACTCAGTCCGACTTCAGAGGTACTTGTAATTTACATCCCCAAGTCAAGGACAATAGGTCAATATTTTAGTCCAACTGTCCAGTGTAGGGGTTGAACTGCTAACTTCGTCATCAGCACACCGGATGTTTAAGAACGCGCATTCTTATCCATCTGGCCATGCTGACCTTGACTGTGTTAATTGTTTCAGCTAAAGTATTCTTCATCTATTCACTTCATATGATATATCAATCTGCAGTATGCATCTGACGAGATGCAGCAAAATCTGCCAGGCAATAAATCGTGTAATCATTGTTTGAGGCTTCTGTGTTAACTCTCTGTTCCCTGGTAACACATGGAAAGTTATGTGTTGTTGTATATTGTTTTCATATTTCTCCATGCAGTTGTTAACATCTGATTTCCATTAATTTGTCTATGATGTCCTTCATGTAGTAAATTGGAATGTATTTATTTTCTTGCTTGTTTCATTTTATATAGTCATATCCTGCCCTATTCAAGACCTTTCTATCAAGATATTTCTTCTTATCCTTCTAATCTGACCCATTACTCAAATCTACCCATTTTTTCTGTATGCTCTGTTTTGTTTTGTTTTTCTTGGTTTTTGTTTGCCTGCTTTGAACTTATGCGCCGTAATCCATGCTGGGTTGATTTTTGCTTGTGGGTTAGCTTTCCCTTTTAATAGTGTCCCTCACCATCAGGGGAACCTAATCTGACTTCAGAGGTACTTGTAATTTACGTCTTAAAGTAAATGATGAGAAATTAACATTTTAGTCCATCTGACCAATGTAGGGGCTGAACCCGCTACCTAGTGTAAGCTTCTATTAATCTCTCCTTGTTTTTTCTCTGGCTTTGGAAGAATTTGACTTGTTTCACTATTTGTATTCCCTGTTTGGAAGCTTCTGTCAGAAAAACTCCATAAGGAGAACTTAAGATTCCAATCCCCCAAGGTCACATGGCTTTCACCATCATCATTGGAAGAGTTACTGGCAGTGAGGAGGGCCTATCCTGAATCTAAACTCGTCAACGGAAATACAGAAATAGGTCAGTATTGGAAATAGTTATATTTTTTATAAATTCTTGACATCTCATGGTAAGCAGTAATACATTTGTCTACTACCCTGTAAGGAATGTAGTGGCTAGCATACTTTCCTGTCAGCCCAGTGGTCATACATATCCCATCATGTCAAGAACTGACATCACAGCACTATGGACATTCCCATACGTGCTCAGTCCTCATCTTCAATGGCCAGTGAAGAGTCCCAATACTAATGGTACTAGTAGGAGTCTGAGTGTCGGCCAGACCCTCTGATTAATCCATGCAGCACCATTCTCTCCAAGCCTTGATGATCTAGCTGTTCTTCTGCTCCACACACAATCCTAAAGGGCCTTATCATGCACAAGTACCCCAACGAGCGGTGCAGATCCAGCCAATCTGTCCGTCTGCTCATTTCCCACAATACCAGTATGACCTCGGCTCTTTGGTCAATCCGACCTTAAATGGGTGGCAGGAAATGTCCTAGCAAGTAAAGGCAACTGATGTTACATTGACTACACCAAAAATTGATTACCAAATAGTGCATACAAATATTGGGTTAGCCTTAATATAAGCGTGTACTCACTCACTCACTCAAGTAGATATGTGTATATCACTAATGAATCAAGTTTACATTCCATCCTGGCAGGTATTGAAATCAAATTCAAGAAAATTACCTATCCTGTACTAGTATCTGTTGCCAGGATTCCTGAACTGTTTGAGGTAATTATTATTTTTTTCCCTTTGGCTATCAAATGTATCTTCTATTTAAGTAGTTGAAGTCAGACTGCATTTGAATCCACATTAAGCCAATTGTTTGTCATTGATCTGGGTTGCCAGGTTGACAAAGCCTAAAATGGGTACCAAAAGATATGACAGGAAATAAAAGTGGTCTTTGTGATATTGACCACATCTCCTATCATACGCTGATTGGTCTTTAAAATATATGGGGCTAGCACGAACGAACGAACGAACGAACAAACTTTATTTTAAAAGGGTAACAAATTGGGCACGCAGGCCCGTCTTACATTCGGCCCTTTCGATCACTCATCTTTCATTCATCAAATGTGCATGTTACATTTACATAGGGGGAAAAAAAAACATTGTGACATGGATTTTGTAAGCATAAACAATGCATATTACGCATTGTACATTCACATGGGGAAAAAAAACATTGTCAAATGAAAGTTGTAAACATAAACAGTGCATATTGCAATGTTGTGAGACACATCCCCCATCCACCCTCACACCCCGCAGCCACCCACAAATCCCTCAGCCACCCACACATTCCCAACCCACCACACCCTCACCCACCCACACATACCTCCACGCACTCACACAGACTTAGGCAAACATTCATGCCGCCACCCACCCACTGATCCCCCACCCACACACATTTCCCCACCCACACATACATCCCCCACGCATCCCATAACCAACACTCACACACCCACCCACATATTCTCCACCACCCACCCACACACCTGCAACCACCCAGCAAAACACACATCACAAAACCACACACACATACCCCCGTCAACCCATACATCTCGCACTTATCCATACATACATCCCGCACCCTCACAATTTTCCCCACCCACCCACACACACATCAGCCAACTTTACACCAACTCACCCACCCAATATCCACAACCTCTCAACTACACATCCCCCACCTATACACACATCCCCACCCACAAACACATCTCCCCCACCTGCCCATATATACATACATTGGCACCTTGCCGTCTTGACAGACGATAGTTTGTGCTTTAAAAAGGCATAATAACTTTTAACTATGGCGGTAGCGAGTGTGACTGATAAGGCCAATTTGCGCTGTAAATGTCCGTTCACAGTGGATGCATGTGAACACGTGGTCATTTCCACCATCATGCACCATCTTACGTCTCAAACGCTTGGTGTGTGACTTTTCTGCAATAATTTTCTCCTTTGACTTTATTCCATTTCTGATATTTGCCCTCCATGCAACACGTTCAGCGGCGACTTGCTCCCAATGTGCATTATCAATGCCTGTATCAATCATGTCCCGCTTACACACATCTTTGTATCGTAGTAGAGGCCGACCCTGAGATCTCTTACCCATCTGTAATTCACCAAAAAAGATATCCTTTGGTATTCTACCATCATCCATCCGCCTAAGATGTCCTATCCATCTAAGTCTACGAAGACTGAGCATGGAATAAACTGTCACACAACCTGATCTTTCCAATACTTCAGTATTTGTGATTTTGTCTTGCCACTTAATACCAAGAATTCTTCGCAGACACCGCATATGAAAGCTGTTTAAATTGTTCTCTTGGTGTGAGTAAGTTGTCCAGGTTTCACTGCCATAGAGAAGAGTACTAAGGACACAGGCTTGATAGACAAGGACTTTTGTTTTGGCAGTAAGCTTCCTGTTCTCCCAGACTCTTTTTCTTAACCTGTTCATTGTTGTTGCTGCCTTACCAATCCGGATGTTGATTTCCTGATCTAGGGATAATTTGCTATTTACCACCGATCCTAGATATGTAAAATGGTCTACTATCTCTAGTTCGGCGTCGTCAATAAAGATTGATGGTACCCCATGTGCACCTTGTGACATAATCTGTGTCTTCTTTTTGCTAATTGTTAAACCAAATTCAGAACAAGCATTGGAGAATGCAGATAGTAGACATTGCAATTCTTCCTCAGAGTGGGTCGTAACTGCAGCATCATCTGCAAAAAGCAACTCTCTGATCAGTACCCTCCTAATTTTGGTCTTAGCCTTCAATCTCTGAGCATTGTAGAGGCCGCCATCTGAGCGTGAGTGAATGTATATACCACCATCCTGATCACGAAATGCATATTTCAGTAGAAGTGAAAAGTATATTCCAAAGAGGGTGGGAGCTAGTACACAACCTTGCTTAACTCCACTCTTGATTTCAAATTCTTCAGAAGTTGCACCATCAAACTTGATTATACCCTTCATGCCTGTGTGGAACGATTCCACAATGGACAGAAGAGTTGGTGGGCAGCCAATCTTCTTTAGTGCCTTGAACAGACCCTCACGACTGACCAAATCAAATGCCTTTGTGAGGTCGATGAAGGCAATAAACAGTGGTTGATTCTGTTCACGGCATTTTTCTTGCATTTGTCGCAATGAGAATATCATATCAGTGGTAGACCGGTTCTGTCGAAAGCCACACTGTGATTCGGGGTAGACTTGATCTCCTAGGACTTGAAGTCTGCGCAGAACAATTCTGGCAAATACTTTTCCAACAATGCACAGAAGTGAGATACCCCTATAGTTGTTGCAGTCGCTCCGATCGCCCTTGTTCTTGTACAGTGTTATGATGCTTGAATCTTTGAAATCCTGTGGGACTTGTCCTTCACGCCAGCATAGCTCTATTAGCTGGTGGATCTGTATAGTGAGTGTGTCTTGCCCACTCCTGATAACCTCTATTGGAATCCCATCCTTACCTGGAGACTTGCCAGATGCAAGTTCATTTATAGCACACTTAACTTCTGTTATGGTGGGAAGTGTGTCCAGGTGGTCAAGAGTTGGTAGAGCCTCTATGGCGTTGAGGGCATTATCCGCTAGTTTGGTCTCACTTGAGTAAAGCTCCAAATAGTGCTCTACCCATCTGTCCATCTGCTGTTTCTTATCAGTGATGACTTCTCCAGTCAAGGTTTTCAATGGTGCACTTCTTTTGATCACTGGACCACAGGCTTTCTTTATTCCTTCATACATGCTTCTTATGTCTCCCTTATCACTTGCGATTTGAATGGACTCACATAACTTGATCCAATAATCATTTGCACACTGCCTGGCAGCCTTTTGCACATCCTTCCTAGCTTGCCTTAGCTCACTCAGAGTGTTACGCGTTGGTCTTTCCTTGCTTCTTAAGAGAGCTTTCTTCTTCTTATCAATCAAGGGCTGCAGAGTCTCGCTGTTGGCCGCAAACCAGTCCTGCCTCTTATGATCCACAGTGCCGTAAACCTTTACGGCAGTTTTACAAAGAGTTTCCTTAAGTTTATTCCATTTATCATTTACTGTACAATTTTCTGGTGTATCAGTGAAAGCGTCTTCAAGTTGCTGTTGAAACTGAAAGCACTTTTCAGGATCATGAGTGTTAATAATATTAATCCTGGGGCTAGATTTGTGTTTAGCTGTGTAGATTCTCTTTGGTCTCAGTCTAACCCTTGCAACAACCAAAGAGTGATCCGTATCACAGTCAGCACTGTGGTAACTACGAGTCAATGATATATGGTTCAGATGTTGTCTCCGTGTGATGATGAAGTCCAGCTGGTGCCAATGGCCGGATCTTGGATGTTTCCATGTGACCTTATGCATCTCTTTTGTTTTAAAAAAAGAGTTTGTAATACATAGGTCATTACTGGTGCAATGCTCCAGCAGCCTTTGCCCATTTTCATTCATGCGACCGATGTTGTATTTTCCAAGGCACACTGGCCATGAACTCGAGTCCTTGCCCACACGAGCATTGAAATCACCGAGCATATAAATGTAGTCGGATTTTGGAACTGCCTTGATCACAGAGTCTAACTCCTCATAGAACAAATCCTTCACATCATCAGAGGAATCGAGTGTCGGTGCATATGCAGTAATAATGGTGGCAAACCCACAAGAGGTTGCCAAGCGCAGGGATAATAGTCTTTCATTTCCTCCTGCTGGAATTTCAATCATTCCCAGTAGCGAATTCTTCACTGCAAAGCCCACACCATGTTGCCTTTTTTCTGCCTGCCCTTTACCCTTCCAGAAAAAGGTGTAGTTGTTTTCCCTGAGTGACCCTTCCTCAGTGAGGCGAGTCTCCTGCAGGCCAGCAATATCAATGTTAAGACGATTGAGTTCGGCATCAATCACAGCCGTTTTTCTCACATCGTCAATATTGGTCAAGTCAGTGGAAAATCCTGGACACATGGTTCTCACGTTCCAGGTTGCAAGCCGTAGCTTGAGGTTTCTATTTATATTTTTGTTTGTACCTGGTGCATTGGTTTTACAGCCTGCGATTCAGATTTTGTCCTAGCCCCAAGCACCCATTGAAGCAGGCAGGCTGTGGCGGATCAGCACCCAATTGGCTGGGGGCTGCCCAGCTTGAGGCGGGCGGTAGCTGATCAGTGACACCTATAGGTGTCTCCCACCGTCAGAGGCAACGCGTGGCGCCCCATGTCTACGCCAACTGACAAGGACTTATAACCCGTAACAGTTGCCTCTCGCTTTGATTCCGAGACCAGTTAAGACCAGGGATGGAGTTATTGCCTCTCCATAGCACAAAGCCTGGGCTAAAATATAGAGATCATGTGTTGCCCATGCAGCATGATCCCTCTCTCGGCCTGCCTAGTTCACTCCAGAGGAAAGGTAACACCCCTACATCTGGAACAAGACAAGGTGCAGAAGCTGCCGGATCAGCAAAGCAATGCTCTAACTGTCCGCCTGTCGGAGCTTCGATCCTAGACCAGTCGCCAACCAAGGCTTAGGGCCTGGTCTGCCCTGCCATGACAATTTTGTCTTTAGCTTGCATTTCCTCGCACCAGGGTAAGGCTTGTACCCTCCCAATTGCGCTCTTCCGCCCGAAGCCGTTGGCACAATGTGGGGTGTCGGGTTTGGTAAGCGCCGCCCAACGTTCGGCGCTAACAGAAACCAGGTAGTACCGTCTACTGTTATACGGTAGCTCAGTCATATCTGACTAAGACCTGACTGACAATATATATGTGAGACACATCCCCCATATATATCCCCCACCCATAAACACCCAAAAAACACACACCTCTCACCCACACACACACCCCACCACCCACATATACCCCACCCACACACATCTGCTGCTCACACACATCTTCCCACAAATACACACATCCCCCAACCATACACTCATCTCTCACACACATCCACCCACTCACATACTCATCCATCAACCACTCACACCCACACATCACCCACCCGCCCATCAACACATGCATCTCTCATCTACCCCCCCACCCACACACACCCCAACCACCCAGCCAAACACACATCCTCCATCCTCACATACATCCATCATCCACCTGCACATCCCCCACCTCTCATACATCTCCCCTCCCACACAAAACTCCACCCATAAAAACATTCCACACACATCTCCCACATGCATTCCTCATACACATCCCTGCCCACACATCTCTCACCCACTCACACATCTCCCCACCCACCCACACATCCCCCACCTACAAACATCCTCACCACCCACACATACATCCTCCACCCACTCACACTTACCCCATCCACACTCACACACTCCCACCCACACAGACATATCCCATTCACAGACACCCCCCCCCACACACTCACCCCCACACCCATTACACACCCACCCCCCCCCCCCCAATCCACACAATCTTCTACACACCCATTCACCCACCCAAATACACATTCCCTACCCACACACCCAACCCACCAACACCCACATACTTCCAATAATCCTCCCAAATATCCCCCCCCCACACACACACACACACACACACACACCCACCCACCCACCCACCCACCCACCCACACACACACACACACATATATCACCATGTATCCAGTGGGTGGATTCAGATGTTTAAAGTTGACCTAGGCTCCCGGGTTGACCTAGGCTCCCGGGTTGACCCAGGCTAAAATGGGTGCCAAGAAATGTCTTGGGAAGTAAATGTGGCCATCTTGATACAAACATGATCCACCACGTCTATACAAATATGGGTCTAGCACCATATATCCATGTACCTTATCTGGCACTTGATATCCAATGTTCCTTAAGGCATGTGAAACGGCCCTTTTCTTTCACTAACAAAATACCCAGTCTGTGTCCAGGCATGTGAAAGGGCCCTTTCCTTTGACTAACCAAATACCCAGTCTGTGTCCAGGCATGTGAAAGTGCCTTTTCCTTTCACTAACGAAATACCAAGTGTGTGTCCAGGCGTGTGAAAGGGCCCTTTCCTTTCACTAACCAAATACCCAATCTGTGTCCAGGCATGTGAAAGGGCCCTTTCTTTTCACTAACCAAATACCCAGTCTGTGTCCAGGCGTGTGAAAGAGCTCTTACCTATTTACTTCATTTTATGATGTTGGATCCAGACTAGAGCCATGCTGGTCAGGGGGACAGACTCGGGCCCACTGGAGGTTGGCCTAGGACCACTGCCTTGTTTAGCAAGCACACTAACCACTACGCTTCCACCAGAAGAAAGGCTGGGAGGTATAAATATATGTGTATCATTGACCCTCATGCTAGAAGACAAAAACTAATGCTAAACCTGACAAATATGTGTATCATTGACCCTCATGGCATAGAACACAAACCAGTTGTATATCATGACAAATATATTAAACCAACGCAGCATAGAGACCTTAATTATAGCTGGAAAATTAGTGATGGAAGGCATGGTTCTGGTATGAGGAGACAGGGGTCGGCCAGCGTGAAGACGGACATGGACATTGCCAATGCTATGGACATAACAATGTATGAGATGGGACAACTGGCAATTAGTGTGATGTTCTACAAATAATCTGCATCATGTTGATGATGGGAAAGCAGATCTTTATAATCAGGCGCCATGTTATTGTCATTATCATCCTGTGCCCTCCAAACTGGCATAGGTGTTCATGTCTCTCCACAAGTTTCTCCTTTGTGTTCTGGATCAATTCTGCTGATGATATTCCTCCATTCTGTATCATTTATCATGCCTCCCTCTGCCTCTATTCCCACTGATCTTTCCAGTTGTCACAGTGTTTTCCAATGCATCACATGACCAAAACATGATGTTTGTCTCTTTCTTATAGTTGTATATAGACACAGCATATCCAACATAAATGTACATAACTTTCTTGCAGGTAGAGTATGTAGAAGGTGGCATTAAGCTCGGGGCCTCTCTTCCGCTGAACAAAGTTTCAGCAGAACTGAAAGCTGCTATTGAACAGACTGTACCTGGTGAGCATCCAAATTAGTGGTAACATTATTTGAGGAAAGCCAAAAATATAATGAGAAATGTAAGAGATGATACAAACAGGGAGCTATATGATGCCCTAAAGATCGGTGGTCGTGACATACCAGAGATTCGGTATGCTGATGAAAAGTATTGCTATCCACAACAGAGAATGGTATAGAAAATCTAATAGCCTCAACCCAATTGAATAGTGAAAGTCACAACTTATATCTTAACATAGCAAAAACAAAGATAATGCATACAGATAAAACTACTATAGAGAAACATACGCCTGTTAGACCTGGACACTTACTAAACAAGCTAAACAGCGCATAAATGCATTTGAATATAAATGCTATAGACGAGTTCTAAGAATATCTTGGGTAAAGAAAAGAACAAATACATCCATACTTCAAGAGCTGAATATTGAAGAAGGCTGGCTATTAAAGACGATAAAACAAAGAAAATTGAAATATTTTGGTCACTTGAAACGTCACAAAAGTTTGGCGAGAACAGTAATGGAGGGGTATATGCCTGGGAAGATAGGAAGAGAAAGGTCAAAGAGAAGATGGGTGCAGGATGTAGCGGATGATCTCCAGATGGGTGTATCGAATGCGGTACATTTTGAGGACATGTTACTGAATGAATGAATTATTTGAGGAATCAAACTTCTTGAGTGAGAATACCAGTTGTCAGGTGTCACCCTGCTCTAGTAATATCACCAATGCTGGGCTTTAATGCTATCAGAGGGTATTACTATTTTTGGAGTTTAATGCTTGGACAAGGACCCATTAAGCCCCCTGATCAGAGTTACGTGAAGCCATGGGTGCAGGTGGTGGATACAGTTGAAGAGCAGACAACAGATAGTTGTAGGTTATGGTTTCCAACTTCACAACAGTAGGCAGAGGATCTCTTTTTTGTTGGGAGATAATGGCTGCGGTCATTGACCAGTATGGTCATTGCCAAGAAGGAAAGCAATCGCAAGCTACCTTCTTTACAGATGCCAAGAAAGCAATGTTTTGCAACCTCATGGAATACTGAGCTGATCCACAACTCTGGTGATTGAGTGAGATGGGAAAGCATAACAGCCTGCGCTTATCAGCAATGCACATAATGATGATGAATGCTTGATAGGTGATAACACAATTCCTATTTAATTACACTACTCACATGGAGCTAGACCCTCATTAGACCAAACAGCACTCAGTTGCTGATGTGGTTGGCATCATGCCAGCTAACTATACTCCACTAGGAGTCATCAGGTCAAAAGAAGATATTGATAATTCATGAGAGCATATTCCCTTTTTATATCCCAGCATTGCCTATAAAGCAAGGTAATCTGTATTTTATTAACACTTGCCCATAATACACAATGATAATACACAATGATAGTCCTGATTATACCCTGGAGTAGATCCCATTGAATTGTCCATGCATTCTTCATTATACATTGTAATACATTCATCTGTAACAGCATTACCCTTTCCATATGATAATATAGTCCTAACAGGTGTCCAACATTTCCCCTTGTAAATAGTGTGTTCATTTATATTCGTCTTCTGCTCATTTATAGAGCATAAGACAAGGGTATTTGCTGCTGTTGTAGAGATGCTTAAGTGGTTTGCTGGACATCAGATTCGGAGCGTTGCAGTAAGTATTTATGTCCCCTGTATTCCTGTTGCCCTTGTGCATCTTCCTATTGTCATATTAAGTGGATAGATTTGTGTGTCTTCCTGTGGGTAGATGTGTGTTTACTGTCTTCCTATTATCTTATTAAGTGGGTAGATATGTCCTAATTGTCTTAAGTGGGTAGATATGTCCCCACTGTCTTCCTGTTACTCTGTTAAGTGGGTAAATGTGTGTCATCCTGTTGCCCTATTAAATTACTTTCTTTAACACTGTCTTCTGGTTTGGACATCATGTGAGAATTAAGTGCACTCAGCTTCCATTGTAGTGAAGCTCTGGCAGTTGATCTAGAGCACATTTGTCAAACTCAAGGCCTGCGGGCTACATCAAGCTCGGCGTACAATCATATCAGGCCCGAGAGGTCTCAACTAACGTACACATATATTCGGCCCGAGAGATAATTTTAGGCAAAATTATTTTTTTTAATGGCCACGATATAAAGTGCAATTCAAATTCCCTAATTAGCAGTCTTGCAGAATGATAGGCTACCTGAAAACGTTCTCGCTTCAATCAGAATAAGCAAAAATAAAAGTTGTGTAGTGAGTGGATGTTCGTTGTTATAGTGATCTAGCAACATTCAATTGCACGTTTTGAATTGGCGCATAAGAAATTAAAGTAGTGCCCGGATATTACATCACCTTTTCTTGCTACGGCTAACCTGATATCAATTATGTGTCTGTAGGTAGATGCACAATCTTTTTTATAATCAAAACTAGCCTTTAAAATAACCAAGAGAACAGTTGATTCTGAAAACAGAGCCTTTCAAAGCTGTTGGGAGGCTGAATATATGTTTACTGATAGTGGCGGTAAATCTGTGTGTCTAATTTGTGGAGATAATGTGGCTGTGATCAAATAATATAATCTGAGAGAGCACTACGAGACTAAACATCAAGACAAGTTAAACAGCCTGAATACAGAGCAGAAGCTACCGAAGATAGGAGAATTGAAGAGGCATTTAACATCACAGCAGATGTTTTTCACCAAAGCAAAATCACAAACTGAAAAGCTGCTATGAAAGCAAGTTTTATGT
This sequence comes from Cepaea hortensis, assembly GCA_963921405.1. Lineage (NCBI taxonomy): Eukaryota > Metazoa > Mollusca > Gastropoda > Stylommatophora > Helicidae > Cepaea > Cepaea hortensis. The sequence goes on along the minus strand of OY992876.1, from coordinate 129,135,844 downwards.
GGTGGAGGAGATCGCAAAATTAGGCCGACCATTTACAGAAGGAGAGTTTCTGAAGCGCTGCATGATGAAAGTGTGTGACGTCTTGTGTTCAGACAAAAAGCAGATGTTTGCAAAGGTAAGAATTAGCAGAAATACAGTTGTTGATCCAGTTTGTGAGATGGCTACTGATGTGAAAACACAGCATATCGAAAAAGACAAAGACTTTGTTGCATTCTCCCTTGCTGTCGATGAAAATAATGACACGACTGACACTGCACAGCTCGCCATCTTCATCCATGGAGTGGACTCCAGTTTGAGTTTCAGAAGAAATATTGGACACGAAATCCATGCATGGGACAATGGCAGGAAAAGATATTATGACAACATATGTCAAAGTTTAACCAACATGAACCTGCCTTGGGACAAACTCGTTGGACTAACAACAGATGGAGCACAGGCAATGTGTGGCAAAAAAAGTGGATTAGTTGGAAGTATGTGGTTAAAGATGCAGGAGAACTGTACTGGTGAATTGATAGCATATCACTGTATCTTACACCAAGGATTTCTGTGTGGTAAAGTCCTCAACATGGAAGATTTAATGAGCACTGTAACACAAACCGTCAACTATATCAGAGCCAAAGGTTTAAATCACCGCCAATTTCAGTATTTTTTGAAGAAAATAGAGTCGGCGCTCGGCGACATGCCTTATCATACAGAGGTGCGGTGGCTAAGTGGGAGAAAAGTTTTCAGTAGATTTTTCCAGCTGATCAAGGAAATCTGTCAGTTCATGGACAGTAAAGGAAAAGATTCCACAGGTTTTTTGGGACAAAAAATGGAAATGTGAGTTGGGATTTCTGTCTGATATAACCCCCCATCTCAATGACTTGAACTGCAGCTTCAGGGACGGGATCATTTATCACTGATATACATGATGCAGTGAAGGTATTTCAAGTGAAGCTGCACATATGGGAGACACAAATGCACCAATGCAACCTGTCTCACTTTTATTGTCGCCAAGCAATGTTAAATGAAATCAACGCTATTGTGTTTCCCAGTGCACACTTTGCTGAAAAACTTAGCTTACTTTGCCCCGAGTTCGCACGGTGGTTTAGTGACTTTGAAGCACAGAAAAGTAATTTCTAGCTGTTTTGTAATCCATTTGCCATAGATGTGGAAACTACACCTGTAAATGTGCAGATAGAGTCAATAGAGCTGCAATGTAATGGGACACTAAAGGCAAAGTACGACACTGTGGGGCCTGCACAGTTCACTCGTTTCATTCCTGAAGAGATGCTCCAGCTTCATGTACATGCGGCTCGAAACTTGAGCATGTTTGGTAGCACATATATGCGTGAGCAGCTGTTTTCTGTGATGAAGATTAACAAAACATCACAGGAGTCGTCTCACTGATGAACACTTGCAGTCCATCATGAGAATCTCAATGACACAGAACATTACTCCCAACATAAACGAACTTGTAGCCAAGAAAAGATGCCAAACATTGTGCTCTGACAAATTGACAGAAGAGTGAAAATGTGTATACCAATGATTTCTTAGTATTGAAATTTTTTTCTGTTTTAATTTATATTAATGTTTAAAATATGTTTAATATTCAGTTTATTGAATGTTTATCCTGTTCGGCCCGCAACCTTAAGTGTGATTTGAGTTTTGACCCGCTGAGCAATTGAGTTTGACACCCCTGATATAGAGAAAGAGTAATAATTAGATGGCAAGATTCTATCAAAGATTTACAGTATAAAAACTAACTCTTCACAGTTCAGCTGACAAATGTAGCTCTTCTACTCTCCCTATCATCTTCTTCTGCTTCATATGTTATGCAATGTCTTCTTCAGCTTGTCATCTCCCAGTGAAGAAGAAGCCCTCCACCAACTGACAGCAAACACATTGTAGGCTTGTTTATGATTAGTTGGATTTTGTAGCTTCTGTGCAATGAAGTTGCTAGCCTCACACCAACCTTCCTTAGATGTCTCTTATGTCATGCATGGTAGGTTAGTGTTACTGCTCTTTGCTTCACTTGTGTGATCCCATGGAAGACATTAACTTCTAACCAAGTGTTAATTATCATTTCTACCTGTTATCTGCCGGCTCCGTGGCAAAGGGGTTATGGACGCAATTTGTAATCCCGCGTTTGAAACACAGCTGTGGGCAATTTGGCAGCAGACCGCCTTGCATTGGTATTTACAAAATGGTATGGATGCCAGTCATTCAGAAGCAGTGGCAAACTACAGAACATAAACTTGCCAAGAGATCACAACAGCAAAAAATGCTGGTGTTGACTGCGACATCCTGTAAAGGATATGCAGCTAACTAACCTGTGATCTATCTCGACATGTAATGTTTGGTCATGTGATCAGATGGGCATTGAAGAATATTGTGACAGCAGGAAAGAACAGTAGTAAAAGAGCAAATGAAGAGATTTGATGCTGGATGAACTGAGACTGTGGCGTAAAGAAATATTAGCAAAGCACCAAGGACTGAGATCTGTGGAAAAACATGAACAGCTACCTCAACTGGCAAGGCACATGATGATGATGACATTACGTTAACTTTTGGTGCACATATGCCGCTAAGTGTTGATGAATTATTTTCATCCTGAGCATAGATATCACCTAGACTACATTGAGTTCTTCATTGACAACATTTAGGTATCTGATTCTTGTATTCCACTATCATTACAAAATTATTATACACAAATCTGAATGTTTTCATATTCCACGCCAAGATTTTCAGCCCAGGTATAATTTTCTCTTGACTCTTTCAGTTTGTGCGCAGTTGATAGAATCTATCTATAGGCTTCATGACCTTCGACTCGCATTAGAAAAATTATCTGTGAATGTTTTCATATTTCAAGCCCAGTTTATTGGCCCAGGTAAATTTTTCTCTTGGCTATTTTAGTTTGTGTGGTACACCATTGACTGAATCAGTGTATCTGATGCATGGTCTTCCACTGGCATTTAGGAAATTCTTGTTCACTAAGACTGCAACCGCACATGCCAAGCCCTTCATTGGGAAATTTGTGGTCAATTGGAAGTTGTTGTTTTTTTTCTTCAGTGTAATATAGCCAGTCACAGACCAACCCTTTTTAGTCACCACAATGGGACAGTTGCAGGGGAAGACCAAGAGAGAAGATGCTGGACAGTTTGATATCTTGGCATGGAGGGACATCAGTATCAGAAATGATTGACAGCACACGAGACAGAGAGGTGCAGAGAAACATGGTCACCAGTGCCACAGCGTACTATAAGAAGAATTGTCTTTGACAGAATATAAGATATGATTTGTAGTATTTCTTTAGCTAATCTGTGAATATCACATTCTAAACCAAGTTTATTGTTCTGTTGCCTGTTTCAGTCTCTTGCAGGGAACATAATTACAGCTAGTCCAATCTCAGATTTGAACTCTTTACTCCTGGCTTGTAAGGCTGTACTGGATGTAATAGACACAGGTAAGATTTTATTTGTATGAGGAGGTTGGCAAGGTGTTGGGGTTAAATATCTACTGCTGGAGGTGCTGGGTTCAGTACTATCACTGGAAGTATAACTGACATTGTTAGAAAAAATTACCATCATTATGTGCCATGCAGATTGTCTGGGTTCGATAACAGTGGGTGATAATTTCTCACCATCTCACATGATCACCTGACTTGCATCAGATCCATGGTTTTGCCCTGATGATGCTATGTGACCAAGCAATCCAAATACAGTGCAGACCTGATAAGGCGAACTCACCTGGGACCCAAGAAATAAGTTTGTCATATTATAAATTTATCTTAAAACAGACAAGAAGAAAAATTGCTGGGATAAACAAATTGTTCCTCACAACAGACATTCACCACATCTGAGATTGCCTTAAGTGGTTTGCACTGTATTTATCTCTCTGTCTTTTCCTTGTCCTTTTTCCATCAATTTTGGCAATTGCAACTAGGTTTCTAGTGTATTTCTCTTCATAACGTACACAAAAATATTGGCTGTGTCTGATTTCTTTAATCGATTTATGGTTTTTATTTGTTTCTTGTAGGACTTGCTCATTTGTTTTTCTGCCTGCCCATGGTATTCTTTGCATTTGTCAGAACTAGCTCCTAATGATGTCATACTCTGTGGTAATATTCTGGCAATGAAATGTGATGCCTAACATTTGTGTATTGATTATTCCTAGGCAGACGTAATTGTTTCCTAATCTGCACTTGTCATTAGGTGTAGGTATGGAGGACCCTAAACTTGCAATCTAAGGCCAGATATTTTGCCAAAAATGAGTACCATCCAATGCACTGGGAAGTAAAAGTTGTCAATGTGATAGTGACCACATCATCCACTGAGTGCTGATTACTGTATAAACCTAAGATGTGACAGTGACCACATCATCCACTGAGTGCTGATTGGTATATAAACCTAAGATGTGATAGTGGCCACATCATCCACTGAGTGCTGATTGGTATATAAACCTAAGATGTGATAGTGACCACATCATCCACTGAGTGATGACTGGTATATAAACCTAAGATGTGATAGTGGCCACATCATCCACTGAGTGCTGATTGGTATATAAACCTAAGATGTGATACTGACCACATCATCCACTGAGTGCTGATTGGTATATAAACCTAAGATGTGATAGTGGCCACATCATCCACTGAGTGCTGATTGGTATATAAACCTAAGATGTGATAGTGACATCATCCACTGAGTGCTGATTGCTGTATAAACCTAAGATGTGATAGTGACAACATTATCCACTGAGTGCTGACTGGTATATAAACCTAAGATGTGATAGTGGCCACATCATCCACTGAGTGCTGATTGGTATATAAACCTAAGATGTGATACTGACCACATCATCCACTGAGTGCTGATTGGTATATAAACCTAAGATGTGATAGTGACATCATCCACTGAGTAATGATTGCTGTATAAACCTAAGATGTGATAGTGACAACATTATCCACTGAGTGCTGACTGGTATATAAACCTAAGATGTGATAGTGGCCACATCATCCACTGAGTGCTGATTGGTATATAAACCTAAGATGTGATAGTGACAACATTATCCACTGAGTGATGACTGGTATATAAACCTAAGATGTGATAGTGGCCACATCATCCACTGAGTGCTGATTGGTATATAAACCTAAGATGTGATACTGACCACATCATCCACTGAGTGCTGATTGGTATATAAACCTAAGATGTGATAGTGACATCATCCACTGAGTGCTGATTGCTGTATAAACCTAAGATGTGCTAGTGACAACATTATCCACTGAGTGCTGATTGCTATATAAACCTAAGATGTGATAGTGACATCATCCACTGAGTAATGATTGCTGTATAAACCTAAGATGTGATAGTGACAACATTATCCACTGAGTGCTGACTTGTATATAAACCTAAGATGTGATAGTGGCCACATCATCCACTGAGTGCTGATTGGTATATAAACCTAAGATGTGATAGTGACAACATTATCCACTGAGTGATGACTGGTATATAAACCTAAGATGTGATAGTGGCCACATCATCCACTGAGTGCTGATTGGTATATAAACCTAAGATGTGATACTGACCACATCATCCACTGAGTGCTGATTGCTGTATAAACCTAAGATGTGCTAGTGACAACATTATCCACTGAGTGCTGATTGGTATATAAACCTAAACCTGTATGCCCAATACACCCTCAAGGTGTTTAAAGGGGTCTTTTATTTCCTGGATAGCCTGTAAACTACTTGGTGATGGCATAGGCATGCAGCCTTTATCTTGTGCCTAGACAAACTCTGGCCCATGTGTTAGCAAGACCAGTAAGAGAAGCCAAAAATAGTAACACACTGTAACTTGCCATGCATGTTTTACGAGGTGATGGAGAGTTTGCCATGGGGCTGGCTTCCCCATTCCATAGAAAGCTTTAGCTGCAAACTTCACGGCTAAAAATAAAGAGCAAAATAAGACTAAACTGGTATGAAAGAATTGCCACTTTGGAGCGCATGGAAAGAATGAAACTATTACCAGTGAACCGTGAGATAAAGAAATTACACTGGCACTGGATACAACTAGTCTGGAAATGCACAGGGCGAATGAAATAGAGAACCTAAAAACACACATGAATGTGGCGGGACAGCCCCGGCAGCATCATAATTACACAAGTTAAAAAGGAATTAAAGAGCCCACATTATTTTTCTATCATTCTCTAAAAGCATAAACGTCCACCAGAAAATGATAGAAATGCAATAAACTTGAAAACAAGAGGAAAATACATTTTGACCACGCACGCCCCATCATTTCTGTAATGCTAGGTCTGAGAAAGCTTTGATGTCCAGATCAAAGTTAAAACCCAGACACCACGGCACCAGTCGGGGCGGGCGCTATCAAAGGTTGAAAACTCATTGTTTTCAGTACAAGGGACGAGAAAGACAAAGTGTGAAATCTAGGCTGGGGCCGACGGCGTTGATACATCGCGGAGCCAGTCAGTTGAGATTGACGTGTTAGTTTACAAGCCTGCGGTTGGAATAGACACCTAACACCTTAGTTCAACAGAACCCCGTGTGATCCACAGACGGCAATTTAATGCAGGCCTAACACCTATCTAAAAGTCCAGACTTTGTGGAGCCGGGACGTCTGTAATTGCCACCACAAAGGAGCAATTAGGACCAGATGCTTAACACCTCGCCGCAATACTACGGGGCAAAGTAGAAACCCATGGCTGACACATTCCGGCCAGCAACCGAGAAGGCTGGTGTTACCAACCTATTGGAATGTAATGACGCAACTGCATTGCCGCCAAAGCAGGTTTCATTGTTTCAGGCGTGGGGGGCATCGGTCAATTTGATTGACAGATGAAACTACCCTTCACAGGAAAGGAGGAGGGGTGAAAAGAATTTGGCACTTAATCCATCTAGATAAATCATCTTACATGGAAAAATAGGCGGAGTTAATGAAAAGGGGAATATTAATTAGCCAACCTGGAAACTAGCCAGGAATTGAATAGAATAAAACGACATGCATGGCCAGCAAGACTTCAGACGCAAATTCACAATAGCATTCTTAGGATACCTACTGGAGAAATATTAACATTTCGTTCTGTTGGACTTCTGTACGAAGTCGTATGACAGGATTTCCTAGCTATAACCCAGGTAAGACCATTACTCTGATTAGTTGTCTGCTAGTCTGAAGGCTTGTGTAGTTTCGTGTTCTGCATATTCTCCCAAACTTTACACTGGTGGATTTTCTTTGTACTTAATGTTCCAGTTCTAGCTTTACGATTTCACTGAGAACTATTTTCTTCTTTCATTCACCACTTGGTTGTCTGATTTGTTGTATGTGATAATTTGGAGAAATCCATTATCCAAGCTACATGAGCGTGTGGCTTATGCATGTACAGGAGATACATTTAGATTCATCCTGTATGATGTTAAACATTGGGGAGACTGACTACTTAGGAGAAATTCCTGAGAGCTCCCAGTCTCTTGATAGCGTCCAAATTAACGTTGATTATTTGGACCAACACTTTGAGTGCCTACCAAGATTATGGTGAAACCACTTGGTTTGAGGAATGGCACCAGTTCACCTTGTCTGCATGATGTCTGCATGAGGACAGACATGACTTAGGACATTCAATATCCCAGACAGATTCAGGGAAGGCATTTAATGTTCGACAGGACTGTGCGACCAGCCCTTCCGACAAGACAGTATGAATGAATCAGAAAGGGAAAGAGTAAGTGAGGTGAACTTATATGGGAAACACTCCATTACACAAATGTATATGAATATGTATGTTTTGAGCTATAGATGTTCTAAATAGTTTTATTAATATATACATATATATTTATTTATTTAGAACTGATATATGTTTATGTAACATGCCATCATCTATCATCATACCATCATATATTATGACTTGAATGTATGTTTATATGAATGTATAGACATATGTGTTTGAGATGTGTAGACGTAGATACTACCCATCTCCGTTCGTTTCATTCCAGATCTCGTAGGAGCAATGGACAGTCAACAACCCATATCAGGAAGTGACTTAGCCTTGTGAGGGACCAATTTGGACTCCTTCAATCTGACAGTGAACTGCGTCTCACTGGGGGAAGCATGACCTATGTGCTTCTGAGCTTTTCAGCCAGATGAGTTACGTATACCATAATATAATCATCATCACCATATGATCATCAATAGCAATAATAAACACAGTTGTTGTATTTTAAAACTCAATTTGTCCGTATAATTCTAAATGTTTATAAATGTTTGTGTAGCTTAATCAAGTACACACATTATTGTATCATTTAGTGGGGGTTCGCACATATTATCCAGAAGTGGGAATCTATGTCCGGGAGGTATCTTGCCTATGCAGTCATAAGTAACCAGATTACGTTGCATGTCTTAACTCCTCCTTTCTCACTTCTGGTGATACCAAGTACAGCCAAAACTATATAGATATATTCTATCTTCAACGAGCCACTTCTTGGCTGTTTTCTTGAGTATCAGGGACAGTGTCTTAAATCAGCATAAAAGACATTAGTTCCACGTTTTCTCTCTGGGATCTGGGTGGTAACTAGTCCCTTCTGACAGAGTTAGGGGATCTTAAACTGCATCCAGAACTAAACACCAGTAGAAGAAAATGATTTTGGCTGAGTGGTTGCCCATCTGGGATCTACCCCCAGCCAGTTGGTGACATATTGGGACGGCTCGTCCGCTATAGAATCCGGGAGTAAACCCTAAAGCCTAGTGGTCTGCTCGCCCGCTATAGAATACGGGAGTAAACCCTAGAAAACTTGGTTCGCTCGCAAGGAACGAACCTATTTCAAATCTGTTAGTCTGGTATTATTCTGGTCTTGCCCATGGATAGAACCTAGGTAATTCTCACTTACATTCTTAGCAGCATTAGTTAGTTATAATTTATTTCTAATGTAATAGCTTGCTTGATTGTAGGCAAGATTTTGACACATCAGGACTTCTCATCCATGATAGAATCAGAGAATAAATTCTAGACTATTGATTTTCATAAACCATTCTTTCATTCTTCACCCATTACATTTGCTAAGTATTAACTTAGGAATTTGTTTCTAGGGAAGTCTGTAGAATTTAAATAACTTGTTAAAAAGTTAATAATGGATAATATCATATGAGTTAATTTACATCATTCACCACTGTAGAATTAATGATCACATTAATTAGTGATATTAATTAGTTTATTGATGATTTACTTGATGATTTTTTGATTACATGCTTTATCATTTGATTTAATCATGAATAATTTGATAATTCTTAGTTAATTCAGTGTATGACGGACTGCTTTGCATCAACTTTCTCACTCTAATTCACTACTATCATTCTCATAGCAGTGTCTGTTCCTCTTGTCACTATCCTGCTCTAGCATAAATCTGACTAGCTCTCTGTAGGGTAATAATATAATTACTTACCTGAGTTTAAGCTGAGAAGAGATCATGGATGCACGCACAGATTTCTTAGAGTCCGCTAGAGGATGGGGCATAAGGCTCGGCTTAGTAGGAGAGAAGCTAGAACTATTTATTAGAGAAGAAATGGATTGGTGGGACAAAGAAGATGAGCAGATGATGAAAAGAGTTGCAGAATTAGAAGCAGATATGCGTCACAAAGCTGAAGAAGATGAGATGAAGAAGAAGCAAATTGAAATACTGAACGTGGAGGAATCTACCAGCTCGATTGAGGAAAAGCCAATCACTCAAGCCGAAACTCTGATAGAAAGCGGGGAAGCTGACCGTCACAAAGAAGAGGCATGCATTCCTTCGCAAATCCCCATGGCTCAGAAAAACAAAAACTTGCGCACAGAAAGGCAGATGCTTCCCTCGCCTATTCCTAAAAATATTAAAAATAAACGGAATAGGAATAAATGTACCAAGCGTTCGGTAAACAGTCACAAACGTGATAAATGTTTACACCGCAATGAAAGCGGATTAGCTGGCTTGGCAACCCAGCAATCTCAGGAGCTTCCTAAGACTTCCCAAAGGAGAAAAATCCAGGAGGAGGAGGACCTGAGGAAAACTATTAAAGAGATCGAAGGCGAGACCTTACCCGACTCTTTTATTCCCTTCAGTTCAGAGAAACTAGGAGTGGAAATGAATTCAACTGAGACCGGAATGGATGTAAAACAGGATTCCATTGTTTCTCACGGTGTGGCCACACAAGATGAAATAATTATCAGTTTGAATTACTTATCTCAGGTGGGATATGGCATTGAAAATGACATCCCACAACATTCACTTCTATTGGATTTGGAACAAGAAAACCAGACCAGGGAGAGAATACCTCAATTGGACTTGGCACAAGAGAGCCCAGCCATGGAGGACAAACAAGACACGGAGGAGAATTCTTACGATGTCAGTATCTTGGAGTCTTTCGAAAAGGAAACTCAAGATACACAAAGCATTCATGTAGGTTATACCACGGACTCTGATTCAGGGACGATAAACATGTCTGCTAACAACAAAGAAGAAAATACTTCTTTGGACAGGATGAAGGTAATGCCTATCATCAACACAGCTGAAGCTAACAGGGGATCACAAATGATGGACTCTGCAGCGGAACAAAACCGGAGCGGTTGGTATACTCAACACTCAGGACCTTGTTTACCTTTCACTTCAACCAATGTTGGATGGGGAGAACAGCTGTTTATGTATACTTCTACAAGGAGTGATACAAATTCACAGTTCTTGGGGAACAACATGATTTCTCAAAGCTGGACAACTTCTACTAGCCTTATACTTTCAAACACAGATTCAAAATGGAACTCTGTTGAAGAGGAACGCACCTGGATAAATAATTATCGAAGGAAGAAAACTCTTAAATCAAGAGGTAGTAAAATGACATCCTACCAAGAAAGAGGCAAGTACGAGTTGAATGCACATCATAAAATTATGATGTTTAGCAAATTTCCTGCCAAAAGGAGGAGATTAAAGGATTTTATTATGATCTTTGGCCGACGGAGGAAAAGAAAATGGAGCAACAGTACTGCGACCAATTCTTTTAAGAAAACACTGATGGCACTTCCTCTGCTTATAGGACAAGGGCCAGAAATTGAGTGGAAAATAACAGTCTCTCTGCGGCGCCGGAGAATCTTGTTATACATTTTGCAATTTCCCGGCTGGGAAAAAGTAAAACCTCCAGAGGACAGGACATTACCGATCAATAGCCTGGAAATCCGACACAACACCAGGAGCAAAGATTTGCAAGATTTATCCTGGGAGAATGGACATGGGATATTTCTTTTGACTCATAGAACATCCCACTGCCACAAAGAATATTGGGAATCCAGACTTGGAGGCAGTTGGAGAACGGAGAGAACTTAGATACATTCTTGAATGCTGCCGAGGCTCTGTTATAGGCTTCATTAATGAACCTACTTAAATTGGAGAGCTATGTGGCGGGACAGCCCCGGCAGCATCATAATTACACAAGTTAAAAAGGAATTAAAGAGCCCACATTATTTTTCTATCATTCTCTAAAAGCATAAACGTCCACCAGAAAATGATAGAAATGCAATAAACTTGAAAACAAGAGGAAAATACATTTTGACCACGCACGCCCCATCATTTCTGTAATGCTAGGTCTGAGAAAGCTTTGATGTCCAGATCAAAGTTAAAACCCAGACACCACGGCACCAGTCGGGGCGGGCGCTATCAAAGGTTGAAAACTCATTGTTTTCAGTACAAGGGACGAGAAAGACAAAGTGTGAAATCTAGGCTGGGGCCGACGGCGTTGATACATCGCGGAGCCAGTCAGTTGAGATTGACGTGTTAGTTTACAAGCCTGCGGTTGGAATAGACACCTAACACCTTAGTTCAACAGAACCCCGTGTGATCCACAGACGGCAATTTAATGCAGGCCTAACACCTATCTAAAAGTCCAGACTTTGTGGAGCCGGGACGTCTGTAATTGCCACCACAAAGGAGCAATTAGGACCAGATGCTTAACACCTCGCCGCAATACTACGGGGCAAAGTAGAAACCCATGGCTGACACATTCCGGCCAGCAACCGAGAAGGCTGGTGTTACCAACCTATTGGAATGTAATGACGCAACTGCATTGCCGCCAAAGCAGGTTTCATTGTTTCAGGCGTGGGGGGCATCGGTCAATTTGATTGACAGATGAAACTACCCTTCACAGGAAAGGAGGAGGGGTGAAAAGAATTTGGCACTTAATCCATCTAGATAAATCATCTTACATGGAAAAATAGGCGGAGTTAATGAAAAGGGGAATATTAATTAGCCAACCTGGAAACTAGCCAGGAATTGAATAGAATAAAACGACATGCATGGCCAGCAAGACTTCAGACGCAAATTCACAATAGCATTCTTAGGATACCTACTGGAGAAATATTAACATTTCGTTCTGTTGGACTTCTGTACGAAGTCGTATGACAGGATTTCCTAGCTATAACCCAGGTAAGACCATTACTCTGATTAGTTGTCTGCTAGTCTGAAGGCTTGTGTAGTTTCGTGTTCTGCATATTCTCCCAAACTTTACACTGGTGGATTTTCTTTGTACTTAATGTTCCAGTTCTAGCTTTACGATTTCACTGAGAACTATTTTCTTCTTTCATTCACCACTTGGTTGTCTGATTTGTTGTATGTGATAATTTGGAGAAATCCATTATCCAAGCTACATGAGCGTGTGGCTTATGCATGTACAGGAGATACATTTAGATTCATCCTGTATGATGTTAAACATTGGGGAGACTGACTACTTAGGAGAAATTCCTGAGAGCTCCCAGTCTCTTGATAGCGTCCAAATTAACGTTGATTATTTGGACCAACACTTTGAGTGCCTACCAAGATTATGGTGAAACCACTTGGTTTGAGGAATGGCACCAGTTCACCTTGTCTGCATGATGTCTGCATGAGGACAGACATGACTTAGGACATTCAATATCCCAGACAGATTCAGGGAAGGCATTTAATGTTCGACAGGACTGTGCGACCAGCCCTTCCGACAAGACAGTATGAATGAATCAGAAAGGGAAAGAGTAAGTGAGGTGAACTTATATGGGAAACACTCCATTACACAAATGTATATGAATATGTATGTTTTGAGCTATAGATGTTCTAAATAGTTTTATTAATATATACATATATATTTATTTATTTAGAACTGATATATGTTTATGTAACATGCCATCATCTATCATCATACCATCATATATTATGACTTGAATGTATGTTTATATGAATGTATAGACATATGTGTTTGAGATGTGTAGACGTAGATACTACCCATCTCCGTTCGTTTCATTCCAGATCTCGTAGGAGCAATGGACAGTCAACAACCCATATCAGGAAGTGACTTAGCCTTGTGAGGGACCAATTTGGACTCCTTCAATCTGACAGTGAACTGCGTCTCACTGGGGGAAGCATGACCTATGTGCTTCTGAGCTTTTCAGCCAGATGAGTTACGTATACCATAATATAATCATCATCACCATATGATCATCAATAGCAATAATAAACACAGTTGTTGTATTTTAAAACTCAATTTGTCCGTATAATTCTAAATGTTTATAAATGTTTGTGTAGCTTAATCAAGTACACACATTATTGTATCATTTAGTGGGGGTTCGCACATATTATCCAGAAGTGGGAATCTATGTCCGGGAGGTATCTTGCCTATGCAGTCATAAGTAACCAGATTACGTTGCATGTCTTAACTCCTCCTTTCTCACTTCTGGTGATACCAAGTACAGCCAAAACTATATAGATATATTCTATCTTCAACGAGCCACTTCTTGGCTGTTTTCTTGAGTATCAGGGACAGTGTCTTAAATCAGCATAAAAGACATTAGTTCCACGTTTTCTCTCTGGGATCTGGGTGGTAACTAGTCCCTTCTGACAGAGTTAGGGGATCTTAAACTGCATCCAGAACTAAACACCAGTAGAAGAAAATGATTTTGGCTGAGTGGTTGCCCATCTGGGATCTACCCCCAGCCAGTTGGTGACAATGAAGAAAAGCTGAAACATACATGAATAATATGGGGAGGGCGTTGACAGAGCTGTGTGGGAAAGCTAATGATAGGAGGAGAGCTTTGAGCGACTTGGTTGAGGTCTTATAACCAAACTGAGGGTAAAGGGTTAAAGAAGAATAAAAACTATCCCTCTCACACCAACAATGGTACAGATGCCCTAATGGAAATATGCAGATGGACAACAAAGTTGTTTACATGTGAGCAGTTGATAATACTGTATCATCATCATCATTATTAAATGCCATTTCTGCATTCAGAATTGGCTGAAATGTCTCCAAGACTTTCTGCCCTGTCTGCTCATGTTGCATTCTTATAGGCTTTTCAGCATTTTTTAGTTGTTTGTGATTTTATTTTTAAAGCAATTGTATGTTCAGTAGTTTGCCATTACTTTCTGAATGACCATAATTCATCATCATCATCAAGTGTCCTGCCAGCTGCCGTAGGCATTCATGACTCTCCACAGATCTCTGTCTTTGGTGTTCTGGATAAACTCTGCTGATGATATTCTTCCTTGCCACCATCTCAATCCATCCAGCATCATTTCTCTTGGTCTGCCTCTGCCTCTTTTCCCTTCAATCTCTCCAGTCTCTTCTCATCACATAACCAAAGAAAGCTGTTTGTCTCTATTTTATTGTTGTATATAATGTTCTAGTTTCATTACCCTCTTTCATGCAATCATTGTTAGTTTCTTTGGCAGTCCAAGCAATTTGCAACATTCATCTCAGGAACCACATCTCTGTTGCTTCTAAGCTCTTCCTAATTTGTTCATTTACATTCCAGGATTCACTGCCATACAGCAAAACAGGGTTTATATATCACTTCAGCACTCTCTTACATTCAATGACAGTGACTTATTGCATAAGATACTTTTAATTTTCAGAAATGCAGCTTTTGCTTGCCATATTCTGCTCTCAATCTCTGTTGTGCATCTTCCATCTGATGTTATAAATGCCCTTTATTTTTGCATATCTTTTTTACAAGACAATGCTGTCAATACTAGTATTTTACTGCTGTTGTTGATGTCCACTAGTTTACGTTCAGTAGTTTGTCATTGCTTTCTGAACGACCAGCACCCAAACCAATTCATTAAAACCCAACCAACGCAGTCTGCTGCCAAATCGTTCACAGTTGTGTTTCGAACTCAGGTAAGCGGAGTTATGAACTGTATTCATAACACATAAATCCCCCCCCCCTTTTTTCCCCCCGCATGTGCTTTACAGGACATTGCAGTCAACACCAGCATTTTTCAACTGCTGTTGATGTCTTGGCAAGATTACGCTCAATAGTTTGCCAATGCTTTCTGAGCGACCGGCTATACCCCAGCAAGTAACCAATGCAACGCGATCCGCTACCGAATCTCATGCAGCTGCGTTACCCATGTGTATATACGGGATTACGGAGAAAGTCATTAACTCCTTCACCAGGGAGACCGGCATAAATGCCCCTAGGTATTTAAATTTATCCACTTGGTTAAGAATGTTCCCTTCTATTTCCATTTCACATTTTGGTGTCACTTTTTTCTTTGATATCACTATTGTTACTGTTTTCTTGATGTTCAAGTATTCTTTGCACTCTCTGTTACTACAATGTCCAATATTACCATTGTGAAAATCAACACAAGGTTGTCTGTTTTAAAATTGCCTGTTGCTGATTTTTAACCCGGTATGGGGGACTGTGAAACTCCTTCACTAGCCTTTACAGTCATCATCATAATTGTCATCGTCATCAATTTAATAATTATCATCATCATCATCAGTGTTATCAAGGGATCCCCTGGGAGTCATCGCTGGAGCTACAGAGTTTGGACTTTGTGAGAAGCTTTCGGCAGACCACCCTGTGGAAATGGACCAAGCTGTATGGGATAAAACTCACTGCCATGAAGTTGATCTTCCCAACATCATTATCATTATTGTCAATATCTTTATTATCATTATTATCATCATCATTATTATCATCATTATTATTATCATCATCATTATTATCACCAGTGTCATTATCATCACTGTCAGTATCATCAGTATAGTCATCATCATCATTATTTCATCATTATCATTCATTATTATTGCCATCATCATCATCATTGTCATCATCATCATTGTCATCATTATCATTGTCATCATCATCATTGTCATCATCATCATTAGTAGCACAATTATCTTTATTACCACCATTGTCATCATTATCAATAGTAACATAATCATCATTGTCATCATCATCATTGCCATCTTCTTATGAGTATCATTATTATCATTGCCATCATTATTATCATTGCCATCATTATCATCAGTATCATAATTATTATCAATATTATAATTATCATTGCCATTATTATCACTGCCATCATTGTCCTTACCATTATCACTGCATCATTATCATTATCGTCATCATTATTGCCATCATATTGATATCATAATTATCATTGCCATCATCATTGCCAACATTGTTCTTATCACTATCACTGTGATCATTGCCATTCCCAATCCATCATTGTCCTTATCATTATCACTGTGATCATTATCATCATTGCCATCATTCATCAGTGACATCATCATTATGATTATCATCATTATTGGTGTCATTATCATCAATGCCATAAATATCATTATTGTTAAGGTCTAGAGCTAAAGTGAGTTAACAGTTGGTAATTAAACTTTGTTTACTAAGGTAAACAAAAGCAGATCCAGGGTCAAACAGGTTGGGACCCACTGTTTATTGCTAAAAATAGAAAATGACAAAGATGCTAGAACTGGGGATGAGTTGAACTCAGGTAGCAAAGGTCAAATAGTGAACAAGCCAGAGTGTAAAGAAAAAGGAGGTCTCATTCTGGTACAGGACAACCCACTGGACAGACACCACTATACTGTTCAAAAAAAGAAACGCAACATTCTTGGTGTTACTTTTATGAAAGATATTTGTTGATTAGACATCACTCAACCTATCGACTGTGTCCATCTGGTCATTAACTTCTCGTGGTTACCTGAATTGTACTCACCTCATGATTCGTGAGGTCATGAAAAAGGTCAGGGTCAAAACATTTTTGACAATAACTCTTGATAGGTTCATGATAACCCCATGAAACTTTTTTTTTTTTTTTTTTTTTGCATATCCTTTACAGGACATCGCTGTCAACACCAGCATCTTTCAGGTGTATGTTGATTTCTTGGCAAGATTACGCTCAGTAGTTTGCCATTGTTTTCCGAGCGGCCGGCTCACATACCCCATAAGTTACCGATGCGATTCGAACCACTGCTGATTCTCACCGTCATCACGTTGCCGACGAGAGTATACGAGATTACGGAGAAAAGTCATAACCTCCAAGCCACGAAGCCGGCCCATGAAACTTACTGAACACAAAACTCTCTGACCATATTATTGAATGTTTCAATAATAAAAGATTAACGCTCCTCGAATAAATTCAGTTGAAAATTCAATTGGCAAGTATGGCTCATCTCACTACAGAACGACTCATCATCATTGGACCTTTACAGGCTGGACAGTCACAAAGTGTAGTAGCCAGAGAATTTAATGTCCTTAGAAGCACCATTATTCGCCTTTGGAGGTGATTTCAAGAAATTGGCTCAGTGGCAGACCAGCCACGCAGTTGAAGACCCAGAACTACAACTGCTGCCGAAGACTGATTCATATGGTTGTGTCACCTTAGGAATCGATTTGCATCTGTGTCCTTCACAGTCCAGTCAATGCCAGGAGCTCATTGAATTTCAGATCATACTGTCAGGAACCAGCTGCATGACGCTGATATTTGGGCTAGAAGACCCTGCAGAGGTCCTGTTCTTTTCTTACGGACCGGCATCACCAGAACTGACTGCGGTGGGTGAATCAGCATCGCCAATAAAATTTTGGTACAAGTTTGCAATTGAAACTGCAATAATGTTGCATTTTTTTTTTAAACAGTATACTTCTTCTCAAAAGGCATTTGATAGAGTACATAGAAACAAGCTGTGGGAAATCCTTAAACAATATGCAGTGAGTACACATCTAACAAACCTATGTAGAAGCTTATACAACAACAGTGAATGCATAGTGAGAGCAACTGGAGGACACTCAGAACCCTTCACCATAAGATCCAGAGAAGAATACTCAATGTATCAAGAAGAGATAAGATCAGAAATGAAGAAATCAGGACTAAAGTGGGGGTTAAAGATGCACTAGATTTTATTAAAAGCAGCAAGTCAAATGGTTTGGCCATGCAAGTAGGTTACCAACTAACAGTATACCACAACAGGCAATGATGTACAGACCAGAGGGAAGCAGAGGAAGAGGCCGACCACGTAAATGATAGACGCAGGGAATAACAGAGTCCTTGGGAATATTGATACATGAAGCCCATAAGCGGGCACTCTCCCGCTGTTTATAATTCACCTCAACACCACAAGGTACAAGAGGAACATGATGAGATGAGATGAGATGACTTCTCAGTACATCAGCTTGATGAGATGACTTCTTCTCAGTATATCAGCTTGATCATAATGTGGCTTTCCTCCGAGAGGGGCTAAATGTGACATGAATTCATTCTTTTATAACTTCTATAGGCAGGGACTTATTGTTGGTGGTGCTTTCTGAAACTAATTTTATCATCAACACCACACATGGACGTAGCACCTTATAATTTCTCATTGAAATATTTTCAGATGGCAACATCCGGCAAGTTGTGATGGATGAGAACTTTTTCACCGGTTACAGGCAGACATGTTTGAACACGACGGATACAGTACTCAAGGTTTTGATACCTTACACTAAGGCTGTAAGTTAACTACACATGTATCTGTCTAGTGGCATCTATCTATTGACACATTTGTCTTTGTATTGGCGTCATCTATTGATCAACTACACATTTGTCTGTGTATTGGCATCTATCTATTGACACATCTGTCTGTGTATTGGCATCTATCTATTGATCAACTACACATTTGTCTGTGTATTGGCATCTATCTATTGACACATCTGTCTGTGTATTGGCATCTATCTATTGATTAACTACACATTTGTCTGTGTATTGGCATCTATCTATTGATCAACTACACATTTGTCTGTGTATTGGCATCTATCTATTGATCAGCTACACATCTGTCTGTATATTGGCATCTATCTATTGATCAACTACACATATGTCTGTGTATTGGCATCTATCTATTTACACATATGTCTGTGTATTGGCATCTATCTATTGACACATCTGTCTGTGTATTGGCATCTATCTATTGATCAACTACACATTTGTCTGTGTATTGGCATCTATCTATTGACACATCTGTCTGTGTATTGGCATCTATCTATTGATACATCTGTCTGTGTATTGGCATCTATCTATTGACACGTCTGTCTGTGTATTGGCATCTATCTATTGATCAGCTACACATCTGTCTTTATATTGGCATCTATCTATTGATCAACTACACATTTGTCTGTGTATTAGCATCTATCTATTGATCAACTACACATTTGTCTGTGTATTGGCATCTATCTATTGACACATCTGTCTGTATATTGGCATCTATCTATTGACACATCTGTCTGTGTATTGGCATCTATCTATTGATCAGCTACACATCTGTCTGTGTATTGGCATCTATCTATTGATCAACTACACATTTGTCTGTGTATTGGCATCTATCTATTGATCAACTACATATTTGTCTGTGTATTGGCATCTATCTATTGACACATCTGTCTGTATATTGGCATCTATCTATTGACACATCTGTCTGTGTATTGGCATCTATCTATTGATCAGCTACACATCTGTCTGTGTATTGGCATCTATCTATTGATCAACTACACATTTGTCTGTGTATTGGCATCTATCTATTTATCAACTACACATTTGTCTGTGTATTGGCATGTCAGAGTCTCACATGGAGTCGGTAGAAACATAAAGATAGAAGGGAATTAGATAAGGGGCATAACCCCAATACAAGGGAGACACACTCGAATGCTCGAACAATCTAGAGCCTTCGAGAAGCATAGGTCAGTTCGCCTACAGCTCCGTGGACACGCTGACCGCGTGCCAGGACCTGTTCCACGAGAAGCTCGAGGAGAGTTACAGCCCATGTCCGATCGAGACACGTTAGAGGGCAGACGCCGACTGGACATCGAACAAGCAACAGGGCTTAACTTAAGGGGGACATGTTAGATTGAACACAAGTGTATTTAGGAGTGTTACTCACTAGATAGATAGATGATATAGTTTGTTGTAATGATCATGTATGACTGCTTTATGATTGCTTTGTTATAAACTCCTGTGATGTGCAACTCGAATGTAGCTGGCTGCGAAAACCATTCTTCGCCAGCTTACTGTAAATAAATGATATCAGATAGTATCAGAACGGAGTTTGTTGCCTGTATGAACCCAGGTTTCATTCCCCTAGGTATCTAGGACGGTGACAGGCTATTTGGGGGCTAAGCCGGTTTTGGCAAACGCAAGCTTCACTTTCCCGACAGCTCTTGGTTTTGCCAAGTAAAATATATCAACTTTCGTACATAACAAAGTCTAGAACTGTGCAGCTACTATCGTATCATCTATTAATGAGCTATTGTAGTCCCTCAAGAAAAGTATTTACGAATTATGTTCATGAAATTTGACATTGACATGACTGGACAATTACAGTGACAATTACTAATGGTTTTTTTATTCCAACATCAGATTGTTCAGCGAAAGATTGTGTGTATGTAAACTGTTCTCCAGCAGTGGCGAGAAAATAGGGGAACCAAACAACACTACAGCCAAGAAACCAGTAAATAAGATAAGTCCCATTTCATGCTCATTGCATCTCTAAACGATACTCACCATTTTTTTCATTGATGTAAAATTTTTTCTATGTATTGCAATTTATGACATATACATGCAAATTTTATGACCATTGAATTTATTCTATAGAAAGTTTGAATGTAAACATTAAGGGATATAACCAATTTTGTACACCTCACTATTTCCAAAGGGAATTAATTTCCAGAAATTGAAATTTATTTAAATCCATAATGACTTCATATAACGATCTCACGGAATTAGGTGTAGAACATGCAATGAGTGCAGAACAAGTAAAATCCTGGTGCATAGAACATTACAGAACGTTGAAAACCGATTTAAAAGGTACACGGTTACAACTCAAAGAAAGCCTGAATCTCTATGAAAATAGGAATAGGAACAGTAACCTGATCCATAATTGGACACAGAATTTTGAGCAGAAAATGCAAGACAAAAAAATTCCAAAAACTAGATGGCATACATGGTATAAGGAATTCTTACCAATAAAGAGTCAACAACTAAAGAACATCATACCAGATATGGCAAGCGAAGATTATGAATATTACAAAACAAACTTATTATCGCACTACACAAACTACTTTGACACTTTAAAATTAGAATTACAAAACCTAAAACCAAACCCAAGAAAGTTGTTTACCGAATATACAGAGGAAATAAAATACTGGTACCAGGCGCTAATACATGAAATTAAACATACAGACAATGAAGAGGCACTAAGAGATTTCTTTCTAATGGAAAAACTGAAAGCAACACTCCCAACCGAATGCGCAAAATATATAGAAGAGCACGACAAAGAACCAATCACACAATTATTAAGAAAATGCTGCGAATGTTACATCCAAATGAAGGACGCCGATAAGAACACTTCACAGAATAGCACTGTGAAGATAACGACATCTTCAACCACGGATTGTCAAAAGAAACCACAAAAAACAAAACCAGTAGTGTGCAATCATTGTAGCACTCCACATAAAGTAAATGGAATGTGCGATAAAAATCCCACTTACCCAGAATATCTGAACACTATTATAACACAAAAACTGAGAAAGATAAATTTAAAAAAATATAGAATCAAATGTAATTTTTGTCTGGCCTTTGGTCACAAACGCTTTGAGTATCAAGGATTAAAACAAATACAAGAAGCAAAAGTAAATGCAGCCACAAACATTAGAACAAACACCTGTAATACGTGCAGAAAATTTCAGTTGGATACCACTTTGAAATGTGGCCATACAATCCCTATATCCAATGAAATGGCCAACGCAGCCTTAGCATCTAAAGGTAAGTTAAAATTTGTGAAAGGATTTGTTAATAACAAACTATGTACAATCATTCGCGATAGCGGAGCGACTCTTTGTGGAATTAGAAGAACATTAATTAATGACAAAGACTACACACACAACTACGTGACATGTCGCACATTCGCAGGCACCATCGAAAGATACCCCCTAGCACTGGCCGAAATTCATACACCTTTTCTATCAGGACAAGTGCTATGCGCAGTATTGGAAAAGCCCTGTGCTGATATTATTCTTGGAAATCTTCCTAGTATAAGATCCTGCTCTGAAGAAGAAATCAGAGAATGGGAACAGAAAAACTACATCCAGAAAGCAAACAGTGATTCCAGAACTAAAGAACACATTTGCATGTCTCAAACTGCCAAAAGCACAAGGGAGACCACCGATGACGGAATTCGAAATGAATTCACAGAGGTGCATAACACAGGGGCGGTCGAATCTTTCAATGACAACATCAGCATAAAACCTTGAATTGAGGATGCCACCGAATCGCAAAATTGTGAACCTGTAAATGTGCAACAACAGACAGAATACACCAATGTAGTGACAAGACAAATGACTCACAAAACCCACATAAACAACCAAACAGAGATAACAACGACACTGTCAAGAACAACGATGACAATTCTACTTTAACGACAGATTCTCGTAATAACGGAAATGACGAAGTCAACGACACAATAGCAACAACTCTGCTTAATCATGACAAACAGCTTGACGAGTCATTACAAACCGACTCGACTTCTTTAAAATACTCTCAACCGAAATCATATTATCTGACAAATAACAATAACAAAAGCACAGCAACAACAGTACTTCTTAACGACACTACTGCACAAGACAATGAAGACAACTTCACATTACAGACAGTTTCTCGTGAAGACAAGACCGCAGTTACCAAACCAACAACTGAGAGAACTCATAAGTTCCAACTTTATGAGTCGAAACAATTTGGTTCTCTGAGAACTAGAAACAATTACGGCATTAATTCCAAGAAACATAACCAAGGAATACAAAGATATACAAGGGACACTACTATTGACAAAGAAGTATTATTAGCAAACAAGTGTCATCATATGTGTTCATCGCAAATGTATCATCGATCAAGGACACATAAAACTAAAACAGAAACAACACATAAAGCTGCAGAAAGTTATGCAGATACAGAAATAACATCATCATGCAACATTCATGCAAGCAAACGGTATGCAAATAAACAAACACAAACAATTGACTTCACACAAAATCAAAGTCAGAAACGTTTGCATACAAACAAACCGTTTTATCACATGAACAAAAACACCAAACGATGCAGATCTAAATCCATCAGCACAAAGACTACCATTTATATTTCACCATCCACCGATTTACCAGATAAATACAATGTCTTTGAAACACACACCTCAACCAACAAAAATAAACAATCACATTCACCAACTAGTAGAATGAACAAAGACAAATCACTGACACTCTTGCTACTTTTGCTGTTAACCCAACTTCAAACAACATTACCTACCTTTCAAAATGTATCTTTCAACACCATCCGGATGACAAACATATTTTCCATTATATTTACCATCTCATTTAGATATCAATCAACATTGCGCCAAATGTTAGTTAGTTAGTTAGTCGACAGATCATCCTCGTTGCACATCGAACCATTCAGTCCATAAGTGCTCGGATCCCCTCCTCAGCAAATCCCGCAGCATGTAGCGGCTAACGACGCCAGTTCTGTGTTGGTTTATCAATCTTCTTTGGCTTCTTGCGTAGTGTTCTTGTTTGGCCACCCCTCTTTTAATTTGCTGCTCTCGCAGTCTGGCCATTGTTGTAGATTCACAGTCATCACTTGGTTCTCGCAAAAGTCTCACTTCACGTAGAGCATTCAGAATGTCAGCCTGGTCCATGGCGCATCCGCCCTCCACAGTAGCCTCACCTGTGAGCTTGTCAGCCCGCTCATTTCCTTGTACTCCCGCATGCCCTGGCACGAAGATGAAACTAATCTTTGCCAGCCGAGACCGCTTCAGAGGCAGCAACCATTCTCTTCGGATCGACCCCTCCTCTATCCTCTTGATCATGTTCATTGAGTCGCTAAGAAAACAAGCCCTAGTGAATGTCTGTGTCTCGAGCCATGTTATTTCCAGTTTCAAGATGGCGACGGACGGTCGTGTTGTTTTGTGTTCGTTAACTTTTTCGCGTAGGGGATGGATTTATTCATCTATTGTGTGTAATTGGTGTGCCAGGATGCGCCAAATTGAAAGTGCAAAAGCCATGCTACATTTCATTAACTCCTGTTGGTGCAAGGCTTTTCATATAACTTTGGGATATGCCTATAGTAAATTTATTTTCACTCTTACATTATTTAGACTTATTTTTACATCGATACCTATACAATTATGTAGTTTGTGCAATTGTAAGAGTATATGTTTAGAGGATGCAATTTGCAAATTGAAAACCATTTTTTCAAATCCACCCATATTGAAATTACCAAACATAGATTTACCATTTATATTAACTACAGATGCAAGTGCGATCGCCATTGGAGGATGTCTGATGCAGGAATACGAACACGTGAGATACCCGATCCTTTATGTCAGCCGTAAATTGAAAGCAGCGGAAACCAAGTATTCGACAGCTGAATTGGAGGCACTAAGTTTGGTTTTTTGTGTTACTCGTTTATCTAAGTTCCTCTGAGGTTCCCATTTCGTTGTTCTGACGGATAATTCGCCACTGCTGGTGATTAAAGAAGGCAACCCCAAGAACCATCGATTAGCAAGATGGTGTCTTCTGCTTCAGGATTTCGACTTTGAAATCCGTCACATTAAAGGTACGGATAATATAATACCTGACATATTATCACGGCTAACCAATGCACCAGCAGATTAACACTATTTACATTAATTAGTGGCCATATGATAAGCTGTGATATTTTAGTCTGTTGCATAAAAAAGTGTACCTCTACACTTACTGTAGAACTTTAATTTGGAATTGTCAACAGCTGATATAATACTCTACTTATAGCTATCACAGACATGAAACTTTGAGAACAGTTAACTATATTGACCCACAGTGGCAATTAGCAGTACATCAAAAACATTCCGAACTGTGGATATTAACATTGGTGAAGTTATTTCATCAATCACAGAACTGAAAGGTACCATGCGAATATTAATAACTGTGTATACGCGTGATTTCAATTGACTCGCAAACTAACGGAACAGAACATCGCACATACAAGCAGCGATATACTATGACTATGACGACATATGAGAGACAACACAGGAATGTGACACCAAAACGTTACCTACGAACTGTAAAACATTATTGGAACAGCACACGGATGAAAGAACGACAACACACGGATCGTCGTTGGAGTTAATTAATTTAATGTTATTAGTTAAATATGTATTACATTTGTGCTTTGTTGTATACAGAAAATATGTGAACATGTAAATTATACATTTTCTATCATAATATGTCACAAACATTTTCATTTATAGTTAAAATTTCCTTTCAATATAATGGTTGCAATTTAACTTATAAACCATTTCCTATCACCAGTACAAATAGTACTTGGCGCTTTGAATAAAGCATATCGCCATTTTCCTTTTTCTAAGGGCGACAACAATTACCTCACCTTAATTTGTATATTTTAACAATTTATTAATTATTATATTGAATGAAAGGTGTGCAAATCAGAGAGTGAATGAATTAAATGAGAGAGCGATATACTGAGCGGACAAATTGTACGCAAAAAGTATTTATTTTAATTTGTCTGCGTTTTGAGTGTAAAATGTAACACTTGTCTAAAATTGTGTATACGTGTTTAGTGTTAGATAAAATAGGTTCACTCTAAGAATTACTGTTTGAATACCCTGTACATGCATACACAAATAGACGTAATTCATGACAAGGGATATTCCAGCTCGTGACACTTAGAGATGTACTACACACCACATACACACAGGTAGCACACACTTCAGACATTAGATAGGACATACTCATAAAACTAAACACTAACAATTAAATCAAACACATGTTTATTAGAGCAAGTAACAAAGCAGTAAACACACTAACAAGCAAACAGGAACATTAGTAGTTACGGGGGAGAAAACAAAAGTGCATATATATATTAAGCACTATAAAACATACGGAAGTAAAAGTGTATCAAAATACACATTCAGGACAAGAATTGCAAGTGTTCTTAAATAAGCCAAGACAATTTGTCTTGTTAAACCTCTCTAACACAGAGTTTAATATCTGGGTATCAAATGGATACTTGAGAAGGGCGCGATTGCAAATACAACTAAAAGCGCCAGGGTACTTCGGTCGGATAAGCATGTTTAAGAATATGGAAGAGTTAGAGGCTCTTCAGCAATCACCCTGGATTGTTGTACGGGGAAATACATGAGTTAATAGTGCAAATATATAGATGGCAAGGTTCCCATCCATGAAACTACCAAACACCAACTTCATGTGATCCTATGACAGAATTAGTGCAAACTAATTACCATATACTAACCCATAGAAGCGGGGGAGGGGGACCCCTGTCAGAGTCTCACATGGAGTCGGTAGAAACATAAAGATAGAAGGGAATTAGATAAGGGGCATAACCCCAATACAAGGGAGACACACTCGAATGCTCGAACAATCTAGAGCCTTCGAGAAGCATAGGTCAGTTCGCCTACAGCTCCGTGGACACACTGACCGCGTGCCAGGACCTGTTCCACGAGAAGCTCGAGGAGAGTTACAGCCCGTGTCCGATCGAGACACGTTAGAGGGCAGACGCCGACTGGACATCGAACAAGCAACAGGGCTTAACTTAAGGGGGACGTGTTAGATTGAACACAAGTGTATTTAGGAGTGTTACTCACTAGATAGATAGATGATAGAGTTTGTTGTAATGATCATTTATGATTGCTTTATGATTGCTTTGTTATAAACTCCTGTGATGTGCAACTCGAACGTAGCTGGCTGCGAAAACCATTCTTCGCCAGCTTACTGTAAATAAATGATATCAGATAGTATCAGAACGGAGTTTGTTGCCTGTATGAACCCAGGTTTCATTCCCCTAGGTATCTAGGACGGTGACAGGCTATTTGGGGGCTAAGCCGGTTTTGGCAAACGCAAGCTTCACTTTCCCGACAGCTCTTGGTTTTGCCAAGTAAAATATATCAACTTTCGTACATAACAAAGTCTAGAACTGTGCAGCTACTATCGTATCATCTATTAATGAGCTATTGTAGTCCCTCAAGAAAAGTATTTACGAATTATGTTCATGAAATTTGACATTGACATGACTGGACAATTACAGTGACAATTACTAATGGTTTTTTTATTCCAACATCAGATTGTTCCGCGAAAGATTGTGTGTATGTAAACTGTTCTCCAGCAGTGGCGAGAAAATAGGGGAACCAAACAACACTACAGCCAAGAAACCAGTAAATAAGATAAGTCCCATTTCATGCTCATTGCATCTCTAAACGATACTCACCATTTTTTTCATTGATGTAAAATTTTTTCTATGTATTGCAATTTATGACATATACATGCAAATTTTATGACCATTGAATTTATTCTATAGAAAGTTTGAATGTAAACATTAAGGGATATAACCAATTTTGTACACCTCACTATTTCCAAAGGGAATTAATTTCCAGAAATTGAAATTTATTTAAATCCATAATGACTTCATATAACGATCTCACGGAATTAGGTGTAGAACATGCAATGAGTGCAGAACAAGTAAAATCCTGGTGCATAGAACATTACAGAACGTTGAAAACCGATTTAAAAGGTACACGGTTACAACTCAAAGAAAGCCTGAATCTCTATGAAAATAGGAATAGGAACAGTAACCTGATCCATAATTGGACACAGAATTTTGAGCAGAAAATGCAAGACAAAAAAATTCCAAAAACTAGATGGCATACATGGTATAAGGAATTCTTACCAATAAAGAGTCAACAACTAAAGAACATCATACCAGATATGGCAAGCGAAGATTATGAATATTACAAAACAAATTTATTATCGCACTACACAAACTACTTTGACACTTTAAAATTAGAATTACAAAACCTAAAACCAAACCCAAGAAAGTTGTTTACCGAATATACAGAGGAAATAAAATACTGGTACCAGGCGCTAATACATGAAATTAAACATACAGACGATGAAGAGGCAGTAAGAGATTTCTTTCTAATGGAAAAACTGAAAGCAACACTCCCAACCGAATGCGCAAAATATATAGAAGAGCACGACAAAGAACCAATCACACAATTATTAAGAAAATGCTGCGAATGTTACATCCAAATGAAGGACGCCGATAAGAACACTTCACAGAATAGCACTGTGAAGATAACGACATCTTCAACCACGGATTGTCAAAAGAAACCACAAAAAACAAAACCAGTAGTGTGCAATCATTGTAGCACTCCACATAAAGTAAATGGAATGTGCGATAAAAATCCCACTTACCCAGAATATCTGAACACTATTATAACACAAAAACTGAGAAAGATGAATTTAAAAAAATATAGAATCAAATGTAATTTTTGTCTGGCCTTTGGTCACAAACGCTTTGAGTATCAAGGATTAAAACAAATACAAGAAGCAAAAGTAAATGCAGCCACAAACATTAGAACAAACACCTGTAATACGTGCAGAAAATTTCAGTTGGATACCACTTTGAAATGTGGCCATACAATCCCTATATCCAATGAAATGGCCAACGCAGCCTTAGCATCTAAAGGTAAGTTAAAATTTGTGAAAGGATTTGTTAATAACAAACTATGTACAATCATTCGCGATAGCGGAGCGACTCTTTGTGGAATTAGAAGAACATTAATTAATGACAAAGACTACACACACAACTATGTGACATGTCGCACATTCGCAGGCACCATCGAAAGATACCCCCTAGCACTGGCCGAAATTCATACACCTTTTCTATCAGGACAAGTGCTATGCGCAGTATTGGAAAAGCCCTGTGCTGATATTATTCTTGGAAATCTTCCTAGTATAAGATCCTCCTCTGAAGAAGAAATCAGAGAATGGGAACAGAAAAACTACATCCAGAAAGCAAACAGTGATTCCAGAACTAAAGAACACATTTGCATGTCTCAAACTGCCAAAAGCACAAGGGAGACCACCGATGACGGAATTCGAAATGAATTCACAGAGGTGCATAACACAGGGGCGGTCGAATCTTTCAATGACAACATCAGCATAAAACCTCGAATTGAGGATGCCACCGAATCGCAAAATTGTGAACCTGTAAATGTGCAACAACAGACAGAATACACCAATGTAGTGACAAGACAAATGACTCACAAAACCCACATAAACAACCAAACAGAGATAACAACGACACTGTCAAGAACAACGATGACAATTCTACTTTAACGACAGATTCTCGTAATAACGGAAATGACGAAGTCAACGACACAATAGCAACAACTCTGCTTAATCATGACAAACAGCTTGACGAGTCATTACAAACCGACTCGACTTCTTTAAAATACTCTCAACCGAAATCATATTATCTGACAAATAACAATAACAAAAGCACAGCAACAACAGTACTTCTTAACGACACTACTGCACAAGACAATGAAGACAACTTCACATTACAGACAGTTTCTCGTGAAGACAAGACCGCAGTTACCAAACCAACAACTGAGAGAACTCATAAGTTCCAACTTTATGAGTCGAAACAATTTGGTTCTCTGAGAACTAGAAACAATTACGGCATTAATTCCAAGAAACATAACCAAGGAATACAAAGATATACAAGGGACACTACTATTGACAAAGAAGTATTATTAGCAAACAAGTGTCATCATATGTGTTCATCGCAAATGTATCATCGATCAAGGACACATAAAACTAAAACAGAAACAACACATAAAGCTGCAGAAAGTTATGCAGATACAGAAATAACATCATCATGCAACATTCATGCAAGCAAACGGTATGCAAATAAACAAACACAAACAATTGACTTCACACAATATCAAAGTCAGAAACGTTAGCATACAAACAAACCGTTTTATCACATGAACAAAAACACCAAACGATGCAGATCTAAATCCATCAGCACAAAGACTACCATTTATATTTCACCATCCACCTATTTACCAGATAAATACAATGTCTTTGAAACACACACCTCAACCAACAAAAATAAACAATCACATTCACCAACTAGTAGAATGAACAAAGACAAATCACTGACACTCTTGCTACTTTTGCTGTTAACCCAACTTCAAACAACATTACCTACCTTTCAAAATGTATCTTTCAACACCATCCGGATGACAAACATATTTTCCATTATATTTACCATCTCATTTAGATATCAATCAACATTGCGCCAAATGTTAGTTAGTTAGTTAGTCGACAGATCATCCTCGTTGCACATCGAACCATTCAGTCCATAAGTGCTCGGATCCCCTCCTCAGCAAATCCCGCAGCATGTAGCGGCTAACGACGCCAGTTCTGTGTTGGTTTATCAATCTTCTTTGGCTTCTTGCGTAGTGTTCTTGTTTGGCCACCCCTCTTTTAATTTGCTGCTCTCGCAGTCTGGCCATTGTTGTAGATTCACAGTCATCACTTGGTTCTCGCAAAAGTCTCACTTCACGTAGAGCATTCAGAATGTCAGCCTGGTCCATGGCGCATCCGCCCTCCACAGTAGCCTCACCTGTGAGCTTGTCAGCCCGCTCATTTCCTTGTACTCCCGCATGCCCTGGCACGAAGATGAAACTAATCTTTGCCAGCCGAGACCGCTTCAGAGGCAGCAACCATTCTCTTCGGATCGACCCCTCCTCTATCCTCTTGATCATGTTCATTGAGTCGCTAAGAAAACAAGCCCTAGTGAATGTCTGTGTCTCGAGCCATGTTATTTCCAGTTTCAAGATGGCGACGGACGGTCGTGTTGTTTTGTGTTCGTTAACTTTTTCGCGTAGGGGATGGATTTATTCATCTATTGTGTGTAATTGGTGTGCCAGGATGCGCCAAATTGAAAGTGCAAAAGCCATGCTACATTTCATTAACTCCTGTTGGTGCAAGGCTTTTCATATAACTTTGGGATATGCCTATAGTAAATTTATTTTCACTCTTACATTATTTAGACTTATTTTTACATCGATACCTATACAATTATGTAGTTTGTGCAATTGTAAGAGTATATGTTTAGAGGATGCAATTTGCAAATTGAAAACCATTTTTTCAAATCCACCCATATTGAAATTACCAAACATAGATTTACCATTTATATTAACTACAGATGCAAGTGCGATCGCCATTGGAGGATGTCTGATGCAGGAATACGAACACGTGAGATACCCGATCCTTTATGTCAGCCGTAAATTGAAAGCAGCGGAAACCAAGTATTCGACAGCTGAATTGGAGGCACTAAGTTTGGTTTTTTGTGTTACTCGTTTATCTAAGTTCCTCTGAGGTTCCCATTTCGTTGTTCTGACGGATAATTCGCCACTGCTGGTGATTAAAGAAGGCAACCCCAAGAACCATCGATTAGCAAGATGGTGTCTTCTGCTTCAGGATTTCGACTTTGAAATCCGTCACATTAAAGGTACGGATAATATAATACCTGACATATTATCACGGCTAACCAATGCACCAGCAGATTAACACTATTTACATTAATTAGTGGCCATATGATAAGCTGTGATATTTTAGTCTGTTGCATAAAAAAGTGTACCTCTACACTTACTGTAGAACTTTAATTTGGAATTGTCAACAGCTGATATAATACTCTACTTATAGCTATCACAGACATGAAACTTTGAGAACAGTTAACTATATTGACCCACAGTGGCAATTAGCAGTACATCAAAAACATTCCGAACTGTGGATATTAACATTGGTGAAGTTATTTCATCAATCACAGAACTGAAAGGTACCATGCGAATATTAATAACTGTGTATACGCGTGATTTCAATTGACTCGCAAACTAACGGAACAGAACATCGCACATACAAGCAGCGATATACTATGACTATGACGACATATGAGAGACAACACAGGAATGTGACACCAAAACGTTACCTACGAACTGTAAAACATTATTGGAACAGCACACGGATGAAAGAACGACAACACACGGATCGTCGTTGGAGTTAATTAATTTAATGTTATTAGTTAAATATGTATTACATTTGTGCTTTGTTGTATACAGAAAATATGTGAACATGTAAATTATACATTTTCTATCATAATATGTCACAAACATTTTCATTTATAGTTAAAATTTCCTTTCAATATAATGGTTGCAATTTAACTTATAAACCATTTCCTATCACCAGTACAAATAGTACTTGGCGCTTTGAATAAAGCATATCGCCATTTTCCTTTTTCTAAGGGCGACAACAATTACCTCACCTTAATTTGTATATTTTAACAATTTATTAATTATTATATTGAATGAAAGGTGTGCAAATCAGAGAGTGAATGAATTAAATGAGAGAGCGATATACTGAGCGGACAAATTGTACGCAAAAAGTATTTATTTTAATTTGTCTGCGTTTTGAGTGTAAAATGTAACACTTGTCTAAAATTGTGTATACATGTTTAGTGTTAGATAAAATAGGTTCACTCTAAGAATTACTGTTTGAATACCCTGTACATGCATACACAAATAGACGTAATTCATGACAAGGGATATTCCAGCTCGTGACACTTAGAGATGTACTACACACCACATACACACAGGTAGCACACACTTCAGACATTAGATAGGACATACTCATAAAACTAAACACTAACAATTAAATCAAACACATGTTTATTAGAGCAAGTAACAAAGCAGTAAACACACTAACAAGCAAACAGGAACATTAGTAGTTACGGGGGAGAAAACAAAAGTGCATATATATATTAAGCACTATAAAACATACGGAAGTAAAAGTGTATCAAAATACACATTCAGGACAAGAATTGCAAGTGTTCTTAAATAAGCCAAGACAATTTGTCTTGTTAAACCTCTCTAACACAGAGTTTAATATCTGGGTATCAAATGGATACTTGAGAAGGGCGCGATTGCAAATACAACTAAAAGCGCCAGGGTACTTCGGTCGGATAAGCATGTTTAAGAATATGGAAGAGTTAGAGGCTCTTCAGCAATCACCCTGGATTGTTGTACGGGGAAATACATGAGTTAATAGTGCAAATATATAGATGGCAAGGTTCCCATCCATGAAACTACCAAACACCAACTTCATGTGATCCTATGACAGAATTAGTGCAAACTAATTACCATATACTAACCCATAGAAGCGGGGGAGGGGGACCCCTGTCAGAGTCTCACATGGAGTCGGTAGAAACATAAAGATAGAAGGGAATTAGATAAGGGGCATAACCCCAATACAAGGGAGACACACTCGAATGCTCGAACAATCTAGAGCCTTCGAGAAGCATAGGTCAGTTCGCCTACAGCTCCGTGGACACACTGACCGCGTGCCAGGACCTGTTCCACGAGAAGCTCGAGGAGAGTTACAGCCCGTGTCCGATCGAGACACGTTAGAGGGCAGACGCCGACTGGACATCGAACAAGCAACAGGGCTTAACTTAAGGGGGACGTGTTAGATTGAACACAAGTGTATTTAGGAGTGTTACTCACTAGATAGATAGATGATAGAGTTTGTTGTAATGATCATTTATGATTGCTTTATGATTGCTTTGTTATAAACTCCTGTGATGTGCAACTCGAACGTAGCTGGCTGCGAAAACCATTCTTCGCCAGCTTACTGTAAATAAATGATATCAGATAGTATCAGAACGGAGTTTGTTGCCTGTATGAACCCAGGTTTCATTCCCCTAGGTATCTAGGACGGTGACAGGCTATTTGGGGGCTAAGCCGGTTTTGGCAAACGCAAGCTTCACTTTCCCGACAGCTCTTGGTTTTGCCAAGTAAAATATATCAACTTTCGTACATAACAAAGTCTAGAACTGTGCAGCTACTATCGTATCATCTATTAATGAGCTATTGTAGTCCCTCAAGAAAAGTATTTACGAATTATGTTCATGAAATTTGACATTGACATGACTGGACAATTACAGTGACAATTACTAATGGTTTTTTTATTCCAACATCAGATTGTTCCGCGAAAGATTGTGTGTATGTAAACTGTTCTCCAGCAGTGGCGAGAAAATAGGGGAACCAAACAACACTACAGCCAAGAAACCAGTAAATAAGATAAGTCCCATTTCATGCTCATTGCATCTCTAAACGATACTCACCATTTTTTTCATTGATGTAAAAATTTTTCTATGTATTGCAATTTATGACATATACATGCAAATTTTATGACCATTGAATTTATTCTATAGAAAGTTTGAATGTAAACATTAAGGGATATAACCAATTTTGTACACCTCACTATTTCCAAAGGGAATTAATTTCCAGAAATTGAAATTTATTTAAATCCATAATGACTTCATATAACGATCTCACGGAATTAGGTGTAGAACATGCAATGAGTGCAGAACAAGTAAAATCCTGGTGCATAGAACATTACAGAACGTTGAAAACCGATATAAAAGGTACACGGTTACAACTCAAAGAAAGCCTGAATCTCTATGAAAATAGGAATAGGAACAGTAACCTGATCCATAATTGGACACAGAATTTTGAGCAGAAAATGCAAGACAAAAAAATTCCAAAAACTAGATGGCATACATGGTATAAGGAATTCTTACCAATAAAGAGTCAACAACTAAAGAACATCATACCAGATATGGCAAGCGAAGATTATGAATATTACAAAACAAATTTATTATCGCACTACACAAACTACTTTGACACTTTAAAATTAGAATTACAAAACCTAAAACCAAACCCAAGAAAGTTGTTTACCGAATATACAGAGGAAATAAAATACTGGTACCAGGCGCTAATACATGAAATTAAACATACAGACGATGAAGAGGCAGTAAGAGATTTCTTTCTAATGGAAAAACTGAAAGCAACACTCCCAACCGAATGCGCAAAATATATAGAAGAGCACGACAAAGAACCAATCACACAATTATTAAGAAAATGCTGCGAATGTTACATCCAAATGAAGGACGCCGATAAGAACACTTCACAGAATAGCACTGTGAAGATAACGACATCTTCAACCACGGATTGTCAAAAGAAACCACAAAAAACAAAACCAGTAGTGTGCAATCATTGTAGCACTCCACATAAAGTAAATGGAATGTGCGATAAAAATCCCACTTACCCAGAATATCTGAACACTATTATAACACAAAAACTGAGAAAGATAAATTTAAAAAAATATAGAATCAAATGTAATTTTTGTCTGGCCTTTGGTCACAAACGCTTTGAGTATCAAGGATTAAAACAAATACAAGAAGCAAAAGTAAATGCAGCCACAAACATTAGAACAAACACCTGTAATACGTGCAGAAAATTTCAGTTGGATACCACTTTGAAATGTGGCCATACAATCCCTATATCCAATGAAATGGCCAACGCAGCCTTAGCATCTAAAGGTAAGTTAAAATTTGTGAAAGGATTTGTTAATAACAAACTATGTACAATCATTCGCGATAGCGGAGCGACTCTTTGTGGAATTAGAAGAACATTAATTAATGACAAAGACTACACACACAACTATGTGACATGTCGCACATTCGCAGGCACCATCGAAAGATACCCCCTAGCACTGGCCGAAATTCATACACCTTTTCTATCAGGACAAGTGCTATGCGCAGTATTGGAAAAGCCCTGTGCTGATATTATTCTTGGAAATCTTCCTAGTATAAGATCCTCCTCTGAAGAAGAAATCAGAGAATGGGAACAGAAAAACTACATCCAGAAAGCAAACAGTGATTCCAGAACTAAAGAACACATTTGCATGTCTCAAACTGCCAAAAGCACAAGGGAGACCACCGATGACGGAATTCGAAATGAATTCACAGAGGTGCATAACACAGGGGCGGTCGAATCTTTCAATGACAACATCAGCATAAAACCTCGAATTGAGGATGCCACCGAATCGCAAAATTGTGAACCTGTAAATGTGCAACAACAGACAGAATACACCAATGTAGTGACAAGACAAATGACTCACAAAACCCACATAAACAACCAAACAGAGATAACAACGACACTGTCAAGAACAACGATGACAATTCTACTTTAACGACAGATTCTCGTAATAACGGAAATGACGAAGTCAACGACACAATAGCAACAACTCTGCTTAATCATGACAAACAGCTTGACGAGTCATTACAAACCGACTCGACTTCTTTAAAATACTCTCAACCGAAATCATATTATCTGACAAATAACAATAACAAAAGCACAGCAACAACAGTACTTCTTAACGACACTACTGCACAAGACAATGAAGACAACTTCACATTACAGACAGTTTCTCGTGAAGACAAGACCGCAGTTACCAAACCAACAACTGAGAGAACTCATAAGTTCCAACTTTATGAGTCGAAACAATTTGGTTCTCTGAGAACTAGAAACAATTACGGCATTAATTCCAAGAAACATAACCAAGGAATACAAAGATATACAAGGGACACTACTATTGACAAAGAAGTATTATTAGCAAACAAGTGTCATCATATGTGTTCATCGCAAATGTATCATCGATCAAGGACACATAAAACTAAAACAGAAACAACACATAAAGCTGCAGAAAGTTATGCAGATACAGAAATAACATCATCATGCAACATTCATGCAAGCAAACGGTATGCAAATAAACAAACACAAACAATTGACTTCACACAAAATCAAAGTCAGAAACGTTTGCATACAAACAAACCGTTTTATCACATGAACAAAAACACCAAATGATGCAGATCTAAATCCATCAGCACAAAGACTACCATTTATATTTCACCATCCACCTATTTACCAGATAAATACAATGTCTTTGAAACACACACCTCAACCAACAAAAATAAACAATCACATTCACCAACTAGTAGAATGAACAAAGACAAATCACTGACACTCTTGCTACTTTTGCTGTTAACCCAACTTCAAACAACATTACCTACCTTTCAAAATGTATCTTTCAACACCATCCGGATGACAAACATATTTTCCATTATATTTACCATCTCATTTAGATATCAATCAACATTGCGCCAAATGTTAGTTAGTTAGTTAGTCGACAGATCATCCTCGTTGCACATCGAACCATTCAGTCCATAAGTGCTCGGATCCCCTCCTCAGCAAATCCCGCAGCATGTAGCGGCTAACGACGCCAGTTCTGTGTTGGTTTATCAATCTTCTTTGGCTTCTTGCGTAGTGTTCTTGTTTGGCCACCCCTCTTTTAATTTGCTGCTCTCGCAGTCTGGCCATTGTTGTAGATTCACAGTCATCACTTGGTTCTCGCAAAAGTCTCACTTCACGTAGAGCATTCAGAATGTCAGCCTGGTCCATGGCGCATCCGCCCTCCACAGTAGCCTCACCTGTGAGCTTGTCAGCCCGCTCATTTCCTTGTACTCCCGCATGCCCTGGCACGAAGATGAAACTAATCTTTGCCAGCCGAGACCGCTTCAGAGGCAGCAACCATTCTCTTCGGATCGACCCCTCCTCTATCCTCTTGATCATGTTCATTGAGTCGCTAAGAAAACAAGCCCTAGTGAATGTCTGTGTCTCGAGCCATGTTATTTCCAGTTTCAAGATGGCGACGGACGGTCGTGTTGTTTTGTGTTCGTTAACTTTTTCGCGTAGGGGATGGATTTATTCATCTCTTGCGTGTAATTGGTGTGCCAGGATGCGCCAAATTGAAAGTGCAAAAGCCATGCTACATTTCATTAACTCCTGTTGGTGCAAGGCTTTTCATATAACTTTGGGATATACCTATAGTAAATTTATTTTCACTCTTACATTATTTAGACTTATTTTTACATCGATACCTATACAATTATGTAGTTTGTGCAATTGTAAGAGTATATGTTTAGAGGATGCAATTTGCAAATTGAAAACCATTTTTTCAAATCCACCCATATTGAAATTACCAAACATAGATTTACCATTTATATTAACTACAGATGCAAGTGCGATCGCCATTGGAGGATGTCTGATGCAGGAATACGAACACGTGAGATACCCGATCCTTTATGTCAGCCGTAAATTGAAAGCAGCGGAAACCAAGTATTCGACAGCTGAATTGGAGGCACTAAGTTTGGTTTTTTGTGTTACTCGTTTATCTAAGTTCCTCTGAGGTTCCCATTTCGTTGTTCTGACGGATAATTCGCCACTGCTGGTGATTAAAGAAGGCAACCCCAAGAACCATCGATTAGCAAGATGGTGTCTTCTGCTTCAGGATTTCGACTTTGAAATCCGTCACATTAAAGGTACGGATAATATAATACCTGACATATTATCACGGCTAACCAATGCACCAGCAGATTAACACTATTTACATTAATTAGTGGCCATATGATAAGCTGTGATATTTTAGTCTGTTGCATAAAAAAGTGTACCTCTACACTTACTGTAGAACTTTAATTTGGAATTGTCAACAGCTGATATAATACTCTACTTATAGCTATCACAGACATGAAACTTTGAGAACAGTTAACTATATTGACCCACAGTGGCAATTAGCAGTACATCAAAAACATTCCGAACTGTGGATATTAACATTGGTGAAGTTATTTCATCAATCACAGAACTGAAAGGTACCATGCGAATATTAATAACTGTGTATACGCGTGATTTCAATTGACTCGCAAACTAACGGAACAGAACATCGCACATACAAGCAGCGATATACTATGACTATGACGACATATGAGAGACAACACAGGAATGTGACACCAAAACGTTACCTACGAACTGTAAAACATTATTGGAACAGCACACGGATGAAAGAACGACAACACACGGATCGTCGTTGGAGTTAATTAATTTAATGTTATTAGTTAAATATGTATTACATTTGTGCTTTGTTGTATACAGAAAATATGTGAACATGTAAATTATACATTTTCTATCATAATATGTCACAAACATTTTCATTTATAGTTAAAATTTCCTTTCAATATAATGGTTGCAATTTAACTTATAAACCATTTCCTATCACCAGTACAAATAGTACTTGGCGCTTTGAATATAGCATATCGCCATTTTCCTTTTTCTAAGGGCGACAACAATTACCTCACCTTAATTTGTATATTTTAACAATTTATTAATTATTATATTGAATGAAAGGTGTGCAAATCAGAGAGTGAATGAATTAAATGAGAGAGCGATATACTGAGCGGACAAATTGTACGCAAAAAGTATTTATTTTAATTTGTCTGCGTTTTGAGTGTAAAATGTAACACTTGTCTAAAATTGTGTATACATGTTTAGTGTTAGATAAAATAGGTTCACTCTAAGAATTACTGTTTGAATACCCTGTACATGCATACACAAATAGACGTAATTCATGACAAGGGATATTCCAGCTCGTGACACTTAGAGATGTACTACACACCACATACACACAGGTAGCACACACTTCAGACATTAGATAGGACATACTCATAAAACTAAACACTAACAATTAAATCACACACATGTTTATTAGAGCAAGTAACAAAGCAGTAAACACACTAACAAGCAAACAGGAACATTAGTAGTTACGGGGGAGAAAACAAAAGTGCATATATATATATTAAGCACTATAAAACATACGGAAGTAAAAGTGTATCAAAATACACATTCAGGACAAGAATTGCAAGTGTTCTTAAATAAGCCAAGACAATTTGTCTTGTTAAACCTCTCTAACACAGAGTTTAATATCTGGGTATCAAATGGATACTTGAGAAGGGCGCGATTGCAAATACAACTAAAAGCGCCAGGGTACTTCGGTCGGATAAGCATGTTTAAGAATATGGAAGAGTTAGAGGCTCTTCAGCAATCACCCTGGATTGTTGTACGGGGAAATACATGAGTTAATAGTGCAAATATATAGATGGCAAGGTTCCCATCCATGAAACTACCAAACACCAACTTCATGTGATCCTATGACAGAATTAGTGCAAACTAATTACCATATACTAACCCATAGAAGCGGGGGAGGGGGACCCCTGTCAGAGTCTCACATGGAGTCGGTAGAAACATAAAGATAGAAGGGAATTAGATAAGGGGCATAACCCCAATACAAGGGAGACACACTCGAATGCTCGAACAATCTAGAGCCTTCGAGAAGCATAGGTCAGTTCGCCTACAGCTCCGTGGACACACTGACCGCGTGCCAGGACCTGTTCCACGAGAAGCTCGAGGAGAGTTACAGCCCGTGTCCGATCGAGACACGTTAGAGGGCAGACGCCGACTGGACATCGAACAAGCAACAGGGCTTAACTTAAGGGGGACGTGTTAGATTGAACACAAGTGTATTTAGGAGTGTTACTCACTAGATAGATAGATGATAGAGTTTGTTGTAATGATCATGTATGATTGCTTTATGATTGCTTTGTTATAAACTCCTGTGATGTGCAACTCGAACGTAGCTGGCTGCGAAAACCATTCTTCGCCAGCTTACTGTAAATAAATTATATCAGATAGTATCAGAACGGAGTTTGTTGCCTGTATGAACCCAGGTTTCAATCCCCTAGGTATCTAGGACGGTGACATGGCATCTATCTATTGATCAACTACACATTTGTCTGTGTATTGGCATCTATCTATTGATCAACTACACATTTGTCTGTGTATTGGCATCTATCTATTGATCAGCTACACATCTGTCTGTGTATTGGCATCTATCTATTGATCAACTACACATGTGTCTGTCTATTGGCATCTATCTATTGATCAACTACACATTTGTCTGTGTATTGGCATCTATCTATTGATCAACTACACATTTGTCTGTGTATTGGCATCTATCTATTGATCAGCTACACATTTGTCTGTGTATTGGCATCTATCTATTGATCAGCTACACATTTGTCTGTCTATTGGCATCTATCTATTGATCAACTACACATTTGTCTGTGTATTGGCATCTATCTATTGATCAGCTACACATTTGTCTGTGTATTGGCATCTATCTATTGATCAGCTACACATTTGTCTGTGTATTGGCATCTATCTATTGATCAGCTACACATTTGTCTGTGTATTGGCATCTATCTATTGATCAACTACACATTTGTCTGTGTATTGGCATCTATCTATTGATCAACTACACATTTGTCTGTGTATTGGCATCTATCTATTGACACATCTGTCTGTGTATTGGCATCTATCTATTGACACATCTGTCTGTGTATTGGCATCTATCTATTGACACATCTGTCTGTGTATTGGCATCTATCTATTGACACATCTGTCTGTGTATTGGCATCTATCTATTGACACATCTGTCTGTGTATTGGCATCTATCTATTGATCAGCTACACATCTGTCTGTATATTGGCATCTATCTATTGATCAACTACATATTTGTCTGTATTTTGGCATCAATCAAATGATCAAGTGTCAACTTCGCAATGAAGGTTGACTACATTTCTGGCTTTGTTCATCCATATGTTGACATTTGGCATCAGGTCCAATTAATAGATATTAGATCATCAAAATTATGCATATGAAAGCCATGGTGACAGTGATAAGTGTGCTTGCTTGCCAAGACTGGTACAGGTTTAATTCCTAGCTGAGGCAAGATTATACAAAAACAGGTTCTAGACAATTTTCTTGGAAGGAAAGGCAACAAGGGGAACTGGCCATCCAACCTCATCTCATAGCCTCATCTGCTATGAGACTACCTTTACCTATTTTATTAAAATACAGTGGAAAGCTAGTTAGTCAGTTAGTTGCGGTTCCAACTTCACAGCAACGGGTCATCCCCATTAAGCTCCATTCCAGTGCCAGTGAATATAACATAAAATGCTCCTCACTGCCAGAATGCCAACACAAAAGTCCTCCTCGGAAAAACACAGTTCATCGTTGATAGAATCAGCAGTCACCAGAAAGACTTCATTGACCCGGATTTTACACAACAAACACCGTAGCTCCAATGACAACTCCCAGGAGTCTCCTGAAAAATGCACTCGTGAACTGAAAAGGCAAACCAGTCAATTCAGCAATAGCCGGTCGCCATCGTTCCGAACATGCAGTGCACACTTCAAGCAACCGCAAACAGGTGTAAAAGCATTCCACATGAAACTCACAGCTCACAGTGTCGCGCCATGCACTCACTCAGTAGCAGGGCGGCAGAACCATTACACAGCGGAAATTGATCCTCTAAATACAGAATTGATCGGCTTCCATGAAAAGAAAACCTCTATCAAGTCTTTTTTTTTTTTAAACTCTACCAACAATGAAACAACTTCTTTTGTTAGATTAAAATTTATTGTCTGTATACTCTGTGTTGTCTCCTGTATAAACTTCACTGTCTTTTTTAGTTCAGTCAGTGTTCTATAGAGTTTATCTTCCACTGTTGTTAACCTAAATGTGTTGTATTCAGGTCTTGTAGTATATGATCTGCTGTCTGTGACACCAATCCACATATTTACACAGCTGATTTACCAATCTTAAATTCTGTATACATGTGGCTGCAGTGAAACAACTATTTTTACTTTGATCAAGCAAAACAGGTGATCTGTTCCTGTGTCAGAACACGGCACCAAGGACCAACTGGTTGAAACTGGTCCCATCAGACATGGACATACAGAAGTCAGACAAATGGATTTAACATTGACCCATGGATACATGCATCTACATCAGCTTTTTCAGGAGTCTCAGTGGTACTTTGGCCATATTGAACAGTGGTTTGGAAAGAATAGTGATGGAAAGGCTTAGAAAACCAGGGTGCAAATATATCGGATCGAAGAGTTTAATCCAGAGAGTTCACAACTAACCAATCACATTTGATATGAGTTTCTCTGGGGACATGGCTGAGAGGTTGCAGTGTCTGCCCCAGGCTGAGAAGGCACACGGTTCAATCTTATCACAGGTATCTACAGATAACACAAATACATGCTGAAGTCACACTGATAACTAGGAGTAACTCACTCCCCTCAAAAGAGAAACTTAGAAGAATATAATAATTTCTTTTTTTTTTCTGTCCCAGCATGAGTACTTCTTTGGCTACAAGCAAGCAAACCGTAAAGAGGATGATATTGCTATAGTCAACGCTGGCCTGCGGGTGGACCTTGGGGACAGTGGGACCCACGTACAAGATATCAGTTTGGCATTTGGTGGGATGTCAGTGACAACTGTGCTGGCAACCAGGACAATGAAGGCTCTCATTGGAAGGTATGTATAAACTGAAGACTCTCATTGGAAGGTATGTATAAACTGAAGGCTCTCATTGGAAGGTATGTATAAACTGAAGACTCTCATTGGAAGGTATGTATAA
Organism: Cepaea hortensis; assembly: GCA_963921405.1. Taxonomy (NCBI): domain Eukaryota; kingdom Metazoa; phylum Mollusca; class Gastropoda; order Stylommatophora; family Helicidae; genus Cepaea; species Cepaea hortensis. Next base: position 129,092,413 of record OY992876.1, on the reverse strand, counting down.
ACTGAAGACTCTCATTGGAAGGTATGTATAAACTGAAGACTCTCATTGGAAGGTATGTATAAATTGAAGTAGTAGATTGTTGGTCGACCACTCCCAGAGTTAAAGTTTTATAGCGGTTAGTGTACTAGCCTGTAAAGACCAAGGTCTGGGTTCAATCTCCAACAAATGCTGGGATTATTGCTTCCAACCTGTACGACTCCAGAGTCAACCCAGCATCATAAAAGTGGGTACCAGTGTTCTGGGAATTGAAGAAGTGATGAGGAAGGGAACTAGCCACCCCATCTCATATCTCATGGCCTAGAATATGTGAAGGTCTAACGCTTCACTCCAGCGGCAGTATCTGCTATGGGACTGCCTTTGCCTTACTCCAAGATGAGCTTTGCTGGTCTAGTGGTTAGTGCAGTCACCTATAAGAACAGAATCCCCGAGTTTGGTTAATACTTAGTTACAGAATTGATGTCACTGTGCGAGAGACATTTCCAAACATGCTCCGTCCCCTCCTCACAAGCCACCAGTTTCCATTCTGATAGTTTGATTAAAAGACTGCTTGGCATTTCCATGACATTGTAAATGTCATCTAGATCCTCTAAATACTCCCTTATTAAGCAGTCTCTCCAGATATGGACATTGTCTATTGACTTGCACTCTCCACTTGATCCCAGCCTTCACATCATCTTTATTGCAAAGTAGCTCTCCGCCCAAAGGTACAACAGCAGTTAGTCTATCTGCCTGTTTATTACCCCACGCACCAGAAGAAAAACAATGATATGCCCACAACCTGTCATACTGAGCCCCTGGGTGTGATCTCTAGCAGTGACAGTGCTGTTATAGATTTGATCTCTAGCAGTGACGGTGCTGTCATAGATTTGATCTCTAGCAGTGATGGTGCTGTCAATAGATTTGATCTCTAGCAGTGATGGTGACTATCATGGATTTGATCTCTAGCAGTGATGGTGACTATCATAGATTTGATCTCTAGCAGTGATGGTGACTATCATAGATTTGATCTCTAGCAGTGATAGTGACTATCATAGATTTGATCTCTAGCAGTGATGGTGACTATAATAGATTTGATCTCTAGCAGTGATGGTGACTATAATAGATTTGATCTCTAGCAGTGATAGTGACTATCATAGATTTGATCTCTAGCAGTGATGGTGACTATTATAGATTTGATCTCTAGCAGTGATGGTGCTGTCAATAGATTTGATCTCTATAGCAGTGATAGTGACTATCATAGATTTGATCTCTAGCAGTGATGGTGACTATAATAGATTTGATCTCTAGCAGTGATAGTGACTATCATAGATTTGATCTCTAGCAGTGATGGTGACTATAATAGATTTGATCTCTAGCAGTGATGGTGACTATAATAGATTTGATCTCTAGCAGTGATAGTGACTATCATAGATTTGATCTCTTGCAGTGATAGTGACTATCATAGATTTGATCTCTAGCAGTGATAGTGACTATCATAGATTTGATCTCTAGCAGTGATGGTGACTATAATAGATTTGATCTCTAGCAGTGATGGTGACTATAATAGATTTGATCTCTAGCAGTGATAGTGACTATCATAGATTTGATCTCTTGCAGTGATAGTGACTATCATAGATTTGATCTCTAGCAGTGATAGTGACTATCATAGATTTGATCTCTAGCAGTGATAGTGACTATAATAGATTTGATCTCTAGCAGTGATAGTGACTATCATAGATTTGATCTCTTGCAGTGATGGTGACTATAATAGATTTGATCTCTAGCAGTGATGGTGACTATAATAGATTTGATCTCTAGCAGTGATAGTGACTATCATAGATTTGATCTCTAGCAGTGATAGTGACTATCATAGATTTGATCTCTAGCAGTGATAGTGACTATAATAGATTTGATCTCTTGCAGTGATAGTGACTATCATAGATTTGATCTCTAGCAGTGATAGTGACTATCATAGATTTGATCTCTTGCAGTGATGGTGACTATAATAGATTTGATCTGTAGCAGTGATGGTGACTATAATAGATTTGATCTCTAGCAGTGATAGTGACTATCATAGATTTGATCTCTTGCAGTGATAGTGACTATCATAGATTTGATCTCTAGCAGTGATAGTGACTATCATAGATTTGATCTCTAGCAGTGATGGTGACTATAATAGATTTGATCTCTAGCAGTGATAGTGACTATCATAGATTTGATCTCTAGCAGTGATAGTGACTATCATAGATTTGATCTCTAGCAGTGATGGTGACTATAATAGATTTGATCTCTAGCAGTGATAGTGACTATCATAGATTTGATCTCTAGCAGTGATAGTGACTATCATAGATTTGATCTCTAGCAGTGATAGTGACTATCATAGATTTGATCTCTAGCAGTGATGGTGCTGTCACAGATTTTATCTCTAGCTGTGACGATGCTGTCATGACTTTTGCTGGGGCCCATAAGGGAAGCAAAGAATTGTAACTCTCATGCCGTTATAAGATGTGATTAAGGAAGGTTGGCATGGAATTGGCTACCTTATTCTGCAGAAACCTCTAGCTACAAAATCCAACCAATTATGAATAAGGAAATAAAGAGTAGAAATCATCTTGGCTCACCAAGATGAAAGAAGGTTGTTCTGCTAGAAATATGATGTGATTTGGAGAAAGCTGCATGGAACCAGGATCTCTGAAATCTCATACTCATTGTTTAGCTATTGTTATACACACACACACACACACACACACACACACACACACACACACACACACACACACACACACACGCGCGCGCATGCATGCACGCACACACACACGCACACACACACACACACACAAAACATGACAGTATATTTGCCACTCATCTGTCCTCCGCCAGACCCTGGGATGACTCTCTGCTTCATGATGCTTGCTCCCTGGACTTGCTGCCGGCCAGCCTGCCCCTGGCCCCTGGATCACCTGGTGGGATGGTTGCCTACAGGAGGACACTGACTCTCAGCTTCTTCTACCGGTTTTATACTGCTGTGACTCTACAACTGCAGCAGGTTATTATCTTCACATTTTAATGTTGCATGTCCTTTGCAGGATGTTGCTATCAACACCATGGTGATTATGTAGGAAATGTTATATTTAGTTTGCCATTGCTTCTGAATGAGGAATCCAACTGACAGGCATAAGGAATAAGCTCACCACAATCCTGCCATCAGTGCAAAGAAGGTTTAAGAGCAAGCACTCCCCTTTTGGCCACATTGATTAATATAAATGGCAGATAAATAAATAAACAATTTTATCAGATATTTTTTTTTTTGCTATTGGTAAAACAGAACAGCGGGTATTTCTGAGCTTGTGTTGTACATTTCTACTAAAGTCCAAATGATTTCAATAGCTCATAGTCCTGTTTGATTTTTCTCTTCTAGGATTCGGACAACTCCAAGATCTCATCTAAGTGACTTTAAAAAATTATAATACAGTTGTATTGGTGTTCTTTTTGTTTTTTATGTGCTGATAAGGTTTTCTAGCTGCAGTGTATATTGTCACATGTGATTGTGTTCTTGTAACTCTGAGTCACTGTTTGTTCTTATTGATTTACTCTTTGTATTTGTACAGCTTTATTTTATTTTGCTTACACTTCAGCTAGCTGTATCCTGACTATATCTTGATGTTGTCTATTCCTATTTTTGATGCCTTCTCTCTTTTTCCCTTAGCTTTTCCCTTTATTAGATTGCCATTTGTTGTGATCAGAGTAACTTTCTTGTCTTTCTCATATTTAGTTTCTTAAATGTCATTTTAACATTCTATCCAACAAACACATGTCTTCTGAAGAAACGTTTCTAAAGTTTGTTTTATTCTCCATCTTTTAATCTATTTTCACTTACTTCAGAAATGTTGAATACACACAACATTAGTTCAGCCTAAATTTTATTATCTGTCAAAGATCTACACAGGAGCTTAGAGAGTTAAGACGGAGCTATACAGAGAACACCAGACAGGAGAGACAAAGGCACTATATTTAGCTTGACAACAGGACACACTCGTGTCCACTAAGAGGTCATTGAGTACTTATGAGCGAGGGTTTCCCAAGAGTATAGGGAACTCGCCTCTCGACGAGTAACTAAGAATACCAGTTACTTTAGTTAACTGACCAAGCGTGCTGGGACTCTACGCACGCAAACTCGCCAGCGCACGGAGGACTGAATGTCTGTGGTTCAACGCGCAACTAGACGCGTGCCTCAGACTGGGACAAGGACGGATAGAAAACAGACGTGTTCGCTAGGAACCTTATATAGTTTATCAGCAATAGTGTTAGCTAGGCTTTAGATTCCAATTATTTAATAGTATCATTATTTTCACCTCTTCAATGCATCTGTGAAACATACCATGTTGTTGATTATCCATGAAGTATTCCGCTCGCAGAGCTTGTGTGTAATTAGCTCTAAATAAAAATGTATCCTTTTGCAAACCACACGAGTTATTGATTCGTGTCGTGCAAAAGTAGGGAGTCCTGAATTACCTGTCGCAAGTAGGTTGCTGACAGGCAGGACCCATTTGGTGTCAGAAGTTTCTGAACCAACGTCTAAAGACTCTAGATTTATTTTGTGGTGTTAAAATTACCCAAACGTGAATTATTTATTATATAATGTGTGAAATAGATTGTTTTTCGAGAATGAACACCAAAATACTTTAAAAAGTAACATTTGTGGAGCTTGAACCACAATTAAGAAAAAGTAATTTAGAAATTGTGTAATTCTGTGAAAAGTGATAGCAAATGTTGATGAATTTGGTGAAATGAATATATGTACAAATATGTTGCAAAGTTACCAAGCACACCATCGTGTACATTTCATTTTGTGTGATACAGCCATCAATGTCAACATGCATCACATTTAAGAGTATATTAGCTACTAAACGGAATCAGTAGAGCGTAGTTATACCAACCAGAAGGAAAGTGAAGACAAGACGACAGTGACACCCATAAGACGAATCATCTTACTAATCATGACAATCATTGATACTATCATACCATTCATTCATTAACATCATTATCATCATCCAAATCACATTTTTTATTGATCAGCCACATGAAAGATGAACATGTATTTGCTGCATAGACATGTTTTCTAAAGTATTGATGCTCTATTAAACAGAAGCGTCAATTCTCCATTCAAGTCGATAATTTTGTATTCGGAAGTCAGCGGTGGAACATCCCAAGTGCCAAGTTTTTCCAACCGATTAGATGAGTATATTTTCGAATAATTTTGATACTGACCATTTTAACGATGAATCTTTATTTTCAGTATAACTAACATATAATTGTACAACTATTGTGTGAAATTGAAATATTATTATTTTGAAATATTATTATTGTGAAATAACAGAGAATCACAAAATGGCATCGTTAAATGACTGCATCCAGGCAGGCAAGGCACTAGGCCATACTGGACAGGAATTAGAGAAATGGGTTGATCAAAGATATAAAGAAGAAATTGCACAAGCAGAGAGAAAAGCTGCTCTAGATAGAGATAAAAGAGCATTAGAAAGACAACATCAAAAAGAGATGAAAGAAGCAGAAGAAGTCACAAAACAAAAACAGTTTGAGTTAGATCACGCCAACAAACAAATAGAAGAAGCCACTAAAGTAAAGATGAAAGAGTTAGAGATAGAGTCAAACATGCAAATAGCCTCCAATAAACAAAAGAGCCAGGAGGAGCAAAATAAATTTTCCAAATATAAAGGCCTTATCAAGCCATACAGCGTAGGCGATTCTATATCTGCATGGACTGAAAATATAGAGTTTCAACTTAAGACTCAGAAAATACCTTTGGCAGATTGGGCAATGATCTACATGAGAAATCTCAGTGGTGAGCCATTAAAAGTGATAGAATCAATACCTACAGAACTAAGGAGTGACTATCAATACATCCATGATAGAATCATGCAACACTTCTTACTTGACGCTCCGGGGTATCAGATTCAATACTCACAATTAAGACCCAAACCTACTGAAACCTTCCTAGATTACGTCTCTAACGTGCAAAGTACATTTAATAAATGTCTTAAAGCGGCAAAAGTGGGGAAAAACTTCGATAAACTGCAAGATCTAATGGTAATGGACAAGGTAATATCCACGGTCCCTACCCCGTTTGCAAAGTTCCTCCAACAGGCAGACATAGAATCCATTCAAGAGCTAGAAAAACGGGGGTCTGCTTACTTTTCTGCAAATCGTGATATCTTTAAAACCACCATCCATGATACTGAGATCACTGCCTTTGTAAAAAACGAACCTAATAGATCGTATAGGCAAAAAGAGTATCATAGGAAAGACCAGCCCTATCAAAAACCTCCACGATGTGGATATTGCAATTTACATCATCCCAGTTATTCTATGTGCGATAAGAACCCAGCATATCCATCTCATTTAGAAACAGTCATAAAGAAGCAAGAGAATAGGAGAAACTCGTTCAAACGTGCTATTAAATGTTATTTTTGTTCGAGCTATGGACACTATTCGGCAAAGTGTCTGGGCAGGCAAAGGATGAAGACAAACAATGCTATGCTCGTCGATACGTCATCTGACGATGATAGTGTGATAGACTCTGAACTTGAGAATGTGCTACCAGAGAATGTGTGTGAAAGTGTTGCAGTAGTTACTGATATACTTGATTTCCATAAATGTGATACATGTAACAGGTTTCATGCGGATGGGAAATTAAAATGTGGTCATGTTATTCCATGTTCCATCGAAGATACTAATGCAGCTAATGCCTCCAGAGGTAAATTGAAGTTCTACGATGCACTGGTAAATAACCAACCATGCCATTGTTTACTGGACAGCGGCAGCACTTTACTTGGCCTGAGAAAAGATCTGGTAAAACCAGAAGATTACACGGGTGAATTTGTCAAATGCCGTACTTTCTCCGGAACAATTGAGAAATACCCACTGGCAAAAGCGCATATAAATACCCCATTCCTTACCGGCACATTTACGTGCGCAATCCTGCAAGACCCTTGCATGGATCTTATTTTAGGATGTTTAGACTCATTAAAGAAATGTACTGATGATGATATATTAGCCTGGAAGGAAACGAACCTGGCTAATGCTGTAACAAGGTCAGAAACGCAAACATACTACACTGACCTGCAAAACGAGATGTTACAGCTGTTAACACCGTGCGGTGCTACTAACAATAATACTCGACAAGAATTTATCGAGGCACAACGCACCGATCAAACTATCGCACCTTATTTTAAATTGTTAGGTGAGCGAGCGAAAGTGACCAAAAATGCATCTTGGTATTTTAGAATACACAACGGAATTCTCATGCGTTATTACACAAATAATAACCATGAAATGCAGCAAATGGTGTTACCTGTAACATACCGACAAACTGTGCTGAAAATCGCACATGAGTCACCGTTTGCTGGACATTTGGCCTATGACAAAACCAGAGCCAGAATTTTGTCACATTTCTACTGGCCTAAATTCTGTTCTAAGATAAAAATTTTCTGTCGTTCATGTACTATGTGTCAACATCTTGTAAGAAAGGGTAAGCATGTCACGGCCGAAGTTCAACAGTCATTATTGGCATCAAGACCAGTTGAGTGTGATAATGCAAATAAGGGTGCTAAAACAATACACCTAGAACCGAATCAGAAAGTTCTACTGTTGCTACCAGATAAACGTAATTTGTTGCTAACATCTTGGCAAGGGCCATTCAACGTCGAACGTAAAATATCAGATGTCGACTATGAAATATCGATAAAGGGAAAATTAAAGATATTTCATATCAACATGCTGAAACCATATTTCTCACGACAGGAACTACCGACAGAGGAACAAAATGCACCCACACCAATCAATCGGACGACAGACGTACACAACGCAACTACACTAGGTAGGGCGACACACGACAGCGACATCGCAAACACACTTAGCCAGGTAACAGCACACGCAGCTAATACCACAGCAGTACTTAACCAGACAGATGACGATGGAATAGAATTACCAGTCCCTACTGTAGACACGACTGGGACCATCGACAGTATACGGATAGAAACCAAACTTACGGACGAGCAACGACGACAGATGATAGATCTAGTGACAGAATACAAGGACATTTTCTCCGACATCCCAGGAAAGACAGACAGAATAGAGCATTCCATCATTCTAACTGATAACACCCCTATCAAATGTCGACCTTATTCCATCCCTCTAAATTATAGGGCAAATCTCGAAAAGGAAATACTATCTCTTGAGTCGAGTGGAATAATTCAAAGATCACAGTCAGAATATTCCTTTTCTATCGTTCTTGTCACCAAAAAGGACTCAACAATTCGCCTCTGTGTCGATTATCGACGTTTAAACAGGGTGACAAAGATCGATGCTGAGCCAATCCCAGCATGCGAAAATTTGATCCTGGATATGTCTACATCTCGTATATTTTCCAAACTCGACCTCACTCGAGGTTACTGGCAAGTCCCGATGGAAGAAAATTCAATTCCTTTGACAGCTTTTTCTACACCTCTAGGGCTCTATGAGTGGTGCTTTCTCCCTTTTGGCCTTCGTAATGCTCCTGCCACTTTTGTACGTCTTACTAGGGATCTTCTCCACTGGGTGACCAATACTTCTACATATATAGATGACATATGTATTCATACGGAAGACTGGACGTCACACCTACTGAAACTTTGACATGTCTTTGACAGGTTACGATTATTCGGTCTTACCGTCAAACCAACTAAGGTAGAGTTGGGCATGGAGGAAATTGACTTCCTAGGCCATACCATCTGCAGAGGCCAACTCAAAACAGACGAGAAAATAGTCACGAAGATTCTTAATTTGACTATGCCAACTACCAAGAAACAGGTCCGAAGTCTACTTGGCCTTGTAAACTATTATAGTAAATTTATTCCCAATCTGGCGGAAATCACCAGTGTTTTTTCAAATATTTTGAAAGCTTCGGCTAAATTAGATGTACAAGATGCAAAGTTAATTGGCTCATTGTCAAAGTTGAAATATTTATTCAGTGTACCACCTATTTTGCGTTTACCTAATCAAAATCTTACCTATTTTCTCCGCACAGACGCAAGTGCGATTTCAATATCTGGTATATTGGGCCAGTTTTACGACGGGAAGTTCCACCCTGTGATGTATGTAAGCCGTAAAATCAGCCCTGCTGAATCAAGATACTCAGCATCTGAATTGGTGGTTGCGTGATAGTACTTTTCATTCAAAGCTAACCCTTCCGTGTCAAACTTGTTTAGCAGTGTCATGATAAACTGTTAAGAAAGTACATTTGGACAGCTTTATTTCTTTGGTCACTCTGATATTCAGTAGTAAGTATGGGTTCAATTCACCTGCAATTCTGACCAAACAGTAAGCAAACTTGGGAGTAATGCCTCTAGAGAGAATTAATAGACAACGGCCTCAGATACTCAAGAATCGGCCTCATTTTGGCTTGTTGGAAAGATAACTTAGCATCAGCTGAACTTGGTCTAGCAGACATGTTGGTGTAATGGTTAGGATGTTGTGCTGACAAAATGTACAGGTCATACAATGGTTTGATGCCAGCTAATTCACTGTGGGAGGAAAGACTGACAACCTGTTTCTCCACGCACTCAGGCCTACAAAACTGAGGCCCTAACACTTTACATGGCCAGCCAGTGCCTGCTGTCGGATTGTATTTTTTTTTAAACTTTGTCTTCGAAGAAGTAGGATGTTGGTACTAGCTGTCCAGTTAGTTGCTTATCCTTTACAGGGCGTAGCAGTCAACCCCAGCATTTTTGAGCTGTTCATGATTCCTGGGCAAGTTTATGTTCAGTAGTTCGTCATTGCTTTCTGAATGACCAGCACCCATACCATTTCATAAAACACCCAACTCAAAGCGGTCTGCTGCCAAATTCCCCGCAGCTGTTTTGAACGTGGTATGTGGAATTACGAACCGTGCCCATAACCCCTTCACCGCGGAGCCGGTGAGAAGAAGAAATAGATAGGTCAATTTATGACCCTTCTTCTTTCATTTTAAATTTGAACCCCACCAGATGTGAGATCAGTCTGTTAAGTTATTAATGTACACATGCACTCTGAAGGACCTACTGTAGCCATCTCTGGTGGTAGTTGTATGGAGGTGAATTCTGGACCACGAGTAATGGAATAATGGGGGAATCTGGAGGTAGTGGAGATGGGGTATAGATCTCAGATACAGCAACATGAGTACACCAAAAATTCCTGTGTAGACTTTACTAGAACGGCAGAGAATGAGAATGTAATTCTTCTAATGTTCTTCCATGCCATGATGTCAAACTGTCAGTCTTCCCCTTGGTCCTTGATTTGCTGCCGTACATCATGATTGGCTCAATATAGCTTTTAAGCTCTCTTCTTCACGTTGATTGACAAAGATTGATTTGCAGAAAATATTCATCATGTGAATTAATGTTTTTGTTTGGGCAATTCTACATTTAACTGTATATAACATCTGCTCAAATACATAAATGATCATAATATGCCATGCCGACAAGCCCTGGACTGTTATGTTTCGCCATTTCACATGATCACCAGTCATAGATCAGCTCCGTTTTCTTGTCTCAACCATGCCACAAAGCCAACCATACAGATATTTACTTCTCTGCCTTTCTATTGTTCTTTTCCCCTCAATCTTGCCAGTTGTCACCAAGCTCTCCAATGTATTTCTTCTCATAACATGTCCAAAACATGTCGACTGTCTAAGTCTAATTTCTCTAATCAATTTATAGTTTTCATTGGTTTCTTGTAGGATTTGATTATTGGTTTTCCTGTCTGTCCATGGTATTCTTTGAATTTTCTACATTTCCACAGTCGTTAGATGTTTCATCTTGTCTGCTCAATACTTACATACATTGACTTGAAGAAAAGATACATTGTTTCCCCCTCCTCCCTAATTATTGCAGAAATCGGACATGGCAGATGACAGTGCAGCAAACGAGATTCCTTTGAGTCTGAGCAGGGGAAGCCAGGTGTACCATAAGCCCTCCGACTTGCAGCCATTGAGTGATCTGGTTGGAAGACCAATAGTTCACAGTTCAGCGTACAAGCAAGCCACAGGAGAGGCAGTGTACGTGGATGACATCCCCACGTCTGATGGTAGGTAGAAGCATGTGTAGAGGACATGTTGTGCCCTTTTCTGGTGGTAGCTGTACAGATTATACAATCCCACACTGCAACATATCTGAAAATGAAGAGGTTGACAGGTTAGCAAAGCAAAGTAGAAGATCACTTCCGCTTGATATAGACATAAACTATGAGGCCAAGGATTTGTAAGAAGCAATGATAGAACCAAATGGAAATCAGATTATCCAGGCTACCAGACAGATGCTGCATATTACCAACTACATCAGAGAGAACAAGTAATAATCTTCAGAATCTGCATAGGATGTGATAGAGATGCCACTTTAAATAACTAAAGATAGGAAAACACAAAGATCCTTTCACACAACTTAAAGGCACATTGAGAATATGGTGCTAAACCAGTGAGCATTCAGTGGGTGATGTGGTCAATATCATAGCAACTACCTTTACTTCCTAAACATTTCCTGATTCCTATTTTCAGCTGGGTCGATTTTGGATTTTAAATTGTTTTTTAAATTTTGAATTGCCCCGATGGGGATTAAATCCATGAATACCATGGGACAGGTGAAGTGATAGCTAAATATTTGTTGCAGGAGTGTCCAACATATGCTAAATATTTGCTGCAGGAGTGTCCAACATATGCTAAATATTTGCTGCAGGAATGTCCAACATATGCTAGACATTTGTTGCAGGAATGTCCAATATATGCTAAACATTTTCTGCAGGAATGTCCAACATATGCTAAACATTTGTTGCAGGAGTGTCCAACATATGCAGAACAGAGACAACTATTCTGGTCTAAACTGGCTCCGTGGACAAACTCTGGGAGATTCTGACAGCCACATGTTGACTTCTGCTTTCTTTGGATTTATTCATGTTGATGTCTGAAGAGTGCAGATAGGAAGAAGAATGGATGTGAAAGCTGGACTACAGTAACGAAATTATGGGGTATCTGGAAGCTGAAGATTTGGTGCTTGAGTAGAATGCTGAGAATATCGTAGACAGAATAGAAAATAAATGTTGAGGTACTGACAGCAGTGGGTGTTACTAACTCACTCCTAAAGAAAATAAAAAAAAGTACATGCATATCCTTTAAAGAATATTGCAGTCAACTCCAGCATTTCTTGGCTGTTTGTGATTTCTTGACAATGTTACGTAGTTTCGAATTGATTTCTGAACAACCAACACTGATACCATTTTATGAAAACTAGCAGAGGGCAGTCAGCTTCCAAATTGCCCACAACTATGTTTGAAATGTGGTATGTGAGATTGCTTATTGCGTTCATAACCCCATCGCCACAGAGTCGGCTCACTCATCAAAAGCACATGGAAAAAGTTATAAAGTATATCAATAGTAGAGGTGTAATAGAAAAATTAGCCTTAAGTGGGGAAAATACTAGACAAGAGAGGCAGAGGAAGACAGAAAGATGGATATGAACATCAAAAAACACCTGGGCAACAAATAATATAAGCAACATCAACTTCAACATATAAGATGACAGATAGATGTGCACATCAACTTCAACATATAAGATGACAGACAGATGTGCAGAGTCAGATATACAGTGTCTGCTCCCGACCAGGCACCTCAAGAATAATATATACTCCATGTTCATGCCACTGTGGCATGTTTACTGCTTGTTTTTCATACTCTGTCAGTTAAAATAACTTTCACTGAAAATCATACAAATTAATAATTTCCTATAAGATACCAATAACTGAGTTTTTACATAGTCTCCACTGGACATAGCTTGGAGCCTGTTGACAATGAAATACCTCAACCTTGATGGAAGCATCAACTTTGGCCTATCCCAGCCAGCCCATATGTGTTGTGTTGAATTATGACTTGGTAACAACAAAATATGTCTCCATAGAAATTAGTGACAGTGTTCAGACTCCACACAAGACATTACCAGCTGGGATATCATTTTTCAATAAACTAAAGATAGGAGATACTGATGAATGTGACTGTGATATTAGTAAAACAACGACTAATCATTTGATGCAGAAAAGTCTAATGTGCATACCATAGAAACATTATTTCATATAATGAAGACAAGCATTTTGCACAACCTATTGCTATCATATTTCACAGTATCTCATCAGGCGCCCACTACAGACAAGAAATTCAACATAAATTGAAGTAACATAATAAATCCTTTCAACCAAAATATACAAACCACATTGTCATGTTTCACTATTACCAAGTGTTTACATAATTGTGGATTACCTGTATGTAAAGTAAATACCTTGTTTGGCAAAGCTCAGTAACTTGTGGTTTTGTGTAGTGAGTTGTACTGAGAAGAAGAAGAAGAAGATTAAAATTACCACAAAAGACATATGGAAATCAAATATGTATAATGACACATTAAGATGAGTTGTTTATTCTGTTATTTCCAGGAGAACTGTTTGCTGGATTTGTGATGAGCACTAAAGCACACGCAAAGATCCTACATGTGGATCCATCATTGGCCCTTAGCATGCCAGGAGTCATGGACTATGTTACAGCCAAAGATGTGCCAGGATGTAACAACTGGAATGATTTTCAAGATTTGGTCTTTGCTTGTGATGAGGTCAGTGTTGCATATCTATTGTCTGTCCTTTGAATGTTAAAGTTAGTTGTATACACTTTACAGGATGTCACAGTCAACACCAGCATTTGTTGTTGTGATCTCTTGGCAAGTTTACATTCAGTAGTTTGCCATTGCTTACTAAACGACCGACATCTATACTATTTTGTAAAAAAAAAAACCAACAAAAGGTTGAGTGTAGGTCTACCTTTTTAGTGTCTTGTCTGTTCTTTGACTATAGGCCTATCTATTTACTGCCTTGTCTGTTCTTTGACTATAGGCCTAACTATAACTGTCTTGTCTGTTCTTTGACTATAGGCCTACCTATTTACTGTCTTGTCCGTTCTTTGATGTTTGCTGCTGGATTTATCTGCATCTTTGAGGTCATATATAGCTGAAGTTGCAAGTTTATTGCTTCCATGATTTCTGTTTAAAAACTCAACTGATGTGGGAGCCTTGGTGGCACAGTGGGTAGCACTCTTGCCTGCCAGCCTGGCAATTGTGCATTTGAATCCCTTTCAAGACAGAGATTTAGTTCATGGACCTGGGCTCCCCAGTTGTCTCAGCCTAAGACAGAGATTTGGTTCATGGACCTGGGCTCCCCAGTTGTCCCAGCCTAAGACAGAGATTTGGTTCATGGACCTGGGCTCCCCAGTTGTCCCAGCCTAAGACAGAGATTTGGTTCATGGACCTGGGCTCCCCAGTTGCCCCAGCCTAAGACAGAGATTTGGTTCATGGACCTGGGCTCCCCAGTTGCCCCAGCCAAAGACAAAGATTTGGTTCATGGACCTGGGCTCCCCAGTTGTCCCAGCCAAAGACAGAGATTTGGTTCGTGGACCTGGGCTCCCCAGTTGTCCGAGCCTAAGACAGACATTTAGTTCATGGACCTGGGCTCCCCAGTTGTCCCAGCCTAAGACAGAGATTTGGTTCACGGACCTGGGCTCCCCAGTTGTCCCAGCCTAAGACAGAGATTTGGTTCACTGACCTGGGCTCCCCAGTTGTCCCAGCCTAAGACAGAGATTTGGTTCATGGACCTGGGCTCCCCAGTTGTCCCAGCCTAAGACAGAGATTTGGTTCATGGACCTGGGCTCCCCAGTTGTCCCAGCCTAAGACAGAGATTTGGTTCATGGACCTGGGCTCCCCAGTTGTCCCAGCCAAAGACAAAGATTTGGTTCATGGACCTGGGCTCCCCAGTTGTCCCAGCCAAAGACAGAGATTTGGTTCATGGACCTGGGCTCCCCAGTTGTCCCAGCCTAAGACAGACATTTGGTTCATGGACCTGGGCTCCCCAGTTGTCCCAGCCTAAGACAGACATTTGGTTCATGGACCTGGGCTCCCCAGTTGTCCCAGCCTAAGACAGAGATTTGGTTCATGGACCTGGGCTCCCCAGTTGTCCCAGCCTAAGACAGAGATTTGGTTCATGGACCTGGGCTCCCCAGTTGTCCCAGCCTTAAGACAGAGATTTGGTTCATGGACCTGGGCTCCCCAGTTGCCCCAGCCAAAGACAAAGATTTGGTTCATGGACCTGGGCTCTCCAGTTATCCCAGCCAAAGACAGAGATTTGGTTCATGGACCTGGGCTCCCCAGTTGTCCCAGCCTAAGACAGACATTTGGTTCATGGACCTGGGCTCCCCAGTTGTCCCAGCCTAAGACAGAGATTTGGTTCACGGACCTGGGCTCCCCAGTTGTCCCAGCCTAAGACAGACATTTGGTTCATGGACCTGGGCTCCCCAGTTGTCCCAGCCTAAGGCAGAGATTTGGTTCATGGACCTGGGCTCCCCAGTTGTCCCAGCCTAAGGCAGAGATTTGGTTCACGGACCTGGGCTCCCCAGTTGTCCCAGCCTAAGACAGAGATTTGGTTCATGGACCTAGGCTCCCCAGTTGTCCCAGCCTAAGACAGAGATTTGGTTCATGGACCTAGGCTCCCTAGTTGTCCCAGCCTAAGACAGAGATTTGGTTCATGGACCTAGGCTCCCCAGTTGTCCCAGCCTAAGACAGAGATTTGGTTCATGGACCTGGGCTCACCAGTTGCCCCAGCCTAAGACAGAGATTTGGTTCATGGACCTGGGCTCCCCAGTTGTCCCAGCCTAAGGCAGAGATTTGGTTCATGGACCTGGGCTCCCCAGTTGTCCCGGCCTAAGACAGACATTTTGGAAATTTCACAGATAGTAAAGGCAGCCAGCATAATATTGTCCATATCTCCCATTGAGTGCCTGGTGGGCTAAAAATATGGAACTAGCACCATATGTCTAATGTGCTTCACGGCATGAGAAGGCATTCTTTAGTCTGACGGTCTGCTGGTCTACCTGTTCATTCATTTGTTTGTGTATTACTTTGATCAGGTTCTGATGTGCTTCACGGCATGAGAAGGCATTCTTTAGTCTGACTGTCTGCTGGTCTACCTGTTCATTCATTTGTTTGTGTATTACTTTGATCAGGTTCTGCATGAGGGACAGATTTTAGGCATGATCTTGGCAGACAATCTGGCAACTGCCCGGCAAGCTGCGAGTCAAGTCAGAGTGGAGTATGAGGAACTGAAACCCATCATAACAATCCAGGTAAGAGCTGCTGCTGCAGACTAAACATTTTTAACTCTTTAAGTTTCAGGAAATTTCACAGCAGATGTCTAAAGGAGGAAGTAACCCCTAGGAAAATATGAGTGTGCTGCCTTCATAAAAGGTTAAATGCATAGTGTGTAAATCAACCAAAATAGGAATTTGTCAGCTTTACAAGAGTACAATCATTAATGATGAAATGGATGTTGCAGTAGAAAGCCTTCATCAGCACACAAAAACAAAATTACATACAGCTACATTACAAAGCTCCAAACAGTTACTTAGATAAGGTCCTGGAGACATCTAAGTTCTAGGTTACAAACATCGAACTCCATGCCACGAGGTCTGTAGGTCAGCTGACATGAAGTGACGTCCTGAGCAAAGTGTAAGCAAAGCTGTGTAAGCTATTGTTGTTTAGTTCTGTTTCCACCCTTTCTGTGGCCAACATTTATCATTGTTTGTGTTAATCGACTTGGTGTCTATTTCTACCCACTCTATAATGTCTACAACAGTTATCATTGTCTATTTCTACCCACTCTATGATCTGTCTACAGCAGTTATCCTTGTCTATTTCTACCCACTCTATGGTCTGTCTACAGCAGTTTCCCTTGTCTATTTCTACCCACTCTATAATGTCTACAGCAGTTATAGTTGTCTATTTCTACCCACTCTATGGTCTGTCTACAGCAGTTATCCTTGTCTATGTCTACCTACGCTGTGGTCTGTCTACAGGAGTTATCCTTGTCTATGTCTACCCACTGTGATCTGTCTACAGCAGTTTCCCTTGTCTATTTCTACTCTATATGGTCTTGTCTACAGCAGTTATCCTTGTCTATTTCTACCCACTCTATGGTCTGTCTACAGCAGTTATCCTTGTCTATTTCTCTCCACTCAGGAGGCCATCCAGTACAACTCCTACTATGAAATCCCTGCCAAAGTCATCCAGTGTGGGAACATTGACGAGGGCTTGTCCATGGCTGAACATGTCGTGGAAGGAGAGTTTCATGTGGAGGCACAGGAACATTTTTACCTGGAACCGCACGCCTGCATTGTGTACCCACGTGACGGTGATGAGTATCATGTGATATGTATGTCCCACATGCTGGACATTCTGCAGGTAACAAGTTTATAATTGTAACATTCAGCATTATTACCTGAAACATAACCGAGTCAACAAATGCCAGGAGAAAGTAGATACAACATCTGAAAGGCACAAGTATCACAGCTACAGCAACATGCACAACACAATTACATCCAACAACACTGACAAATATCAGACAAACAAAGAATTATTTCTGGCTAAAGGTGATGAACCTCAAGGATGTAGGGGATATGAGGCTATGTCCATGGTTTGCTTGACCAGACAGATGTTGATATCATCAGTATAATGCCATAAATCTTCTTCATGCAGCTTCAAATGTCCACGTGAATATATTTCAAGCAAGCAGCAGTAAACTTGAGGATGTTAACTCCATAGTTTTTCCTCAAATGGAGTGTGTATAACAAAGTAAAAGAACATGGTATATTTTTAATGACTGTGCAGTGTTTGAAAATATTGCCGGTCCAAGTTTTGTATTTACCTATTATGTTGCATGAACTTTACAGAGGGTGAATACAAAACTTGGACCAGCAATATTTTCAAACACTGAACAGACATTAAAGTTAGTTAGTTAGTCGACAGATCATCCTCATTGCACATTGAACCATTCAGTCCATAAGTGCTCAGATCCCCTCCTCAGGAAATCCTGCAGCATGTAGCGGCTCACGACATCAGTTCTGTGTTGGTTTATTAATCTTCTTTGGCTTCCTATGTAGTGTTCTTGTTTGGCCACACCTCTTTTAACTTGTTCTCACAGCCTGACCATGGTTGTAGTTTCACAGTCATCAATTGGTTCTCATAAACGATTTACTTCTCGTAGAGCATTCAGAATGTCTGCCTGGTCCATGGCTCGTCCACCTTCCACAGTAGCCTTACCTGCAACCCTGTCAGCCCGCTCATTTCCTTGTACACCCACATGCCCTGGCACAAAAATTAAACTAATCTTTGCCAGCTGAGACAGCTCCAAAGACAGCAACCACTCTCTTCAGACCCACTCCATCTCTGTCTTCTTGAGCATATTCATTGAGTCACTAAGGACACATGCCCGAGTGAAGGTCTGTGTCTGGAGCCATGTTATTGCTTTACTTACTACCATAACTTCCATAGTAAGGCTACTTGTGGTCAAAGCAAAAGCACCAGAATCTTCCTTCACAATTCTCCCTCCAGCCTGAAGATCAGAGAGTGTACTTCCGCCTCCATAGCAGCTGGAGTTTCTTGTCTGCATGTCCTTACAGTCGTTAAAAATACACCCTATACATGACTCTTGTATACAAAAGTGCATTTGTAGACTGCAGGTGGTGGGTGATGGGGTCACTGTCCTGCCACTCAACTGGACTTCCCAAGCTATTTCCTGGTACCCATTTTAGTAAGGGCTGACCTGGAAGCCCAGGTTAGTTGTGACAATCTGAATGCTGAAGCAAAAGTCATTCTGTTCTGCATGTACTGGACAATCCTGCAGCAAAGATATAGTTGTCATTTTATCAACTCCATAGTTCCATGGACGAGACAGGAACACTGAGCTGATCCACGACACTGGTGATCGAGTGAAATGGCGAGTCATGACCGCCCACGCTTTCCGGCATGGCACATGATTGATTGATTGATAGTTCCATTCATAAGTATTTTAGTTTATTGCACGCCAGTCATGTAACCTCTCAGGACTTCATATGGTGCCTATATTAAGGAGACTTGGTGGACCAAGGAGATGTATGGTCAAGAAAGGTTCTGCCTCCTTAAGGGTATGTGTGCGCATGACCACTAGTCTGGCAGATATGATGACAGGTTTATGAGAGACTGGCTACTGCATCCTGTAAACAGACAACGGGTTGGTGAGAGACTGGCTACTGCATCCTGTAGATAGACAATGGGTTGGTGAGTTAATGGCTACTGCATCCTGTAGATAGACAATGGGTTGGTGAGTTAATGGCTACTGCATCCTGTAGATAGACAATGGGTTGGTGAGAGACTGGCTACTGCATCCTGTAGATAGACAATGGGTTGGTGAGAGACTGGCTACTGCATCCTGTAGATAGACAATGGGTTGGTGAGAGACTGGCTACTGCATCCTGTAAACAGACAACAGGTTGGTGAGAGACTGGCTACTGCATCCTGTAGATAGACAATGGGTTGGTGAGAGACTGGCTACTGCATCCTGTAGATAGACAATGGGTTGGTGAGTTAATGGCTACTGCATCCTGTAGATAGACAATGGGTTGGTGAGAGACTGGCTACTGCATCCTGTAGATAGACAATGGGTTGGTGAGAGACTGGCTACTGCATCCTGTAGATAGACGGGTTGGTGAGAGACTGGCTACTGCATCCTGTAGATAGACAATGGGTTGGTGAGAGACTGGCTACTGCATCCTGTAGATAGACAATGGGTTGGTGAGAGACTGGCTACTGCATCCTGTAGATAGACAATGGGTTGGTGAGAGACTGGCTACTGCATCCTGTAGATAGACGGGTTGGTGAGAGACTGGCTACTGCATCCTGTAGATAGACAATGGGTTGGTGAGATACTGGCTACTGCATCCTGTAGATAGACAATGGGTTGGTGAGATACTGGCTACTGCATCCTGTAGATAGATGGGTTGGTGAGAGACTGGTTACTGCATCCTGTAGATAGACAATGGGTTGGTGATATACTGGTTACTGCATCCTGTAGATCAATGGGTTGGTGAGATACTGGCTACTGCATCCTGTAGATAGATGGGTTGGTGAGAGACTGGTTACTGCATCCTGTAGATAAATGGGTTGGTGAGAGACTGGTTACTGCATCCTGTAGATAGACAATGTGGGAGACAATAGGGAGTCTCTGTGGCGAAGTGGTAAAGCCGTTTGACTCGTGCTCCGAAAGTTGTGGGTTCGATTCCGGGCCGCACCTTTCGGTTTACGAGTTAAATGTTTCGGAGACTCCTGTGGGTCGTCGCTAAAAGCTACGGAGTTCGTGCTTTGTGCGACGCTTTCAGCGCTGCGGAAAGAGACCGAGCCATATAGGATAAAACCCGGTGCAATGAAGTCGACCCTGTCGACTTTTAAGCGACTTTTTTAAGATAGACAATGGGTTGGTGAGATACTGGCTACTGCATCCTGTAGATAGACAATGGGACAGTGAGAGTCTGGCTACTGCATCTTGTAGATAGACAATGGGTTGGTGAGATACTGGCTACTGCATCCTGTAGATGATGAGTTGGTGAGAGAGTGGCTACTGCATCCTGTAGATGATGGGTTGGTGATATACTGGCTACTGCATCCAGTAGATGATGACAGGTTGGTGAGATAATGGCTACTGCATCCTGTAGATAGACAATGGGTTGGTGAGAGACTGGCTACTGCATCCTGTAGATGATGACAGGTTGGTGAGATACTGGCTACTGCATCCTGTAGATAGACAATGGGTTGGTGAAAGACTGGCTACTGCATCCTGTAGATGATGACAGGTTGGTGAAAGACTGGCTACTGCATCCTATAGATGATAACAGGTTGGTGAGAGACTGGCTACTGTATCCTGTAGAAATCTTCAGCTGCAAAATGCAACCAGTCATGAACAAGCCTACAAAAGTTGTTGCATGAGTTGGTTGGGGGGCTTATGCTCCATTAGGAGATAAGAGACTTTGCATAATATATGCAAACATACAGCTAAATATAATGTGTGCATAACTACAAGCATACCTGCCTCTGTGTGTGTGTACATGGCTATGTACTTTGTACACAGATTTTATGTGACAAATGTATGCATACATAGATACAGGTGCACACACACACATAACATCCTTCCATCCACTCATGAACACAAATAATACTCATGCATGCATACACAAATGCATGCACAAATGCAGACGTGCGCACACACACAAATGAATGCATACACACAAACGTAGACAAGCAGACAGGAAAGAACAGGAGGAAGAAGAAGCAAAGGAAAAAAAAAACAAGAATTGTTTCATTCTAAAATGTGCCAATTGGTTTGAATCACGTTTGCAGGTGGGAATGTCTAAAGTGCTGGGTGTGCCAGAAAACAATATTAATGCTTCTGCCAGGAGAATCGGTATGTCTCTGTCTTCTTTTATTTGTAAAGTGTTATGTCTAATATTTCTTGTCTTTGTTGTCTTTATCTCTAATATTTCTTTCTTGTGTAAAGTGTCTTTGTCCAATATTTCTTTCCTTTGAAAAGTGTCTTTGTGTCTTCTTCTTCTTCTTTGCGTTCATCCGGAGTGTTTTTTTCAGATGTGATTGCGGTGTGTCTGTTATGCGCCCTTGGGCTGAAACCCATAGGCCGACACATCCGGCTATAGCATGCTTTTTTTGACCAGGTAGCATTCCTCGAAGACTCTCACTTTTGCGGTACCATCCACAACCCAGCTGGCCAAGTTGGAACGGTCGAAGACAATGGTCAACCCTTAAAGGAAGGCAGGGACAGTCCATGGCATTTTCTGCCATCCAAGGTTGCTTCCATAATTGCAGGGCCGACATATAGCGCCCTGGTGCTGGGTTCACCGAGGGAATCGTCACGTCCTGCTCATGGCTGCTTTAATTCCCCACTTCAATATATTGGGATTTCGTTCGCCCCGGGCCGTTCCCGCACAAACCAGATAGGTCTGGAGACAGTATCCACTCAGCGAGTTTTCGACACGGATATGTGCTTGTCGTTGTGCCTGTCAGAGCTGTTCCAGGCACAACGGACATTCGGAAAACTATCTAGTCAGAGCTGTTCCAAACAAGAGCGGCATTCGGAAACTAGGTAGTCAGAGCTGTTCCTAGCATGAGAGACATTCGGACAAGACATTTCACTTGGACGTAAATGCGTAGTGCCAATTTTTATTTTGCTACCCATAGGACTGCACTTCCAGCTTCGGCAGGCATTTTTTTAATGAGGTTAGCTTTCCTCGAGTTTTGAGGCACGTTAGACTTATTGTTGTGATGTCGCCCACATCTCAGCTGGTCAAGATAGAACGATAAAAGACATCACGGTCGACCCTCAATGGAAGGCAGGGGCAGACCATGGGCATTCCCTCGCTATCCAAGGAGGCTTCCATAATTGCAGAGCCAGCACATATTGCTCTGAGGCTGGGCTCACCCGAGGAGTTGCCTCGTCCTGCTCATGGCTGCTTTAGTTCATCACTTCCATGTGTTGGGCATTTCGCTTGCCACTGCTCGCTCAAGCACACACCAGGAATGGTCAGTCTGCAGGCGACATCCACTAGGTAAGCTTTCGCTTCGGACTTCGCACTACACAATGGATTCGCTAACCGTGCGTTCCATTTCGTGTTATCGAGACGTTTTTCCACCTTTGTCTACTCTCTACGAGTTAGAAACAGACTGTTTTCGTAACCATTTCATTCGACTGGGGCATTTCATCAACCTTTTTGTACTCGCTCACGAGGTAGACTACATGTGCTGCCGGCTCAGCACCTTACCTCCATACAGCAGTGAGCGAGAAACGGCCAGGCCCTCTCATCCGGGGATCCCTCATATCCCCCAGCTGGGAGCCTTCGGACAGGTATCTGAACTGGGCATGTAGCGTGCTCAGTATCTCACCTCCATTTTTCGGTAGGTGAGTATCGGCCCGGCTCTCTCATCCAAGGGTAGTAGCTTAAAGGCTTTCAGCTACATCTCTCAGATGGAGGCCTTTGTGTAAGTGTCTGGACCAAGTTTGTGGCTTCATGCGCCTGAGTTTAAATTTTGACTGCTATCCTCAGTCTACCTGTGTCTCTCTTAGTCTGGTCCCTATCCCAAGAGCTGTCCAATATGTAGTTTATATCCATTAGCACAGCGCTTGGGGTCAGTGGGACACTCAAGCTCCCCCACCTCGGCAAGGTGGAGACACATCGGGGGAGGTCTTTGTGTCTATTTCTTGTCTTTGTCAAATCTCTTCTATGTCTAATCATTCTTTCACCTATTTGTAGTCTAAAGTATTTTTGTATAATATTTCTTTCCTCTGTAAAGTGTCTTTATGTATAATAGTTCTTTCCTCTGTAAAGTGTCTTTATGTATAATATTTCTTTCCTCTGTAAAGTGTCTTTATGTATAATATTTCTTTCCTCTGTAAAGTGTCTTTATGTATAATATTTCTTTCCTCTGTAAAGTGTCTTTATGTATAATATTTCTTGTCTTTGTAAGATGTTTGTCTAATATTTCTTTTCCTTGTTAAATTTCTTTGTCTAATATTTGTTTTCTTTGTTAAATGTCTGAGTGGAAAAGTGAATTAGTAATGAATTTTAAAACTCTGGGATAGAAGCTAGAGTAATAGCTATGAATTACCAGGTGAATTTAAAACTGGCTGGTACAGAAAGTAATAGATATAAATTAGTGGATGAATTTAAAATGGTACGGGACAGAAGGAACTTAAGTAATAAATATTAATAAGTGAGTGAAACAACTAACTGTACTGAATGAATTAAAAACTGGTTGGGATAGAAGATGTGTAATAGCTGTGAATTAGTGGATAAGTTTATAAACTTAGATGAATTTATAATCTGGCTGGGACAGAAGCTAAATTAGCTGTACATTGGTGGCAGACTTTAAAACCTGACTGGAACCAAAGGAAATAAAGTATTAACTGTGAAATATTGACATAACTGTGAATTGATGTATGAATTAAAACCTGGCTGGGAGTCCTAAAGTGAGACTGGTCAAATATGACAGAAATGATGGCACATGGCAGACAGCACAGCAGATATAATTACAATAATTACAATACCTGTAGCCTTCAGAAACAAGTCTGCACATCTTGTGATATCTACACATTGCAGACAGCAAAGCAGACATAATTACAATACCAGTAGCCTTCAGAAACAAGTATACACATCTGTTATCTAATCATGGAGACAAAGCACCTGTGGGTATGGATAGAGTACAGTGAGGTCATATCTGCCAGCATGTTTACTTTTTGGGTTGTTTTCAGGAACAGTTAATTCGTTAGCTTACTTGTTCTGAATACTGTCCTCAGGTGGATCATTTGGCGGGAAGCAGGCCAGACATGGAAGTATTGTTTATCCAGCAGCAGTTGGAGCATTCAAGTTAGTACTAACTTGTTTATCAATCTTTTTAGACAGAAAATGGCAGCTTAAACCACATCATGTTCTTCATCAAGTGTCCTGCTGACTAACGTGGGAAACATGCTTTTCCACATCTTTGCATGTATGTTTGTGTAATTACACCCTTCCATGCCATGACACAGGGCTATAAAGAATTGTTCTCTTGTTGCCTTCCATTATCTCTCTTTCACAAGTTTTTCTAGTCGTCACATGTTCTAGTTTTTATCTTTTTGTAATGTTTAAAGATTGAGCACAACCCATTCCTGGTAACGCTCAATCTTTAAACCTTTAATCCCGAAACAATCAAATAAATCAATTTTCGTAATGTGGTCATAATATGGTGACTGCCTCTTTCTGATGTTTGTTAGTTTTTTTGTTTTTTTTTCATATCCCTTACAGGACGTAGCAGTCAACATCAGCATTTTTCAGCTGCTGTTGATGTACTAGGCAAGATTACGCTCAGTAGTTTGCCATTGCTTTCACATACCCCATAAGTTACCAATGGGGCAAGAACCACTGCTGATTCTTGCGCAGGTTACGTTACTTACGAGAATATATGGGATTACGGAGAAAGACGTTAACACCTAGGCCAAGGAGACCGGTTAGTTTCTTGGCCTCTTTCAAATTTTAAATATTCTTCTGTAAAACCATGTCTCTAAAGCCTCTAAGGATTTTCTTGTCTAATTTACTAATTGTCCATAATTCACAGCCATATGTTAGAAATAGTTCTGTATAATATGTGGAGAGAGAGAGAGAGAGAGAGAGAGAGAGAGAGAGAGAGAGAGAGAGAGAGAGAGAGAGAGAGAGAGAGAGAGAGAGAGAGAGACAGACAGACAGACAGACAGACAGACAGACAGACAGACAGACAGACAGAGAGTGAGAGAGAGACAGACAGACAGAGAGACAGAGAGAGAGAGACCGAGACAGACAGAGAGAGACAGAGACAGAGACAGAGAGAGAGAGACAGACAGAGAGAGAGAGAGAGATAGAGAGACAGACAGACAGAGAGAGAGAGACAGATGGAGAGTGAGAGAGAGAGACAGACAGACAGACAGACAGAGAGAGAGTGTGAGAGAGAGAGACAGAGAGAGTGTGTGTGAGAGAGAGAGAGAGAGACAGAGAGAGACAGACAGAGAGACAGACAGAGAGAGAGAGAGAGAGATCACAGAAAGCATAAATGATCATGTAAGCAACAATATTAGTTGTAATTATTGACATATGGTTCTATGAGCATTGCTGGAATTGTCAGATGAGATCACGACACTGTCGGGGAGCCATGACAGCTAAATGGCCATCATTCTGGCCTGCCAGCCCCATGGCCATTTGTTCAAATAATTTTCAAGGTGGGGATTTGCTTTCACAGACCTGGGCTCCCAGACTCGAAATGGATGCCAGGAAATGTCCTAGGAAGTAAAGATGGCAGCCATGATAATGACCCCATTAACCGTTGCCAGTTGGTCTACAAATGTGGGGCTAGGCTAGCACCATATGCCTGATATGTCCAGTGATGTGGATAAAGTTGTCCTTTATGTGTTTTATATTACTTTATACCATGCATCTTTTGAGGTGGCTTACAAACAAATCATAGAAGAGATTAAGAGTAATTTAAAAAAAAAAAATAATAATAATGATAAAATATTACAAACATCTATATATATAAAATACAATGTCTGTCTAACTGTCTGTATGTTATTTATGTGTTCGCGAACGGTCCATCCGATTGAGATGAAATTTTCTACATCTTCTTCTCATTCGGGTGCTGCCAACTGTCATAGTTTGTTAGTGTACAAACAGTTATTTACTTAATATTATTTAATATTTTAATTTACATTATAATTTATATATAGCGAGGGGACATAACTTTTAATAGCATTGCTATATATGTAATTGTTTCATATTTCTCAAATAGGTAGACCTTTTTGCTACAGTTATCTACAGGCATATGCGTTATGTTCCTCCTCCTCCCCCTCCTCCTCCTCCCCTCCTCCCCCCCTCTTCCTCCCCCTCTTCCTCCTCCTCCCTCCTCCTCCTCTTCCTTCTCCTTCTCCCCCTCCTCCTCCCTCCTCCTCCTCCCCCTCCTCACCCTCCCCCTCCTCCTCCCCCTCCCCCTAGGTAGATAGGTAGATAGATAGACAGGCAGGCAGGCAGGCAGACATTTAGATAGATAGATAGATAGATAAATCCCCGCCAGGGACTGGGCGAAGCCGGGCCGGGTCAGCTAGTATATAATAAATGAGTGAAACAACACACAAAGCTGACGTGTCAGTTTTAATAAACTTCAGGAACTTCACAAGCTGGGATAATGAAACAAATATTATAGTAAACAAAAACACACAAAATATAATGAATGGAGAGGGATTTACATATTTGGTCCTTGTCTGAGAAAGCTTGGCGTCCTTTCACTTACCCAGTTTTGCAGGGAAAGTATGACATTGTATTCCCTGAGAATTTAGTCACATATGGATTCAATCCTAGCAGTTTTCAAGTTAATTTAAACAGTACCTCAGTGACCTTGACCCGGGATTGACAGTAACAACCAGTACTTAATTTAATATTACAACTGTCAAATGGGAGCTGCAGCAGCATAGCAACTAGCATGTTTGCCTGTCAACCAAGTGGTCTTTTTTCGAGCCCAATCGAGGCGGGAATTGTTTCTTAAATTAACCTGGATTCTCAGGTTGGCCAAACTTAAATAGGTATCAAGAAATGTTTTGGGAAGTAAAGGCATCCATCAGGACAGTGACCTCATCACCCACACATCATCAGTTGGCCTATAAATATACAGGGCTAGCACCATATACCAGTAACACAGTATGGTATTGGTAAACACCCACACTGAAAGATCAACTCAAGGATGGTTTCACTCAGTTGCACAAACTCAGTAGCACCAGCGAAAATCTTGAGAAGAAAGGAAACTCCTGGTTTACATCTTGGCACAAATAATTACACGCAAGGTATGAAACTATCCATCTTTTACATGCAAATGAAGCAGTTACGAAAAATCACAACCGTCTGCCTCCAGTTTTACCGGAAAAGCCAGTATGGGAGACTTCAATGCAAGACTAGGACATAACAGAGTGGGCATAGAAAAACATCTGGGAGCATTTGGAGATCAGCAAAATGAAAAGAATGATAACGGAAGTAGACTATTAGAGCTTTGCAGCCAACACGACCTCTATATAACAAACACATTCTATAAACATAAAGATTCACAAGTATACACATGGTATAAATGGAATGATCTAGATACTAAAAGCCAAATTGATTTTATATTAACAAGAAATAACAGAAAGAGAAATATATTAGATGCAAGGGCAGTGCCCAATTTCAGTATAAACACAGATCATAAAGCAGTCGTTGCCACAATAAGAACAATCAGAAGAAGAAAACAAAGAGCAGGAAAATACATGCCATGCAAATCAGTAAACTTAAAAAACTTTAAAGATGAGGCAGTAAGGGAAAATTATGAGAAAGAACTAACTGAACTCTTTGAAAAATTACCTACAGAGAGAAAAACAGTGGAAGAAGAATGGGAGATGTTCAAATCAAGCATTTTAAATACTGCAAAAATAACATGTGGAACCACGAAAAAACGCAAAACACGGATAAAGAAAATAACAAGTTGGTGGAACGCAGAATTAAAGAAAGCAGTAAAAGACAAAAAGGAAAAATATAAAAAGTGGTTGAAGAGCAAACAGGAATGTGATCGCATAGAATATAGAATAGCGAGAAGACATGTGAATAGAATAGTAAAGAGGGAAAAACAAAAAGACTGGGAAGATTATGGAGAAACCCTAAATAAAAACTACAAGGAGGCAACTAGAAACTTCTACAATAAGATAGGTGCAATGCGAACCAGAGGAGAACCCTTTGATCCAACTGAAATAATTAACAGCAAAAATGGAGAACCAATAAGTGAACAAAAACAAATCCTAATAAGATGGAAGCAGTATTTCGAACAACTTCTCAACATCCCATCAGATGTCACAGGAATTCAAGAGACCTATACAGATGTCACCGAAGAACTAGTACCAGACATACTAAAAGAAGAAATTATAGAAGCCATCAGATTAGCCCTATTGAACAAATCACCAGGACAGGATGAAATACCAAATGAACTAATTAAAGCAGCAAGATAGACTATTCAATCATGTTTGGGTAGAACAACAGACACCACGAGATTGGGGAAATGCCATAATTATCCTAATTTGGAAAAACAAAGGCAGCAAAAGAGACTGCACACAATACAGAGGCATTTCACTGTTGAGTCACACTGGGAAAATATTTTGCAAAATTCTTGAAAAAAGATTACGAACTACATTAGAACCCCAGCTAAGCGAAACACAACTTGGATTTAGGAAAAACAAAGGATGCACAGATGCAATTCTTGCTCTTAGACAACTTATAGAAAAATCAATCGAATTCAATGAAACACTCTACTTAGCCTTTGTCGACCAAGAAAAGGCATTTGATAGAGTAAATAGAAACAAGTTGTGGCAAATCCTTAAACAATATGGAGTGAGTACACATCTAACAAACCTATGTAGAAGTTTATACAACAACAGTGAATGCATAGTGAGAGCAACTGGAGGACACTCAGAACCCTTCACCATAAGATCTGGAGTACGACAAGGTTGTGTCCTGTCCCCTCTCTTGTTCATAACATATATAGACAACATATGTAAAGAAACCAGCCAAGCAGAGATAGCAAGAATACCACATGAAGAGAACACAGAAGAAGAACCATCTGCAAATCTAACCATTAGAGAACTGTTTGCGGACGACCAAGCACTATTAGCAAAATCAGAAGCTGAATTACAAGACCACATGAATAGTCTAAATGAAATGTGTAGGGAACATAACATGAAAATTAGCACAAGCAAAACAGAGGTAATGACTATAATTAAAGAAGAACAAACAACAACAATTCACCTAAACGAACATCCCTTGAAACAAGTGAAGAGTTTCAAGTACTTGGGAAGTATAATATCATCACATGGCAGATCAGAAGACGAGATCGAAAATAGGTGCAATAAGGCAAATCAACTCATTGGACAAATGGCACCAATACTAAAGAACAAACATGTATCAGTAACTACTAAGAAAGCACTTTACAACACAATCTTCCTACCAACTCTATGCTACCGATGCCAAACCTGGACAATGACAGAAAAAGAGAAAAGAAAAATCACAACAGAAATGAGATTCCTGAGAAGAATACTCAACGTATCAAGAAGAGATAAGATCAGAAATGAAGAAATCAGGACTAAAGTGGGGGTTAAAGCAGCACTAGATTTTATTAGAAAGCAGCAAGTCAAATGGTT
This sequence comes from Cepaea hortensis, assembly GCA_963921405.1. Taxonomy (NCBI): domain Eukaryota; kingdom Metazoa; phylum Mollusca; class Gastropoda; order Stylommatophora; family Helicidae; genus Cepaea; species Cepaea hortensis. Next base: position 129,062,746 of record OY992876.1, on the reverse strand, counting down.
TGGCCATGCAAGTAGGTTACCAGTCAACAGCATACCACAGCAAGCAATGATGTACAGACCAAATGGAAACAGAGGAAGAGGCCGACCACGTAAACGTTGGACGGAGGGAATAGAAGAGTCCATGGGAATATCGATATATGAAGCCCATAATCGGGCACTCTCACGAAGTTTATACTTCACCTCGACACCGCAAGGTACAAGAGGAACACGATGAGATGAGATGAGATGAGCCAGTTAAAAGAGATGTGGCCAGACAAGAGTATTATGCAGGAAGCCAAAGAAGATTAATAAGCCAACACAGAACTGGTGTCATGCGCTGCTACACACCAGCAGGATTTACTGAGGAGGGAATGTAAGCACTTATGGGCTTAATGGTTTGATGTGCAATGAGGATGATCTGTCAACTAACCAACCAACCAATCAACCATATGCCAATATGTTGTGGCGTAGCAACGGGTCCTTTACTAACTTACTTTACATGAGAAAACAATTATGGACAGGAAGAGGCAATAACTCTTTCAACTATATGTACATTTTGCATGTTTATTCCAACACACACTACAAATACAACACTTGTGGTGGCAATGTCTCGCTTGTCTGCCAATGAAATTTCTCTCATCTTCTCCCAGAACTCAGAGACCTGTCCGTGCTGTCCTGGACAGAGATGAGGACATGAAATTAACTGGCACGAGACATCCCATCCTAGCCAAGTATCAGGTACTGTTACGTCACAATTTGACAAGCTCAACATTTGGTAAGTGAAAATATAAGCAGATAGAGGAGGTATCCTATGGTAGATACAGCCATTCAAGAACGAAGTGTTAACTTCTCATATATTCTAAGCCTCGGCTTAATTGTGTAGGATGGACTCGGAAATTGCCTTCCCAGACAATTCCTAGAAAATTATTCAGAACCAATTTTGGAGGCTGAGTCTAGGCCAGACCTGCATATGGCAGGAAAATACTATCCCCCCACTGCTAAATCTGTATAATTACTACAGGCACCTATGATGGTAGAAGACCAGGGATGGAGTTATACCTCTCCATAGCACAAAATCTGGGCTGAATTGTAGAGACCATGTGTTGCCCATGCAGCATGATCCCTCTTTTGGCTTGCCTAGTTTACTTCAGAGGAAACAGGAAAGGTAACACAATACATCTGGAATAAGACCAGCTGCAGAGACTGCTGGATCAGCAAACCAATGCTCTGTCCGTGTATCAGAGCTTCGATCCTAGACCAGTTGCCAACCAAGGCTTAGAGTCTGCCCTACCACAATGATGTCCTTAAGTTGCATTTCCATGCACCAGGATAAGGCATGCACCCTCCCAATTGTGCTTCTCCACCCAAAGTTGTTGGTCCAATGTTACTGTCGGGTTAGGTTCATGTATCATCATCATCATCATCGTCCACTTCTGCCGTCAAGCGCCGTCGGGAGGAATAATTTGCGCTCCAGCGCTCGATGGGCGGCACTGGATAGTGTCGTTCCGTGTGGTTGTACAATGTCTTTGATGTCGTCAATCCATTTTCTTCTTGGACATCCTCTTGGTCTCGTCGCAGATGATCTTTGATGTAAGGCCAGTGATGGTAGTTGTTGGTGTTGCATTCTAACGACATGGCCAAACCACTTGATCTTCTGTCTTTCAATAAATGTGTCACAAGGTGTTGATCCTACTGTCTGTCTGATAACAGCATTTCTTACTCGGTCTCAGATTGTTAAGTTGGCAGCTCTCCTCAGGCATCTCATCTCGCAGGTGTTAATTTTGCGAGAGTGTGATTTGGATAAAGTCCAAGTTTGAGATTGGTAACATAGGGTTGGTGTGAATATGCTGTTTATTATGTCATTTTGGGGATATGGGTATATTTGGATGTTTCAGTAAGGGTGATAGTTCATATATAAGTGTACTAGCTTTTTGACATCTATTTCGATTTCTCTGTCCAATCTGCCATCTTCTGTGATCATACTTCCAAGATATTTGAATTCTTTAACTTGTTTCAGAGTTGTGCTATTTATCTGTGTACATAGTGGGCCCGGCGATCTGCTAACTTGCATTATTTCGGTTTTGGCTGTGGTTATACTCATATTGTATCTGCTGCAGGTTGAATTATTAATATGATTTTGTAGTCTGCCCTCATCGCTGTAAAACTGGCACTGATCATCTGCAAATACAAGTTCATTTATTTCCTGTGGAACAGTTGTTTCATTTGGAGTAAAGAGTTCTAAATTTTCTGAATCTGTTCTGTCAAGACTTGCTTCTTTGGATATTCTGTCCATGTATATGTTAAATAGCAGGGGAGAGAGCACACATCCCTGCCTCACTCCTGTATTGACTGTCAACATATCTGATATACCTTCTAGTGTTCTTACTGCACTTTGGGTCGAGTGGTACATGGCTATGATGTTTTATAGAAGTTGCCCTTGTATCCCATAGTCTTCAAGGATGGTCCATAATTTGTATCTGTCTACTTTATCAAAAGCCTTTTCCTGATCTACAAACACAATATTCTGCTGATCACTATATTTGATAGATTTTTCACATATTTGTCTAAGTGTAAATGGTGCATCAGTGCAACTTTTACCTTTCCGAAAACCAAATTGTACTTTGCTTAACAGTTGTTCAACTAGGGGTCTAGCTCTTTGTTCCAATAGTTTTGCGTACATTTTCCCTATATGGCTCAGGAGTGATATACCTCTGTATGTTTCGCACTCTCTCATATTGCCTTTCTTTTTCCATATTGGTACTATTATTGCCTGTTGTCAATCATCTGGGACTTTTCTTTCTTCCCATGCTATATTAAAAAGTCTTGTTAGCCATTTAACTCCTGTTTTCCCCACAGGCCTGAATAGCTTGTGTAGTTATTCCATCTGGACCCGGTGATTTGTTTTTAGGACTTTTCTATATAACTGCTTGGACTTCTGCAGGTATGAAATTTGGTTCTTGTTGTCCATGACTTTTAGGCACAAAAGTGAGGTTTTCTATGTTATGTGTGGGGTTAAGTAGTTCTTGAAAGTATTCTGCCCACCTTGCTAGTCTTTTTTACATGTATAGGATGTACTTTTAATGACTGTGCAGTGTTTAAAAATATTGCTGGTCCAAGTCTTGTATTTATCCTCTGTCCTCTGTAAAGTTCATGCAACATAATAGATAAATACAAAACCTGGACCAGCAATATCTTCAAACACTGCAGTCATTAAAAATACACTCTGTATGTGTATATGTCATGACAACCAGAAAGATCAGTGCGGGTAGAGGCAGACCAAGAGAAATGGTGATGCTGGATGGACTGAAATGGTGGCATGGAGGAATATCATCAGTCTAGTTGACCTGGAACATGATGGACAGAGATCTGTAGAGAGACATTGATGCCTCTGCTAGCTAGCAGGGTACATGATGGGGATATATAATATTCCTATGAAAGGAATACGAAACGAGTCAGTTCTGCTTGAAGCATGCAAGAAGTGAAAGGGAGGATTTATTTTATTGCACTGGGTGTTATCCTGTATGGCTCAGTCTCTTCCCGCAGGGTGGTGTGCTGAAAACATTGCACAATTCACAAACTCCATAGCTCCAGCATTGACGCCACCCCTTCCTACAAGTTACATCCCCAAGTCAAGGACAAGAAGTCAACATTTTAGTCCATCTAACAGATGTGTGGGGTTGAGCCCGCTACCTCGGCATTAGCACACTAAAAGGTTTTTTATCCAGTCAGCCATGCTGACATCCACAATCATATGTTTTAATGTAAGCATTACCACAGTAGTTTTAAATTGCCATAAGTTATGTAATCTATTTGTGTTTTCAATATTCTGATTTATAAGGTGAATTGGTTTGTTTAACAAAGATTAATCTTTTTTTGTATCTACGCTAACCAGAATTAGCAGCAGAGATTGCTGATGAGCTGTGTTTTTGTTTCAACATAGAGTGGAACAATTGCCTGTCAGATGACAAATGAGCATCATCACTCCCGTAATAACACTCTATGACACTTGTAATGATTGCGTTAATGTTTTTAAAACTGTCACAACTTGTTTGTAAATATTTATTTGATTGTTACAGGGTTGTTGATTGTTACAGGATCATTGAATGTTACAGGATCGTTGATTGGTACAGGATTGTTGATTGTTACAGGATCATTGATTACTACAGGATTGTTGATTGTTACAGGATCATTGAATGTTACAGGATCGTTGATTGGTACAGGATTGTTGATTGTTACAGGATCATTGATTACTACAGGATTGTTGATTGTTACAGGATCATTGATTGTTACAGGATCATTGATTATTACAGGATTGTTGATTGTTAAGGCTTGTTGATTGTTACAGGATTGTTGATTGTTACAGGATTGTTGATTGTTCCAGGTTGGGTTTACTGCCAGAGGTCAGGTGCTGGCCCTCAGACTGACAGTGTACTTAAACTGTGGAAAGTCCTTGGATACCTCACCAGGAGTTAGTTCCCTTTTTTAACATTAGTTCCTTTTTAACTTTCTCTTACATTTTGATTTCAATTGTAGAGTACAAGAAACCTGTGGTGCAGGATACGAGAGGCAGGAGGAGGTTTTATAGCACTAGGACATTTGTGGAAGTCAAAATATATATCTAGGAGCAAATGTATAATAATGAGCTCAAATGTTAAATCAGGGTTTCTGCCAGGTTGGGACTGAAACAATTGCTAATAAACCACAAACATACATTAACTGTTTCTTGCACAGAATGGAATGACTGAAACAGTGTATACAGTTGTTGGTGAAATTAAGTTGCTTGATGCCATATTTGTGTACATTTATTACTGCAAGTTGGGTTAGCCGTGGTGGCCCAGTGGCCAATTTGCTTGCCTACTGGACCAGTAGCCATGTGCTTGTATCTTCATCCAGGCCAAGTTTGACCCATTCTAAAGTGGGTACCAGGAAATGTGCTGGGAAATAAAGGTGGTTGGTATTATTGTGATCACATGACCCACCACATACCTGCTGGTCTATAATAATATTGAGGTATACAAATATGAGCCTCTATAATAATATGAGAGTATAAAAATATGAGCCTCTATAATAATATGGGAGTATAAAAATATGAGCGTCTATAATAATTTAAAAAAAAAATTTTTTTTGCGTATCCCTTACGGGACGTTGCAGTCAACACCAGCATTTTTCAGCTGCTGTTGATGTACTAGGTAAGTGTTATGTTCAGTAGTTTTGCCATTGTTTTCTGAACGACCTGCCTATACCAGCACGTCATAACACAATGTGACACGGCCTGCTGCACAAATCGGTCGCAGCTGAGCTTCGAATGCCTGGTACCTGGCTCACGAACCGCGTCCGCAAGCCTTTAGCCATGGAGCCGGCCCATAATAATATGAGGGTCTATAATAATATGGGAGTATAAAAATATGAGTGTCTATAATAATATGGGGGTATACAAATATGAGTGTCTATAGTATGGGGGTATATAAATATGAGTGTCTTTAAAAATATGAGTGCTAGTACTTTATACTCAGTAAACCTCCTGATACATATTTCATGTTTACTGTAAATAAACATAACTTTCCAGGTTTTTGTCTAAAATCACATTTCTGGGTTTTTAGGGAGCTTTTTTTCTGGCTGTCTAGGATTCACAGATATATATATATATATATATATATATATATATATATATATATATATATATATATATATATATATATATATATATATAAAACAGTGTTTCATCATAATCTGTCAAAATATGATTCTAAAATAATTCATTAATTATTTTTCATCTGTTTAGCATTAGCTTTATAAGAGATATGAAAACAAAATCATGTGTGAAACATGGGAGGCAGAAAGCACAGAATGTTTAACAAGCCATGCCCAGTTGATAATCATCTGAAATAGTTTCCTTATTTGTCCAGGTCTCTGAGAAATGCCTTCTGGCAGTTGGTAACTCTTACAAGATCCCACACATGTTCATTACAACAAAACTGTGTCGGACCAACATTGCCTCATGCACGGCCTTCAGAGGCTATGGGGTGCCTCAGGGTGTGGCTACTGCGGAGCACATAATGCAGCATGTTGCAGAATTTCTGAACCAGCCTCCAGAAAAGGTAACAGTTGATAAGAGATTAGCTTAAGAGCCAGCAAAGATACAGGTTGAACACACAAAACTAGTCTGTGCATTCAGTTCTATATCTTCATTTCATTACTGGTTGAGCCCATTACCATCTGCACATTCAGTTCTATATTTTCATTTCATTACTGGTTGAGCCCATTACCATCTTACAGGGAACCCAGATGGGAAACAAAGAGTAACACATAGACCTCATGTGCATGTCATTGGTGACCAAAGAGGGTCAGTCTGAGACCAGCTGCATCACACTTCAGAAAATATCAGCCAACATCCACCCAACATGAACTGGCCTACACATAGCTTGGCTTGTGTGGTCGTGGTACTGTCATCAACTAGGAGTCTGAAAGACACAAAAAAGAAGACTGATGGACAGTCTGTTCTTGAAGCACTCAAATCCAATAATCACCCAGAGCTGCCAGATCCACACTTCTGTAGTGAATCACATCCCAGCGCTGTATACCAGAAAATGAGAGCTCACAAACTGGCAGAAGAAGACACTGCACTGCAATCAGATATTCCAATTACATATTAGTTACAGACAAGTAATTAAAACATCAGGAAGTTGTCTATTCAAGCACAGGATGAATATCTGTTGGACAGGACTCAGAACATAAATGACAGATCAGGACATAAGACTCAACAGTCACAAGTACACAACTAAAGATGGGACCTAGAGCAGTGACTGTACGTGGGCCATCACCTCAAACTACAGGACATATACTGTAGACTACCAAATACAACATACCGATATACAAACTAATAATAAATTGCCCCATGGCAGATTCTTGCTAAGGGTTGTGATGGGACAGCGCCTTCACATTTTGTAGCCGAGACCAATGAGGAATAGGTGGGCATTCTTTCCCGTCAGTTTGGCAAGCGATGATCCTGGGCATCAAACCTGAGCACAACAGTGGAGTTGGTTACATTTCTACACGAACATTAATTACAGTTTATTATAGTTACATCACTGTTTCTACTGATCATACCTCATTTGTTACATTTTTATTATAGTTAATCAGTTAATTATAGTTACATCAGTTTCTACTGATTATACAGTGGTATTGTTTGTTTTTGTTTGTTGATAGATTAGGGAACAAAATTTCTATCATCAAGGGGACACAACTGCCTATGGGCAAGTCATCCAACAGAGTAATCTCCTGCAGTGTTGGGAGGAGTGTCTCAAACAGAGTGACTACCACGCCAGGCAGCAGAACTTACAAGAATTTAACAGGCAATGTTTTATATTTAAGCAAACATTTAGTTTCATTTACTTTGAGGATAGAGGCAAATATATTTGTAAAGGAGACAAGCAGAAACATTCAAATTGAAGATATAGCAAGAGATTAAGACATCAAATCAGTAATACATAATAGACAACTTTCCAGATAAATGGCTAAACTCTTCAAGGCTGAAAATCCAAAATTTGGGGTGATGTTAGTAGGCATTTATGGTTGTTTTCAATTTGTTCTTATTATATTTATGTATCCTCTTTGACGTCAACTTTGTAGTTTTGAAACTATGGAAATCAATTAACTATTACTTTCTAACAGTGAAAACTTGGAGACAAATATTCTTCATCAAAACATCACATCCTTGAAAATTGAAGCAATTGAGAATACACAGCATAACAATGTTACTCATGATAGTGTTTAAGTCAATATTCTGTTTACTGCAGCATTTTATTAGATGTAAATGTGTATTCCAAGATAGCAGTTTAATTATCAAGGCTTTGTTATAGAACCATGTCCTACTGTTCCCATAATGCCATTAAACCATGTAAAGAATAGCCTAGTTTTCTTGGGTAAACTCCACTGCAACATATGAAATCATACACAAATTTAGGTAGTGGGTCATGGAGGTGGCAACAGCTCTGGAAGACTGAAGTTGCAAGACTTCTGTAATACTTGAGTTCTGACTTGATGTGAAGTTGCAAGACCTCTAGAATACTTGATTTCTGACTATTAATGTGAAGTTGCAAGAACTATGGAATACTTGAGTTTTGACTATTAGGGTGAAGTTGAAGACCTCTGGAATACTTTAGTTCTGACTTGATGTGGAGTTGCAAGACCTCTAGAATACTTGATTTCTGACTATTGATGTGAAGTTGCAAGAACTATGGAATACTTGAGTTCTGACTATTGGTGTGAAGTTGCAAGAACTCTGGAATACTTGAGTTCTGACAATTGTGAAGTTGCAAGAACTCTGGAATACTTGAGTTCTGACTATTGATGTGAAGTTGAAAGACCTCTGGAGTTCTATTTGAGTGCAGTGTGTTCAGGACATCTAAGCCCTGAAAGGAGCTTGCATCTTTCGGAGTGAAGTTGATATACGGATTTTTCTCATGACCTGGTACTGAATTAGCACTTCCATGGGGTCTGTTGCAGAGCTCTCCTTCCTCTTTCCAAGCACAGGGACCTGGAGGTTTGCAAGACCAGCACTGGAATTTTCCAAGCACAGGGACCTGGAGGTTTGCAAGACCAGCACTGGAACTTTCCTAGCACAGGGACCTGGAGGTTGTGCAAGACCAGCACTGGAACTTTCCAAGCACAGGGACCTGATTGATTGATTGATTGATTGATTGATTGATTTAGGGACCGACATCACAGCATTCGGGACATTCCCATAAGCGCTCCGTCCCCATCCTCAGCAGCCAGCGACAAGGACCTGGAGGTTGTGCAAGACCAGTGCTGGAACTTCACATCAGTGGAGGGACATGGTGATCCTTAGAGTGTTAGCCAGACCAGCAACCCTTGTCTGTGGTCACTATAAGGAGACAATGTGAGGGTAGTACTCCAGGCTGCGCCCCCCCCCCCCCCCCCCACCATCTCCTTTTCCCCAAATCACAGTATGTCAGTCAAAGTTTGGCATGCTAAACATCGTACATAAGTTGGAAGTCATAAAGAGTAGGGAAGAAGTCTGCTGGCCTGGAAAAATTGTTAGGAAATAAACACTCTCTTTATCTTGGATGGAGCCTGTATGGAGGAAGCAAATGTTACACAAATTCTTGCAGACTCACCTTTGAGATAGGTAACAGGGTGTGTAAAAAACAATTGTACTCCCCTCAAAAAGGAATGAAGAAATATTATGTGTAAGTCAAAAATATAATTCTTCCTCCAAATAAAAGAAAGACAGTCAATGACAATTAGACATTTTGCAAGTAGCTTCAGAGCACAGATAGAGGCCTTGAAAACTGCAGCAGAAATGTTGACAGAGAAAAAGCAGAATAGCTCTCTTCACAGATATACAGTCAGCCATTTCAAAACTGAAGAGAAAAACTAACAGGCCTAAAAGCAGCATTCCACGGACTATGTCAGAAATCCCAAAAAGCTGTAATACAGTGGATCCTGTCACAATGCAGTATACCTGGAAATGAAGAGGCTGACAGATTGGCAAAGATTGTTGAAAGACTATCTCAGCCTTATATAAACATAACCTTAGATGAGGCTGGGAGGTTTATAAAGAGCACTTATAGAACCAAGTTGGAATCAGCTAAGATGAGGCTGGGAGGTTTATAAAGAGCACTTATAGAACCAAGTGGGGATCAGAACATCCAACTCAATTGAAGTGGACAAGTAGCAATCTTCAGACTCCACACAGTATATAACAGCTGAAATACATGTTAAATCAACTAAACATATGAGATACTGATGCATGTAACTGTGGAAATAATAGAATGATGGATATAATTTACTGCAAGAGTATGCAGCATATGCAAAACAGGTAAAACAGCTCTGTCCGACACCTGCTTCATATGAGGACAAGCTGTGTGAACATGTCAGCCAGCTCAAGTTGACTGCTGCTTTATTTAAATATATTCAGGTTGACATCTGCAGGTGTACAACACATAAGACTAAGAATATTGTAGCTTGTTTCAAGTGACATGTTTCTTCTGTTTTTCTGCCCATGATTTACATATGCCTAGTTGATATTCCTGCTCATTTCACATTATTGTGTATCCAAACAATGTATTAATACAGGTCCAGTCGGTGGAAGAAGAGAGGGATGTCTCTGGTACCATTGACATATGGAGTTGGGTATCCAGTACGCAGTATGAATCAGGTGGGTGTGGTAGTGGTTTCTGTGTTTTCTAACAAGACAGTTTTACAATTTGAATCCACACATATCACAGGATTTATTTCCACAAGCGTAGAAATGGGTTTCCAGGTGTACCCAGCCTAATAAGGACATCAGAAACTGCTCTGGTAGGTCCAGGAGGAAGGTGTTGATCTATAAAAACATGGGGCTAGCACCATATACCCAATACGCCTCCAGGTGTGAAAGTTTCACTTCTTGTTTCTGTTATCGTTCTGGAGTAGACACCCTCCTGGTAACATTGATGCTGAATCATTTATATAATTTTCTAGAAATGTTCAGGAAAGGACATGCAGCAAGAAATAGAACTGGACAACACAACTCATTGTGCTGTGACGGCCTAACACTTCACACCCTTTCTGTGGTACTAAGGTGTGGCTGCTTGAGCCATGGTGACTTCTGTACTGAGCCATGGTGACTTCTGTACTGAGCCATGGTGACTTCTGTACTGAGCCGTGCTGACTTCTGTACTGAGCTATGGTGACTTCTATACTAAGCCATGGTGACTTCTGTACTGAGCCATGGTGACTTCTGTACTGAGCTATGGTGACTTCTGTACTGAGCCATGGTGACTTCTGCAATGAGCCATGGTGACTTCTGCAATGAGCAATGGTGACTTCTGCAATGAGCAATGGTGACTTCTGTACTGAGCTATGGTGACTTCTGTACTGAGCCATGGTGACTTCTGTACTGAGCTATGGTGACTTCTGTACTGAGCTATGGTGACTTCTGTATTGAGCGATGGTGACTTCTGCAATGAGCCATGGTGACTTCTGCAATGAGCCATGGTTACTTCTGTACTGAGCCATGGTGACTCCTTTGCACCAGGTTTTACCCCATCTGGCTTGGTGTGCCTCCACAAAATGGCATGCTGTGTGCTGAGAGCATTGCACAAAGCACAAACTGTAGCTCCAGGGATGACCAGCAGGGTTCACTATACTCATAGTTCGAATGGCAGTCGGAAACCAAATCTATGACCTTTAGATAACAAGGCCAATGGCTTGACCACTTCACCATGGTCACTGTCCTTGACTTTTGACATTGTTTCAATTCCATCATTTATCAATCCATCAGTTATTCCATATTCTGTGAAAATACTTGTACTCAATACTTGTACTCTGGGACCTATCACATGAATATATGGCTGCACATCAGACAGGACATTTCTGGAGTTTTTCAATCACTGAGGATTCATGCACCAGGTGTCTCAGAGGGAAGAATGAGCACTTTCAAAGAGGCAGACTGTGACTTGGTCAGACAGACTTTGAATACTATCACCAGATGGTGGTTGGTTGGTTGTGACTCCTGTGGAAGTCTGCATTTTAACTCATAAATGTGATGCATTAACATTTTTGGGCTTGTCATAAAAGGAGAAAAGAACACATTGTAACAACTGCAACAGACTTTATAGGTGTTTTGTCTGAAAGGTGAAAGAAATAACCATAATAAATCACTATTCCAGGGCAGTGCGGCAGTGAACATCTACAAGGACGGCTCAGTCCTCCTGCTGACCGGTGCAGTAGAAATGGGTCAAGGAATTAACACAAAATTGCTGCAGGTGAGGAAGATAGGTCATTTTTTTTTATGAGTGGTTCTCAACTTATTATGTGTTCTACATAACAATGTTTGAATGCCACACTTTTGTTGTTGCTGTTGTAGAACCCCATTATCTGCATTTTTATAAAATTATCTGAGGCAATACATCCTTGTCAGTGGAGTTTAGACAAATAATTTTTGCATGTTACATAGAACTAGTGTAAATCCTGGATAGTTAATAGCAAAACAAATCCCTAGAAGCTTCAGAGATGTGATTTTACTGAAGAATGTTCAAAATTCCTGGGAAAGCTAAAATTAGTAATTTAACTTTTCTTTTTCAAAAGGCTAAGACACGCAATGAAAACTTATTATTGACAGAAAGAGGCATATTATGAGAAGGCAAAACTTGGAATATATTGTGACAGTTGGGAAAATTTGCAGAAAGAGATACAAGAGAAAATTCTTGCATTCTTGTTTTATGACACAGAAAGGAGTATAATAACCACAATACAAAACTCACAAATGTATTATGTTCAAAGAGGCAACATGTACACACCTTATGTAAACCATATTGTACTGCTTGTTAAAATATCCGACCAGATTTATATGTTATGCTCAGGCCAAACATAAAAACCATACACAATATTCACACATGATTTGGTTTGTACACACAATGAAATAGTGACTGAATCAGCAACGTTAATTAGACTGCAAAGAATAATGTTAATCAAGACTACAAGAACAATGTTAATCAGACTGCAAGAACATTGTTAAGACTGCAAGAACAACGTTAATCAGGCTTCACGAACAATGTTAATCAGACTGCAAGAACATCATATCAGATCAGGTGAAGCTAGGCATGGGGCAGAAAAACAATAGTCAACCTACACACAACTGGTCAGCTGCTGCATGGTGAGGGAGACACTAAGGAGCAGATCTCTGCACTTAGGGACTGAATGCTTTGATGTGCAATGCGGCGGAACTGTTGACTAAATAACTAGCTTGTATAGGCAGGCAATGATTGCCCAAACATGGCATTTTTAGGAACAACGAGTTAAACATAACATTTATAACCTCAGCAGAAATAAAGAATTGGTATCCACTATTTAGCTGCCCACATTTCACAACCCATTCTCACCGGAGTCACAGATGCAGTTATATATAATACATGCACCCTTGTGGACTGCAATATTTATATTCTGTACATTTCTAGCAAGGAACACAGCCGGCTCTTTTATATTCTACACAGTTTATTTATATTTTATACAATTCATTTATATCCTATACAATTCATTTTATATCATATACAATTCATTTAAATCCTATACAATTAATTTATATCATATACGATTCATTTATATTCAATAAATTCATTTATATCATATATAATACATGTATATCCTATACAATTCATTTATATCCAACACAATTCATTTATATTCAACACAATTCATTTATATCCTATACAATTCATTTAGAGGATTGAGAGGATTGTAAGATTGTTTATTCTGGAGGAGAAGAATGGCAAAGAGGTGTAGCCATTATGTTGGATCTGCAAACATCAAATTCTATTAAAGGTTATTGGGCTGTGTCAGACATTTTTATTAGTAAAATTAAACGGAAGACCTTTTACAATAAATGTCATTCAAATATATGCTCCACCAAGTGAATGCAGTGAAGAAAGTATAGATGAATTTTGTAATGACATGGAGCTAGCTTTAAAGAAATGTAAAAAATCAGAAATAAATATTATAATGGGTGATTTCAACGCAAAAGTGGGAAATCAAGGAGTTGGATGCAGTGTGGACAACCATGGTTTGGGAGAGTGAAACGAAAGAGGATACAGACTTTTAGAATGGGCAAAAGAACAAGAAATGGTTGTAGGAAACACCTGGTTTAAACAACATCCTAGAAGATTATGGACATGGAAGAGTCCAGACAGCAGGATTAAAAATCAGATAGATTACATCCTGATTAGCAGAAGGTTTCAAAATGCGCTAACAGTCGTAAAAACAGTTCCCAATGCAGACTTTTATAGTGATCACAGATTAATTACAGGTAGACTGAGCGTAAAGTTAAAGAAATTCAAGTATACAACCAGAAACACTAAATATGATTTGTGCAAATTGAATACTGACAAAGAAATACAAGATAATTTTAACATAGAAGTAAAAAACAAATTTGGTATATTGTCTGATCTAGAGATCCTATTTCAAGATGTGGATGATCAATGGGAAATGTTGAAGAATACAATCAGTTTAGCTGCAGAAAAAACTATTCCAAAATTAAAGAAAGTGGGTCGTCAGACATGGAAGACTGAAGAAATTTTACAGCTAATGGAAACAAGAAGACAGAACAAAAATAATCCTGCCAAATATAAAGAAATTCACAGAAAAGTCAGAACATTATGTAAGGAGGGAAAAGAAGCATGGCTTGAGAAAAAGTGCATAGAAATTGAAACACAACACAACAGTAAAAATACTGAACTAATGCACAAAAGAATTCAGGAGCTTACTAATCAAAGAACACATACATCAGCAGGCTCCCTAAAGACAAAAGATGGAAAAATCATAATACAAAAAGATTCAATTTTACATGTATGGTCAGATTATGTGAAAAACCTTTATGATGATAACAGATAAGAATAGTATGATATTCAAAATAATAATGAAGGACCATCAGTTTTGAAGATGGAGGTTCAGAATGCTCTTAACCATATGAAATCTGGCAAGACCCCCGGTTCAGACAGCATCACAACAGAAATGATTTACGCTTTAGAAGAATACGGAATAGATAAAGTTACAAGACTCCTGAATACTATATATGATACTGGAGATATACCTCATGAATTATGTAATTCTGTATTTATTGCAATCTCAAAGAAATCAGGAGACTTGGAATGTGATCAACACCGAACAATTAGTATACTGAGTCACATCATGAAGATTTGGCTAAGAATTATCATGCAAAGAGTTAGGAAGAAAATACAACCTGAAATAGGAGAGGAACAATGTGGGTTTGTAGATGGGAAGGGTACAGTAAATGCTGTGTACATACTGAGAACAGTAATTGAACGTAAACAAAGATCTACACCTCTGCTTCATTGACTACACAAAGGCTTTCGATAAAGTGAGACATGTCAACATGATAAGGATGCTTGAAGATCTACAAATTGATGGAAAAGACCTTAGACTTGTAAAAAACATATATTGGAAACAACAAGCTGCCATAAGAATTGATAAGGTCAATATCAGCCTATTAAGAGAGGTGTGAGACAGGAATGTGTAATGTCTCCAGAGCTTTTTTCCTTGTACAGTGAACATATTTTCAGAAATATAAAAGATATGGAAGGAATCAACATTGGGGGTCGATACATCAATAACATTAGATATGCAGATGAATACAGTCTTGATTGCAGACAATGAACAGGACCTGCAAAATTTAGTAGATGCTGTTGTTGCACACAGTGAACAACTGGGGTTAGAAATGAATTGTAAGAAGACACAAATAATGGTCGTCACTAGGAAGGAAGAAATACCACAATGTAATATACAAGTAAATGGGCATATTATTAACTCTTTCGCTACCAAGGGCCGATCGATCGCCACAATTGACCGACTGTGGTGGCATTTGGTTATTCTATCAACACAGAATGATCAGTGGTTTATTTGATATATTTCTGCTCCATTTCGGAATTTTATGTTACAGTAAACTGAAAAGTCACACAGCCGGAACATAGCTACATCATTTTTGTGCGGTAAAACATTTGCCAACATTGGATTCTTGTGAATTTTTAATTTTTAAAGTAGCATTAATTTGTTTGTTTGGGTTTTTCACAATGGAAACGCCCACCAGTATGCATCCTCGTAGAATGACTTCAGATCAAGCTAGGTTATTGTTTGAAACAGTTTTAAACAATAGTGATACCAATATTAGTGAAGATTCAGACAGCAGTTTTGTTTGCGAGTCAAAAGTTTTAGCACATGGTGATAAAGAAACCAGTCAATGTTCGTCAATAGCTGAGTGTCTGACAACGAAGCACGAATGGCTGAAGTTTACGTCTTTCATTATTGCTATAGGACTTGATCCAAGACCATGTATCAAAGACTACTGGTGTACAAGTGCATATTTATATATTCCTTGGTATGCCACTATGTTTCCCAGGAATCGATTTGAATTTATTTATCACACCATGCTTCATGTATGTGAACCAGTGGTGCAAGAAACATCGATCCTCTTGTTGACATGATTCTAAAGAAATTCCAGGAAGCATTTTACCCATTTGAAAATGTGTCCATTGATGAAATAATTATTGGGTGGAAGGGCAGATTTCAGCACAGACAATACAATGCAACAAAGCCTCACAAGTACCACATCAAAACATTTGGCCTTTGTGATTCTGCGACTGGCTATGTGGTGAATTTAAAAATTTACTATGGAAGAAATACCTAATTCAGTCCGGGTTTAGATCCCACAACTGCTCATGCAGTGAAAGTGTTTGCCACACTACTGAATGTTCTTGGAGCTGGCCATCACTTCTTTGCTGACAGATTCTACACTTCGAAAGCTCTGATTGATTATCTGCATTCCAACAATTTCAATTATACAGAGACACTGAATGTCAACCGAGTATGCTTCCCTCCAGAGTTGAAGCATTTGCGACTTCAGCATCAAGAGATGAAGTGGTTTCTTGAAGAAGATAGAATATTGTGTGTGGCATGGAGAGATAAAAAAGCTAATAAACCATGCATTGTTGTCTCTACCAAGTCTGCAGTTGGAACTGTTGAGTCGGTGTCAATAGAGACTGTGTTTTTTGCAGCACTCGAACTAAATGACACAGATCATCTTTTGTTTGCTCCGACTGCACTAATAGACACACTTGTGCCCCAAAGTTTGCTTTGCAGCCTATCACAAATAGACTGCCACATATTGTAAATAAAAATAAACAGACAATATATATATATTAATTGTAATTAAATGTAAATCTGCCAAGTGTTTTCCTAATTTTAATTTCTAAAAAAACATGCTCCAGAATCTGCGGCCAAACTTCTTTTCGGATGATTGATTGGGAGCAATTGTGTTTATATTTGAGAAAAGTGGTGTTTGTTCAGTAAATTCAACAGGATTAGCAGTTATTTAGCAGTGATCAGGATAATATCGCCCCTTGGTAAGTGCAATGTTTTCATCATTTTTACCTCTTTTTGTCAAATTATTTTAAAACTTATATTATTATTTTTATTATATTTACAACCTATAGCAATAATTCCATTACCAACATATTTCTTGTGCAATCCCCTTTATTTCTATATATAATACAACATTTCTGCTACAATTTTAACCATTTTCATAACATTATTGTGACACACCCCAACTTCCAGTTTTCTGCCATTATTTTTTTCCATTTTTTGTGAAAAAGACATGGTTCAAAATATGCAACAAAACTTCCTTTTGTGTGATTTTAATGAGCAATACTGTTTATATTGTTGAAGAAAAGTGGTGTTTATTAGATTATTCAGTAAATTAAACATGATTAGCAGTAGAGGAGTATAGAAAACACCTTATAAGTGCAGTGTTTTCATCATTTTTACCTCTTTTTGTCCAATTATTTTACAAATTATATTATTATTTTTTATTATATTTACAACCTATAGCAATAATTCCATTACCAACATATTCCTTGTGCAATCCCCTTTATTTTGATATATAATACACCATTTCTGCTACAATTTTAACCATTTTCATAACATTATTGTGACACACCCCAACTTCCAGTTTTCTGCTATTGTTTTGTTCATTTTTTGTGAAAAAGACATGGTTCAGAATATTCAGCAAAACTTCCTTTTGGGGATTTTGATGAGCAATACTGTTTATATTCTTGAAGACAAGTGGTGTTTGTTTGATTATTCAGTAAATTAAACATGATTAGCAGTAGAGGAGTGTAGAAAACACCTTATAAGTGCAATTTTTTAAATAATGTTTACCTCTTTAATTTCAGTTGTTATTATTAAACCTCTCATTATTGTCATAATATTTGTAACCTATCAATTAATTATTAACACTGTCATGTTCCTTGTGCAATCCTCTTTAATTTCATATATAATACAATATATCTGCTACCAATTTAACCATTTTAAAAGCAATATTGTAACACACCCCTACTTCCAATTTTCTGCCATGAATTTCTGTTTGGTCAGGACCCAATTTTTGTTTGGTAGCGAAAGAGTTAAACAAATGAATCAGTACAACTATCTCGGAACAGTCATAACATCTGATGAGAGATGCCTTGAAGAGATTAGAACAAGAATTGCCATGGTGAAGGTAGCCTTTTGCTAGATGAAAATTATACTGACCAATAAAAAGATATCAATTGAAACGAGAAAATGAGTGTTGAAGTGCTACATAGAACCTGTACTTTTATATGGATGTGAGGCGTGGACAATGAGCAGACAAGCTGAAAAACATCTGATGGCTGTGGAGATGTGGTTTCTGAGGAAAATGCAAAGAATACCATGGACATAGAAAAACCAATGAACAAGTCCTTCAAGAAACAAATGAAGATTGTAAACTGATTAGAGACATTAGATATAGACAGTCAAAATTTTGTGGGCATGTTATGAGAAGAAATGAATTGGAGAACTTAGTGACAACTGGCAAGATTGAAGGGAACAGACCAAGGGGAAAACCAAGAATTAAATACCTGGATGACTTGGCCACGTGGCATGGTCAAGACAGAAACACGAAGCTGATCCATGACTCTGGTGATTGAGTGAGATGGCAGAACATGACCGCCCACGCTTATCGGTATGGCACATAATGAATGAATGAACAATTCATTTATATCCTGTACAATTCATTTATATTCAATACAATTCATTTATATTCTATACCAGTGGTTCTCTACCGGTGGGGAATTTCCCCCCCCCCCCCCTAGGGGGGAATTTTAGGGTTTCGGGGGGGGGGGGGGAATTAAGATTATTTCAAGATCACGTTAATACAAGAACCGATTACTTGATACTGTTTTTCCCTTGAGACTTTACGGTTCTGTACATCTCACCCTTCTAAAATTCATTTTATAAAGTAAGTAGACCCACAAATCATGTTTTATGTGGATGTCTAGACTTGTTTTAGTATGTGCCATTAAATTTAGCTTCCATTATTATGTATACTGTGTAAGGGGGGGGGGGGGAATTTTTAGGCAGGAAATACGAAAGGGGAGGGGGGATGACGTTCTGAAAATATGGTGAAGGGGGGCACGGGCCACATTTTTAGGTAGGAAATACGAAAAGGGGGGGGGGGGGAATGACGTTCTGAATATATGGTGAAGGGGGGCAAGGGCCAAAAAAGGTTGAGAACCACTGTTCTATATAATTCATTTATATTCTATACTTTTATATTCTATTAAATTCATTTATATTCAGTACAATTCATTTATATTCTATACAAATCATTTATATTCTTTACAAATCATTTATATTCTATACATTTATATTCTATACAATTCATTTATATTCTTTTCTATACAATTCCAGATTGTAACACGGGTGTTGGATATTCCAGAGAAGTACATCCGTGTGGCAGAAACTTCAACATTCAACATTCCCAACCAACCCCCAACAGCCGGGTCCATGGGCTCTGATTTAATTGGCATGGCTGTGCTGGTGGGTCTTGTTTGTTTGTGCTCAGTTATTTCAAAACTTTCCTGAAAATTTAGTTTTCATTTATTGACAAGACACAAAGTGGAGAGTGGAAAAGAAGAAGTAACAAAGACATTTATGATATGTTTAAGTCCCCGCTAATCACTGGTATCATGAAGGCTAATAGACTACAATGGCTGGGGCATATAGAAAGAATGGAAGATAATAGGGAAACAAAACTCGCTTACACTCAGGAAATAAATGACCGTAGACCCCGAGGTAGACCAAGAAGGCGGTGGAGAGATAATACATGTACAGACCTGCAAGCACTTGGAATCAACGACTGGCAAGAGAAGGTCCACCAGAGAGACGAATGGAGACGGATTGTATTTGCAGCAAAGAACCTCAATGGCTCGGAACGCTGAAGAAGAAGAAGATTTATTGACAAGTGGGATTAATGTTATTTATTATTTCTGTTTACCTGGTCCGGCATCTTAGTGAGGCAGGTTATGAATCTTCTGAAAGTTTGAACTTAGTCAGGTATGGTTTATTTGTAAGTCAGTAAAAGTCAAGGTATGGTTTGGTTGTAAGTCAGTAAAAGTCAAGGTATGGTTTGGTTGTAAGTCAGTAAAAGTCAAGGACTTTTTTCATGCCTTAAAGGTGCATTGAGCATATGTTGCTAGACCCATATTTTATATAGATCAGTCAGTACATGGTGGGTGATGTATCATTTCACCTTTCATTGCCCAAGATATTTTATTCTGCGTTGATCTAGCCCAGGTAAATGTTTTAAAATGCTGTTTGTGGATTCAAGCTCATGAACACCTGGCTGGCAAATGAGCGCCCCGCCACTGTATGCTCCCTGCTACTGGATAAGTGTAATACAGGGTGTATTTTTAATTACTGTGCAGTACAGAGGTTGATACTACAAAACTTGGACTGGCAATATTTTCAAACACTGCAGTCATTAAAAATACATCCTATAGTAACTGTATTCGTTATGATAGCCAATGACAGTGTCTCAGAGCTTGCTTATTAGGAACTGTACCTGAAGTATGATATATGAAATGTTCCTGTTTTCCCATTATTAGCAATGGATTACATGTGTTGCCCCCCAACAACACCAGCCACCCCCCCCCCTAACAACACTAGGCCCCCCACCCTTGCTCCCCCTCAACACTCAATCCAACACCAGCCCCCCCTCCCCACAACACCAGCCACCCAACAACACCAGCCACCCAATAACACCAGCCACCCCACAACACCAGCCACCCCACAACACCAGCCACTCAACAACACCAGCCACTCAACAACACCAATGACTCAACAATACAAGCCACCCAACAACACCAGCCACTCAACAACACCAGCCACCCAACAACACCAGCCACTCAACATCACCAGCCACTCAACAACACCAGCCACTCAACAACACCAGCCACTCAACAACACCAATGACTCAACAACACCAGCCACTCAACAACACCAGCCACCCCCCCCCCCAACAACACTAGGTCCCCCCCCCCCCACTCCCGCTCCCCCTCAACACTCCCTCTAACACCAGCCCCCCCCCCCCCCACAACACCAGCCACCCAACAACACCAGCCACCCAACAACACCAGCCACTCAACAACACCAGCCCCCCCCCCCCACAACACCAGCCACCCAACAACACCAGCCACCCAACAACACCAGCCACTCAACAACACCAGCCACTCAACAACACCAGCCACTCAACAACACCAGCCCCCCCCCCCCCCCCCCACAACACCAGCCACCCAACAACACCAGCCACCCAACAACACCAGCCACTCAACAACACCAGCCCCCCCCCCCCCCCACAACACCAGCCACCCAACAACACCAGCCACCCAACAACACCAGCCACCCAACAACACCAGCCACTCAACAACACCAGCCACCCAACAACACCAGCCACCCAACAACACCAGCCACTCAACAACACCAGCCACTCAACAACACCAGCCCCCCCCCCCCCACAACACCAGCCACCCAACAACACCAGCCACCCAACAACACCAGCCCCCCCCCCCCCACAACACCAGCCACCCAACAACACCAGCCACCCAACAACACCAGCCACTCAACAACATCAGCCACTCAACAACACCAGCCACTCAACAACACCAGCCCCCCCCCACAACACCAGCCACCCAACAACACCAGCCACCCAACAACACCAGCCCCCCCCCCCACACACACACAACACCAGCCACCCAACAACACCAGCCACCCAACAACACCAGCCACTCAACAACACCAGCCACTCAACAACACCAGCCACTCAACAACACCAGCCCCCCCCCCCCACACAACACCAGCCACCCAACAACACCAGCCACCCAACAACACCAGCCCCCCCCCCCCCCCCACAACACCAGCCACCCAACAACACCAGCCACCCAACAACACCAGCCACTCAACAACACCAGCCACTCAACAACACCAATGACTCAACAATACAAGCCACTCAACAACACCAGCCACTCAACAACACCAGCCACCCAACAACACCAGCCACCCAACAACACCAGCCACCCAACAACACCAGCCACTCAACAACACCAATGACTCAACAACACCAGCCACTCAACAACACCAGCCACCCCCCCCCCCCAACAACACTAGACCCCCCCACCCCCACTCCCCCTCAACACTCTCTCCAACACCAGCCCTCCCCCACAACACCAGCCACTCAACAACACCAGCCACTCAACAACACCAGCCACTCAACAACACCAGCCACTCAACAACACCAGCCACTCAACAACACCATCCAGTAGTCAATATAACTAGTGTGGAACTCCTAGACCTGGTGGTAGCATCAGTTCAATCATCATGTGCCATGCCATACAGCACAGGGGACCATACTCTATCACAAACATCTGTCTTCTATGTTCTTGCTAAGTTCAACCACTAATTGTCTTCTGTGCCACAATGTCATCCCCTTCAGTATTTTCTCCCACTTTTGACCTTTTATCTTGTTCTCCCCAATTTTCACAACCTTCTCAAGACTCACTCATCTCATCAATCCACTCACTCCTATCCTTAGCTATTCCATGCAGTTCTGTACATGTCCTCCCCATATTATTCGTCTGTGTACTTTTCTTCACAAATTTAAGGTAATTCTAATTCTCAATGTCTTTTGCCTTGTGGATTCCGGACAAAGGCCTTTCTATTTATACTATTCTCAGGTTTTCTCAATTATGTCCTATCCAGTGCCAGCATCTTTTCTTCTATAAACTCCACATTGATATTCTGTCAAACCATTTTAAACTCTGTTGTCTGCAGGCCCCAGTTAATGGATGTTTGTTCTTTATTTATATTTGCTTCAGTCATTCTCCAGTCTTTGTGAATTGTGCTCTTGTAAAAGTTGAGTTTTACTGTTTAATATATATTTTATTTTTATATGAGCTGTCTCCCTTCAGTCTTTGATTTATCCTATGAGAACTTTAATTGTTGACTGTCATCCTAACCTGGACCTTCAAACTTTGTCACAGCCACAAACTCTATAGTCCTTTTGTTTTTGTTACATCACTTTTGTGTCTTCTTTTATGAAAAGTGATACTTATTTAACTTTTTTTAAAAATAAGTAATTAAAATGAAACTTAATTGTTCTTGCATTTATTACAGAGGGCGTGTGAGGAACTGAAGAGTCGACTTGCACCGTACAGGAAGGATGATCCCAAACAGGAATGGAAAGATGTGGTAGGTTTAAGCTTGTCCTCCGTGTGATTTTATGAGGTCATCTGTATAACAAATTTGTACTAGCAATGCGCTAGTTGTAGTCTTAAGCTGTCATTTATGGTTATTTTTAGCTATTAGTGGTCATATTTGTAGTCACAATTTGCTTTGGTGGTGGTCATTTGTGATTGTATGTTGAGTCAGTCCTGTAAGGAAGCAAATCATGGACAATTAGCAGACTAGAGAGGCATAATGTGAAAGCTGCAGAGATGTGATATTACAGATGATTAAGAGTAATGAAGATATCTTGAGAAATTAACTCACTGAAAGAACTGGTTGTAGACACTCTTTGGGCATGTCATGAGAAGGGGAAAGCTGGAGTATGTTGTGACGAAAGCAAAGTTGGAGATGGGCATAGGTAGGGAGAGATCAACAGAGAAGATGCTGAACTTTGACATCAGAGCATGAAGGAAAATCAGTATCAGAAATTATTGGGAGTACACAAGATAGCTGTAGACAGACATGATCACTGACACATGACAAGGACTATAAGAAGTGATTGTGTATGGTCATTTGTAATCATGTGGTTATTTATTTTTATTTGATCATTGTAATTATATTACAGTGTGTCTGACAGTGTGGAGAAGAAGGTAAATACTGGCATATTCATGTCATGAGTAAGGTCTTCTCATATACTAGGTCATAGCATTATGTGATAGGATAATGAGCACCCTCTAATCAGTTTGCAGTGATCATGTTTCTTGAAATGCTGCCTCATTTGGTTTCCTGTCTGTCCATAGTATCTTTGCATTGTCCCCATAAATGACATGTCCATTGTCATTGGCTGCTTCTCAGCTTGTCTGCTTATTGTGCAGGTCTCACATGCATACAACAGTATATGCTCTTATATAGCTACTGCATTTTGGTGTTACCGTACTTTACCCGCGATGTTTTTACGGCGATTTTCGCTTTCTTGTTCTTATATCCCCGATATTAAAGATATATAGAGTACTCATAACGTTAAATTCCCCGATTATTTCAATATCGCATTACAACAGAAACCGAATGCTGAGTATTGTTTTTGGCTTCATTGTCTACAAATGTACACATCTTGGCTTCTCAAATGTTTCTTCTAACGGGGATAAAGAGACTGTCTTCTTAAGGCGTAAGTTGACTCGTAAATTTCGTTTTATATACACGTTGCAACTTGATTTAGTATAAATAATTAAACTGAGCATCCATTCTTACGTGTACTGTAAAATTTTCAAATATTTAAGTCAGCGGGGTCATCCCAAACAGAAATCATTAAGATCGTATGCTATGATGCCGTCATGTGAAATTTCAATGGCGGGAATATAGCGGTTTGCCGTGTCTTAATACAGCGATGATCATTTAATATTCTTATGGATTATTCAGAGCGATGAGATGATATTGAATGCATGTTTGCATTCACCACCCATTCTAGTATTTAGGTTTAAAGTTTTATCACTCTATGCGGCCGGGATCGATTGTTTTTGGATAACTTTTTATCACGACTTCACTCAGATCTACCAGCGCCAGCAGACAGCAGACAATGACATTGCATCGACGTCATCACAGCGTATATATCAAATATCTGTGGGTGTGAGTGTTTATATAATAGTTTATATAGTTAGTTTTATGTATATATATATATATATATATATATATATATATATATATATATATATATAGATGAGTGTGTGTGTGTGTGTGTGCGCGCCCACACACACACACACACAGGTATGAGTGTGTGTGTGTTTGTAAGAGTGTTATGTTAAGTAGTTTGCCATTGCTCTCTGAACGACCAGCTCACATACCTTTCCATAAGAAACCAACGCGACGCGATCTGCTTCTGAATCTCGCGCAGCTGTGTTTTGTACCTGGGTATACGGGATTACGAACAGCGTCTTTAACTTCTTCACCAGGGAGACCAGCATATATATATATATATGTGTGTATATATATATACATACGTACATACATATACATATATACGAACGTACATACGTACGTATGTATGTGTATATATATATATATCATTCATTGGCACCTAGCCGTCTTGACAGACAATAGTTTGTAAGGGATGGAGTTATTGCCTCTCCATAGCACAAAGCCTAGGCTAAAATATAGAGATCATGTGTTGCCCATGCAGCATGATCCCTCTCTCGGCCTGCCTAGTTCACTCCAGAGGAAAGGTAACACCTCTACATTTGGAACAAGACAAGCTGCAGAAGCTGCCGGATCAGAAAAGCAATGCTCTAATTGTCCGCCTGTCGGAGCTTCGATCCTAGACCAGCCGCCAATCAAGGCTTAGGGCCTGGTCTGCCCTGCCATGACACTTTATCTTTAGGTTGCATTTCCTCGCACCAGGTTAAGGCTTGTATCCTCCCAATTGCACTCTTCCGCCCGAAGCTGTTGGCACACTATGGGGTGTCGGGTTTGGTAAGAGCTGCCCAACGTTCAGCGCTAACAGAAAGCAGGTAGTACCATCTACTGTTATACGGTAGCTCAGTCATATCTGACTAAGACCTGACACAAAAATATATATATATATATATATATATATATATATATATATATATATATATATATATATATATATATATATATATATATATATACACACACACACACACACATACATGTGTGTATATATATATGTATATGCATGTACATACATATATATATATATATGTTTCTTTGCATACCGGCTCACATACCTTTCCGTAAGGAACCAAGGCGACACTATCTGCTTCCGAATCTCGCGCAGCTGTGTTTTGTACCTGGGTATACGGGATTACGAACAGCATCTTAACTTCTTCACCAGGGAGACCAGCATATATATATATATATATATATATATATATATATATATATATATATATATATACATATATATATATATATATATATATATATATATATATATATATATATATATATACACACACACGAACATATGTATATGTATGTATTTGACCTGGGTATATGGGATTATGAACTGTGACCTTAAATCCTTCGCCAGGGATATGTATGTGTATATATATATGTGCGTGCGTGCGTGTGTGCGTGCGTACACACACACACACACATACCTACCTACCTACCTACCTATGTGTGTGTATTTTTTTTTTTTGGCGTATCCCTTATGGGACGTTGCAGTCAACACCAGCATTTTTCAGCTGCTGTTGATGTACTAGGCAAGTGTTATGTTCAGTAGTTTGCCATTGCTTTCTGAATGACCGGCTCCCATACCAGCACGTTATAACACAACGCAACACGGTCTGCTGCACAAATCAGCCGTAGCTGAGCTTCGAACGCCTGGTACCCGGTTCACGATCCGCGTTCGCAAGCCTTTGGCCATATATATATATATTGGCACCTTGCCGTCTTGACAGACGATAGTTTGTGCTTTAAAAAGGCATAATAACTTTTACCTATGGTGGTAGCGAATGTGACTGATAAGGCCAATTTGCGCTGTAAATGTCCGTTCACAGTGGGTGCATGTGAACACGTGGTCATTTCCACCATCATGCACCATCTTACATCTCATACGCTCGGTGTGTGACTTATCTGCAATAATTTTCTCCTTTGTCTTTATTCCATTTCTGATGTTTGCCCTCCATGCAACACGTTCAGCGGCGACTTGCTCCCAATGTGCATTATCAATGCCTGTATCAATCATGTCCCGCTTACACACATCTTTGTATCGTAGTAGAGGCCAACCCTGAGATCTTTTACCCATCTGTAATTCATCAAAAAAGATGTCCTTTGGTATTCTACCATCATCCATCCTCCTAACATGTCCTATCCATCTAAGTCTACGAAGACTGAGCATGGAATAAACCGTCACACAACCTGATCTTTCCAATACTTCAGTATTTGTGATTTTGTCTTGCCACTTAATACCAAGAATTCTTCGCAGACACCGCATATGAAAGCTGTTTAAACGTTTCTCTTGGTGTGAGTAAGTTGTCCAGGTTTCACTGCCATAAAGAAGAGTACTATAGGACACAGGCTCGATAGACAAGGACTTTATATATATATAATAATCCTTGTCCCATGGATATTAATATATATATATATATATATATATATATATATATATATATATATATATATATATATATATATATATATATATATATATCCATGGGACAAGGAAACAGAGCAGATGGTGTCACTATTTTATTAATATCATATGATTTGAATCCATGAAAGATTTAATAATGTTAGTTAGTTGCATATCCTTTACAGGATGTCACAGTCAACACCAGCATATTTTGCTGTTGTGATCTCTTGGCAAGTTTATATTCAATAGTTTGTCATTGCTTTCTGAATGACCGGCCCCCCATACCATTTTTAAAAAAAATACCAACGCAAGGCAGTCTGCTGCCAAATCGCCCACAGCTGTGTTTTGAACACGGGTATGCAGGGTTACGAACTGTGTCCATTACCTCTTTGCCAATTAGCTGGCTTTAATAATGTAGTTGATTAATAACAATTACTCAATTAATATAACTCAGAATAATATTTTTGTATATGCAGACTATAATTCTCCATGGTGAAGGGATTACAGACACGATTCGTAATCATTATTCACAATTTTTATTATTGCATGACAGTCGTGGTGCATATTTTTGCATTTGCAAAAATGTGCCATATTATTAAAATGGCTGGGATGCAGAGGTGTTTCCAAGGCACCAGAGCCGGGTTATATACTGGCCAAGACCTATTGACGCGTCCTCGCCGAGCGTCCTGGGCAACAAGTCCCTCGGGGTCCTGGCTGAAGTCAATAGGATCGCCGATTCCTCCGAAGTCGGAGAGTGTCTGCCTGTATGGCGAGGAACCACCAGTCTGCACACCAATAAGCCAGACATGGGACAACGGATACTCACGCAAACCTCAGGTCCTGTATGACATCACACTGATGTTGGACAACAGGATGTCTTCATCCGACATACAGGACTTTGCGTTGGAGCTCAAGCCAATGAACACAAGCAAGCAAGCAAGCATTAAAATGGCTTTAGGAGGAAGGAGGAGGAGGAAGAATGAGAAGGAGTAGGCAGAGGAGGGGTTGGAGTGGAGGATGAGGCAGGAGGAAGAGGGAGTTTATGGTTTTCATTTGAATTTTGCGTTCTAACGATGGCTTTCAAAATAACAACCTGAGTTATCTCCCTAAGCGAGAAAAAAAAAAAACAAAGAGCAGTTATCTGCTCTTAGCTTATGTGTTTTGTGGTCACACTTTTCCAAATGGGATTTTGACCATTTACCAATATGTCAATGTTAAATAATAAACTGACATACAAAAGTTAATATCTCAGCTTATAATTGACCTACAGACTTGAATAATATACCGTTGGATTTGTTTTTTCAAGAGGTATCCAACTATGCAGCTTATATAATTAAAAAGCAATTTAGAAAATGTTACTAAAGTACCTACTCTTATAGCACTCACTTTAGCATTTTTCTCATGCAATTTGACAGCCATTTTATGTTTTCCATCTTGCAGATGGCTGCATTTACCACGGCGGTTCTTCTTCTAGTCTCTACAATTTACTATGTCGATTCTTCTTCTAATCCAATTTACCTTGGCGATTCTTCTAATTTTTGCAATTTGCCATGTCATTCTTCTTCTAATCTCTACAGTTTGCAATGGCGATTCTTCTTCTGATCTCTACAATTTACCATGGTGATTCTTCTTCTAATCTTTACAATTTGCCATGACAATTCTTCTTCTAATTTTCTCAATTTACCATGGCAATTCTTCTAATCTCTACAATTTACCATCGTGATTTTTCTTCTAATCTTTATAATTTACCATGGCAATTCTTCTTCTAATCTTTACAATTTGCCGAAGTGATTCTTCTTCTAATCTTTACAATTTGGCATGGTGATTCTTCTTCTAATCTCTACAGTTTACCATGGAGATTCTTCTTCTAATCTCTACAATATACCATGGTGATTCTTTTTCTAATCTTTACAATTTGCCATGGCGATTCTTCTTCTAATCTCTACAGTTTACCATGGCAATTCTTCTTCTAATCTTTACAATTTGCCATGGCGATTCTTCTTCTAATCTTTACAATTTGCCATGGTGATTCTTCCTTCTAATCTCTACAATTTACCATGGCCATTCTTCTCCTAATCTCTATAATTTACCATGGCCAATCTTCTTATAATTACAATTTACTATAGCCATTCTTCTAATCTCTACACTTTGCTATGGTGATTCTTCTTATAATCTCTATAATGCACCTCCCAATTGATGTTTTCATTTTCCAACAAGACTGTTACCGGGGTCCATAGAATAGCAACACCGTAAATACCCAGCATGTCTTAAGTGGTCTCAGGAATATTGACGTCACACTGGCTACCTCATCTCATTGTTAACTTCAACTGCAAACTCCAACCTGTCATGAGCAAGTACACACAGGTCTTGGCATGAGTTGGTTGAGGCACTATGCTCCATTGGGAAATGAAAAACAGAACAAACAAGAAGATAATTTAAATCTTAGGTATTAACTTATTTTGTATATTTTCTTTAATACTTTGTATACACTTATTTGTATATTTGCAGGCTTATAGTGCGATTCTAGAAAGAGAATGTCTGTCTGCTATTGGACATTACAAGTAGGTTCACAAACTATTGATACTGCCTGTTGTACCTCCCTGAAATTTCAGCACCAAAAATTTACAGGCACTGTGCAAAGGGTCAATAATGACAAAACACTATCACAAAAGTATCTCTCTCAAAGACAGTATACACTAGTATAAAACTAGTCTTGATTTCTTTAGCTTACACTTACCAAACATAAGTAGTACAACCACACAAGAAAAATTGATTGGTATACATGAAGAATAGCCGAGTAATCACTAAACTAGTTGGGTTAAGAATACGATTGGCAGATAACACATTACTATATATCAATAGGAATGTCTCTGATCTTTTCATCCACAAAGAAATAAACTTCCTGAAATTTTCAGGACATTCCTCACCTTTAGGCACAGTGCAAGAAACATGTCATTGTTTACATTTATACAAATGAAATCACACCATGTTTGTTTTTAATCAGCATGAAGAGAACTTTAATGTTTCCTTGTGTTGTGTGTGAAGAGAGCCATAGCATTCCTTTATGTTGTGTGTGAACATAACTTTAGTATTCCTTTGTGTTGTGTGGAAAGGGAGATAAATTATTTCTTTGCGTTATGTTGAAAGAGAGGTCAATTATTTCTTTGTGTTGTGTGGAAAGGGAGATTATTTCTTTTTGTTGTGTGTGAAGAGAGATATATTATTTCTTTGTGTTGTGTGCAAAGAAATATATATTATTCCTTTATGTTATGTGCAAATAGAGATATTACTCCTTTGTGTTGTCTTCCTGGAGAAGAATTTTCTCAACACACAGCCAGCATTTAGTTGATTCTTCTTTTCAGCTGCATCTCTGTCATCTGACAGTTTCATGTAATTGATAATGCTCATAAGCGCAAGTTATTTGTTGCTCAGCATACATATTTGTCTTTCTCATACATATTTCTCTTTCTCATACACATTTATATTTCTCATACATATTTCTCTTTCTCATACACATTTATATTTCTCATACACATTTATATTTCTCATACATATTTCTCTGTTTCATACACATTTATATTTCTCATACATATTTCTCTGTTTCATACACATTTATATTTCTCATACATATTTCTCTTTCTCATACACATGTATAGTTCTCATACATATTTCTCTGTTTCATACACATTTATATTTCTCATACATATTTCTCTTTCTCATACATATTTATATTTCTCATACATATTTCTCTTTCTCATACACATTTATAGTTCTCATACATATTTCTCTTTCTCATACACATTTATAGTTCTCATACATATTTCTCTTTCTCATACACATGTATAGTTCTCATACATATTTCTCTGTTTCATACACATTTATATTTCTCATACATATTTCTCTTTCTCATACACATTTATATTTCTCATACACATTTATATTTCTCATACATATTTCTCTTTCTCATACACATTTATAGTTCTCATACATATTTCTCTTTCTCATACACATTTATAGTTCTCATACATATTTCTCTTTCTTATACATATTTATATTTCTCATACATATTTCTCTTTCTCATACACATGTATAGTTCTCATACATATTTCTCTGTTTCATACACATTTATATTTCTCATACATATTTCTCTTTCTCATACACACTTATAGTTCTCATACATATTTCTCTTTCTCATATATATTTCTCTTTCTCATACATATTTCTCTTTCTCATACACATTTATATTTCTCATACATATTTCTCTTTCTCATACACATTTATAGTTCTCATACACATTTATAGTTCTCATACACATTTATAGTTCTCATACATATTTCTCTTTCTCATACACATTTATATTTCTCATACATATTTCTCTCTTTCATACACATTTATATTTCTCATACATAGTTCTCTGTTTCATACACATTTATATTTCTCATACATATTTCTCTTTCTCATACACATTTATATTTCTCATACATATTTTTCATACATATGTCTCTGTCTCATACACATTTATATTTCTCATATATATTTCTCTTTCTCATACACATTTATAGTTCTCATATATATTTCTCTTTCTCATACACATTTATATTTCTCATATATATTTCTCTTTCTCATACACATTTCTCTTTCTCATACATATTTCTCTTTCTCATACACATTTATATTTCTCATATATATTTCTCTTTCTCATACACATTTCTCTTTCTCATACATATTTCTCTTTCTCATACACATTTATATTTCTCATATATATTTCTCTTTCTCATACACATTTATAGTTCTCATACATATTTCTCTTTCTCATACACATTTCTCTTTCTCATACACATTTCTCTTTCTCATACATATTTCTCTTTCTCTTACTTATTTCTCTTTCTCAGACACATTTCTCTTTCTCATATATATTTCTCTTTCTCATACATATTTCTCTTTCTCATTTATATTTCCCTACCTCTCTTGCCATGTATTTCCCCATATAAGGCTAATTTCTTTATTTCACCTCATCTGTTGATATAACACCTAAAGCTGACAATCATCGTGTGCCTTGTCAGCTGGCATAGGCGTTTATGCAGCTCCACAGATCTCGGTCCTGGGTGTTCTGGATCAACTCTGACAATACTTTGGTGATGTTTTTCTGTTTTTTGTATTCTCAAAGTTTCTCTCAACACCCACATCCCCTCACATGATCCCATAGTTTCATCACTCATTGTCCAGCATTCGCATCCATACAGAATAAACGGCCACACACAACTGTTTAGTGAACAGACTTGTGAGCTTGACATGTATCTATGCTGTTGTTCTTTCTAGTAAAAATATGTGAGTAGTTTATTCAGTATCACTGAATACGTTTGAATTACCCCCTTACATACAACATATGAAGTGGATGAGTTAACGAAGTTGATAGAATTAGGCCGATTCTGTCAGGAGCAGTCGGACGAAACACCTGCGTTTGTTGTCTATGCTGAGTGAGTAAAAGGCTGGCCTATTTCTCCCTGCATTCAAG
This sequence comes from Cepaea hortensis, assembly GCA_963921405.1. Lineage (NCBI taxonomy): Eukaryota > Metazoa > Mollusca > Gastropoda > Stylommatophora > Helicidae > Cepaea > Cepaea hortensis. Next base: position 129,030,071 of record OY992876.1, on the reverse strand, counting down.
CCTATCAAATATGATGGTTGTGTCATATCACAGACCCATCACGGTGCCTTCTATAGGACATATAGGACAGCAGTTGTCACGAGCAGATTTTTGTTTACAAGTTGTCACTTGCTGGCTTTCCTTCACCAGGGTAGACACACAAGGGATGGACTGGACTAAAAGCATCAACTCTCCTTTCCCATACTTTTCCTTTGGAGCAGCCTGTAGTGAAGTGGAGATTGACTGTCTCACAGGGGACCATCAGGTGTGTGTGTGTGTGTATGAGAGCAAGTTGGCTGGTTGGTTAGTTAGCTATCTAGCGAGTTAGTAAAGTATCATTAGCACTAATAGCTCAGATTTCCATGTCATTTTGAGATACGGTTACAATCATCAAGATTACAGAATGGAGAAATATCAATATTATTGATACAGGGACAAAGATCTGTGGAGATAATTTGGCAGGTCAATGGATGACGGAGTGGCTGGTCATCAAGCCACATGATCATTCTGTAAGTGTCCCATTCTGTTTACCTGCATGAATGTCTGCAATATTGTTTGGTGCAGAATCATGGACAATGAGTAAACATAGGTGGACATCATGGGTGGAATACTGGGAGAAGTAGGCTTCTGTACACTGGAGATACAGGACATCTTTTCTTTCTTGTCCAAATGTCTCCTAGTACTGGCATATATTTACATCCAGGATTGTGGCCATGCCAAGAAAGCTTCCACTTTTGTGACACTTTGAGAAGGTTTATTTTTGGCGCTCACTCGCTTTGAACTCAAACATAGTCCAAACACACTACTTCTAGTGGTGCTGGACTGAATTTTGCGTGTAGATTAGCTCTCCCTATTAACAGTGTCCCTTGCCATCAAGCAAACCCACTCCGACTACAGAGGTACTTGTAATTTACATCCCCAAGTCAAGGACAAGAAGTCAACATTTTAGTCCAGCTGTCCGGTGTAGGAGTTGAATCCCCTACCTCGGCACCAACACACTGGATGTTTAAGAACACACGTTCTCATCCATTCAGTGTTTACCACTTGTTCAAGTGTCAATGTTTTCACTCCAGCTAGTTCTTGTCATCCGTCAGTACCACATCCCAAATGCCTCCATGCCATTTGCATCACCTTTCAGGAAAAATGGGAAAGTAGAGGACCCTTAGACACATGTTGAGACATATTGGGTATACGGTCTTCCCTTCTTGTCTTTCATCTGCTAATGAAGCAGGGGCACTCAACTCACACATAGACTTGTTCATGATTGTCTGATTGTTGCTGCCTGTGCAATGATGTCCCACGCCAACACTCCTGGGTCCCCTCCTATGATGTGTATGGTCAGTCACAATGTGACGATTTTTTTGTTCCCTTATGGGCCTGGTCAGTCAGGATGTTGGATATATGGTGCTTGCCCCATATTTTTATAGACTAGTAGACATAGAATAGTAGGCCAGCTCCGTGGCCAAAGGCTTGCGAGCACGGTTCGTGAGCCAGGTACCAGGCGTTCAAAGCTCAGCTGCGACCGATTTGTGCAGCAGACCGTGTCGCGTTGTGTTATAACGTGCTGGTATGGGAGCCGGTCGTTCAGAAAGCAATGGCAAACTACTGAACATAACACTAGCCTAGTACATCAACAGCAGCTGAAAAATGCTGTTGTTGACTGCAACGTCCCGTAAGGGATACGCAACTTTAAAAAGAAAAAAAAAAAGTAGACATGGAGTGGTCAGTACCATGCTGGCTGCCAACCCAGGACATTTCCTGGTGCCCATTTAAGGCTGAGGCGATCTGGAAGACTGCTACACTACAGAAACTTCTAGGGGGAATATGGTGCTGGCAGTCATCTGGTAGCTGGGGAGATTAACTAGTAGCTGGGGAGATTGTCAACTGGTAGCTGGGGAGATTAACTGGTAGCTGGGGAGATTGTCATCTGGTAGCTGGGGAAATTGTCAACTGGTAGCTGGGGAGATTGTCATCTGGTAGCTGGGGAGATTGTCATCTGGTAGCTGGGGAAATTGTCAACTGGTAGCTGGGGAGATTGTCATCTGGTAGCTGGGGAGATTGTCATCTGGTAGCTGGGGAGATTGTCAACTGGTAGCTGGGGAGATTAACTAGTAGCTGGGGAGATTGTCAACTGGTAGCTGGGGAGAGTAACTGGTAGCTGGGGAGATTGTCATCTGGTAGCTGGGGAAATTATCAACTGGTAGCTGGGGAGATTGTCATCTGGTAGCTGGGGAGATTGACTGGTAGCTGGGGAGATTGTCATCTGGTAGCTGGGGAAATTGTCCACTGGTAGCTGGGGAGATTAACTGGTAGCTGAGGAGATTAACTGGTTGCTGGGGAAATTGTCAACTGGTAGGTGGGAGTGTTGTCAGCCAGCAGCCAAGTCCCCCAGATGCCACAAGCAGCCAGGAGTTGAAGTTTGCTTAGAAGGATGCCTGAATAATAAACTGCTGTGTCAGGCAGCTGCTTGCCATGTCAAGGAATTCAGTTTCCCCAGTTCAGATGTTTGATATGAACAATGCATATTTCAGTTTCCCCAGTTCATATAATTGATATGAACAATGCATATTTCATTTTCCCCAGTACACATGTTTGATGTGAACAATGCCTATTTCATTTTCCCCAGTACATATGCTTGATATGAACAATGCATATTTCATTTTCCCCAGTACACATGTTTGATATGAACAATGCCTATTTCATTTTCCCCAGTACACATGCTTGATATGAACAATGCCTATTTCATTTTCCCCAGTACACATGCTTGATATGAACAATGCCTATTTCATTTTCCCCAGTACACATGCTTGATATGAACAATGCCTATTTCATTTTCCCCAGTACACATGCTTGATATGAACAATGCATATTTCATTTTCCCCAGTACACATGCTTGATATGAACAATGCATATTTCAGTTTCCCCAGTACACATGCTTGATATGAACAATGCATATTTCATTTTCCCCAGTACATATGCTTGATATGAACAATGCATATTTCAGTTTCCCCAGTACACATGCTTGATATGAACAATGCATATTTCAGTTTCCCCAGTACACATGCTTGATATGAACAATGCATATTTCAGTTTCCCCAGTACACATGCTTGATATGAACAATGCATATTTCAGTTTCCCCAGTACACATGCTTGATATGAACAATGCATATTTCAGTTTCCCCAGTTCACATGCTTTATATGAACAATGCATATTTCAGGTGCTGAGAACTGACATTGTAATAGATGTTGGTCACAGTCTAAATCCAGCCATTGACATTGGACAGATTGAGGGAGCTTTTGTTCAGGTGTGTCAATAACTACCCCATGATTTACATTTTAGTATGTCTGCTTGTAGTGTTTTGATGCTGTTCAAGCATTATTTGCTGAATATGAAGAAATTATTTTTATCTGTTCTCTCTTCCGGCCGGCTCTTTGATAAAGGGCTTGCAGACACAGTTCGTAATTCCTCATACCACGTTCAAAACACCGATGCGGGCAATTTGGCAGCAGACTGCCTTGCATTGGTTTTTATAAAGAAGGGCATGAGAGCCCGGTCATTCAGAAAGCATAAGCAAACTACTGAACGTAAATGTGCCAAGAAATCAAAAACAGCCACAAAAGGCTGGGGTTGACTGTGATGTCCTGTAAAGGATATGCAACTAACCTAACTCCCTTTTCCTTGTCTACCTCTTCCTTGTGTCTACCTCTTCATTGTCTAACTCTTCACTATGTCTAACTCTTCATTATGTCTCCCTCTTCATAGTGTATACATCTTCCATGACTCTTGTCTTCCATAAACGTCTTATATATTCCTTGTGTTGCATTCTTCCTTTGTTCTCAATCAAGTAGTTTAACTGCTTTGAAAGTGTGGAATACATTCACTCTAAAGTGTTTTCCTGCATTGAAAGTGTGGGATACATGCACTCTAAAGTGTTTTACTGCATTGAAAGTGTGGAATACATTCACTCTAAAGTGTTTTACTGCATTGAAAGTGTGGGATACATGCACTCTAAAGTGTTTTACTGCATTGAAAGTGTGGAATACATTCACTCTAAAGTGTTTTACTGCATTGAAAGTGTGGGATACATGCACTCTAAAGTGTTTTACTGCATTGAAAGTGTGGAATACATTCACTCTAAAGTGTTTTACTGCATTGAAAGTGTGGAATACATTCACTCTAAAGTGTTTTACTGCATTGAAAGTGTGGAATACATTCACTCTAAAGTGTTTTACTGCATTGAAAGTGCGGAATACATTCACTCTAAAGTGTTTTCCTGCATTAAAAGTGTGGAATACATTCACTCTAAAGTGTTTTCCTGCATTGAAAGTGTGGAATACATTCACTCTAAAGTGTTTTACTGCATTGAAAGTGTGGAATACATTCACTCTAAAGTGTTTTACTGCATTGAAAGTGTGGAATACATTCACTCTAAAGTGTTTTACTGCATTGAAAGTGTGGAATACATTCACTCTAAAGTGTTTTCCTGCATTAAAAGTGTGGAATACATTCACTCTAAAGTGTTTTCCTGCATTAAAAGTGTGGAATACATTCACTCTAAAGTGTTTTACTGCATTGAAAGTGTGGAATACATTCACTCTAAAGTGTTTTACTGCATTGAAAGTGTGGAATACATTCACTCTAAAGTGTTTTACTGCATTGAAAGTGTGGAATACATTCACTCTAAAGTGTTTTACTGCATTGAAAGTGTGGGATACATGCACTCTAAAGTGTTTTACTGCATTGAAAGTGTGGAATACATTCACTCTAAAGTGTTTTACTGCATTGAAAGTGTGGAATACATTCACTCTAAAGTGTTTTACTGCATTGAAAGTGTGGAATACATTCACTCTAAAGTGTTTTACTGCATTGAAAGTGTGGAATACATTCACTCTAAAGTGTTTTCCTGCATTAAAAGTGTGGAATACATTCACTCTAAAGTGTTTTCCTGCATTAAAAGTGTGGAATACATTCACTCTAAAGTGTTTTACTGCATTGAAAGTGTGGAATACATTCACTCTAAAGTGTTTTCCTGCATTAAAAGTGTGGAATACATTCACTCTAAAGTGTTTTACTGCATTGAAAGTGTGGAATACATTCACTCTAAAGTGTTTTACTGCATTGAAAGTGTGGGATACATGCACTCTAAAGTGTTTTACTGCATTGAAAGTGTGGGATACATTCACTCTAAAGTGTTTTCCTGCATTAAAAGTGTGGAATACATTCACTCTAAAGTGTTTTACTGCATTGAAAGTGTGGGATACATTCACTCTAAAGTGTTTTACTGCATTGAAAGTGTGGGATACATGCACTCTAAAGTGTTTTACTGCATTGAAAGTGTGGGATACATGCACTCTAAAGTGTTTTACTGCATTGAAAGTGTGGAATACATTCACTCTAAAGTGTTTTACTGCATTGAAAGTGTGGGATACATGCACTCTAAAGTGTTTTACTGCATTGAAAGTGTGGAATACATTCACTCTAAAGTGTTTTACTGCATTGAAAGTGTGGAATACATTCACTCTAAAGTGTTTTACTGCATTGAAAGTGCGGAATACATTCACTCTAAAGTGTTTTCCTGCATTAAAAGTGCGGAATACATTCACTCTAAAGTGTTTTCCTGCATTGAAAGTGTGGGATACATTCACTCTAAAGTGTTTTCCTGCATTGAAAGTGTGGGATACATGCACTCTAAAGTGTTTCCCTATGGAAAGTGTGGGGTACACTCAATCTAAAGTGTTTCAATATGGAAAGTGTGGGATACACTCAATCTAAAGTGTTTCACTATGGAAAGTGTGGGATAGATTCATTCTAGTGTTTCACTATGTTTACACTCTAGAATGTGTTACTTTGAAAAGTGTTGAATACATTCACTCTAAGTGTTGCACTATGGAAAGTGTGGGACAGATTCAATCTAAAATGTTTTCAATCTCAGGCGTAGTGGGACTCACACTATTTATAGTAGTGATGGACTGAATTTTGCGTGTGAATTAGCTTTCCCTATTTACAGTGTCCCTCACCATCAGGTGAACCCACTCCTGACTTCAGAGGTACTTGTAATTATGTCCCCAAGTCAAGTGTTTTACTGCTACGAGGGTGTGATCTGAAACCACTGTTTGTAGGTCAGTATTGTCTCACTATGACACCTCTACACATCTTGCCATCTCCAGTGGCAGGTATCAGCTCAAGAACTGACACCTTTCGATGCCATGGCCAAAGGTTATCTCCCCTCTCTTTATGCCCATCTGTCCACTTGTCACAACCAGTCCCACCTGTTCTCTGCTCAGTGTGGCCAAACAACTGCCTGTCTGTTGTTCGTGCTAGACTGTTATCATAACCTCTTTCACAATATTGATATTACTCATTTAGATTCACAGCCACATTATATAAATTGGTTCTCTGTAATATGCAAGAATTTACAGGGTGTATTTTTAATGACTACCAGTGTTTGAAAATATTGCCGGTCCAAGTTTTGTATTTACCTATTATGTTGCATGAACTTTACAGATAGTGAATACAAAACTCGAACCGGCAATATTTTCAAACACTGGTAGTCAATAAAAATACACCCTATATTTTCTAACCCCAACAGCCTGTGCTGGCATTGTACTTGCTGCTACAGCTCTATGACTAACATCATGTGCCATGCTGATAAACATGAGCAGTCATAGTTTACTATCTCACATGATCATCAGTCTTGGATCAGCTCTTGTTCTTGTTCCGTTATGCCATGTGGCCCAACCATCCAGTTATTCTTTTGTCTGCTTCTGATTTCTCTTATCAGTTATAGCCTATATTTTTTCTTGGACTTTTTTTTTTTTTCTCTGTCTACCCATGGTGTTTGCATTTTCAGTAGAAACATTTCCACTGCCATTAGATGTTTTTCAGTTTGCTTGCTCATTGTCCATGCTTTGCAGGCATACAAAAGTATATGTTAGGTATAGCACTTTATTAACAGAGTCAATGGTAACCATTTATTTAACCAGGGTTATGGGATGTTGGTCCTGGAGCAGTACAAGGTGACAGGTCAAGGCAAACTTCTGACATCTGGACCTGGCAACTACAAGATCCCAGCCTTCTCCAACATCCCTCATATATTTAATGTGACCTTGCTAAAAAACAAGGGCAACCCAAGGGCAGTCTACTCTTCTAAGGTAAGGGGCTTAATTCTGCATTTGTAGTCCTGATTATAAATAAATTTTACAACTTTTTGATATCTGGCAAAACATGACCATCCACATCTATCGGCATGGCACAAGATGTTGGTTTTATCATGAATTTGAACTTTGGGATGTAGATTTGTCAGTGTAAATACGGCTGTTTACAAATACTTCACACAGGCTTTAAAACTGAAATGGATGAAACAACTGGAAGGCAACAGTCTTGAGCTTAGCATCACCTAGCATAGGGGTGGGAAAACTATGGCCCGCGGGCCATATGCGGCCCGGCAACTAATATTATACAGTCCTCGAGGGCATTTGGAAATAAAAACTTTTACTTCGATTTTAAGTTATTTTGTAGAATGTTACAGAATTTCATGTACCGTTATGATTGTTTTAACATTTTTGTATAAAATTTATAATTTTATGTTCTTGTAAACAGTATTTTACCTTTGTAATGTAATCCTAAAATGCGAATTTATTGATTTTAATATAGAGAAATATTTATCGACATGTAAAAATTTAATAAGGATGATTTTATGAAAAACAGATATTTCTCCGGTGAATAAAATGATTTATTTTGCAAGAAAATATTAAATTTAAAAGTTTTTTGCTGTTATAAATTATTTCTACATTTACTATGTTCAAATTAATTTATTTGTTGAAGTAGTCTTGATATATTTCTGAAATTTATTCTGAGTTAACTCATTTTCCAAATATTTTATTTTCACACACAGCCGGAAGTAGGTGTTGTTTCATTTCCTTTTTAAAGTTTAGTAAAATTCTAACTGTTAGAATTTATTAAAACAATGAGTGTCACTAAAAAAACAACTAAGATTGAAGATGAATGTAGTATTTTTAATGATGATGGACAACTAAGTACTGTTTTATAAAAGTTGGTAGCAAATCAGTTTGCTTGTTGTGTCCAACCAAGTCAGTGGCTGTCTTCAAGGAGTACAATTTTAAAAGACATCAAACAAAGCATTCCGATTTCGGATCAATTTAACAACTGAAGAGAGGGAAAGGAAATGCCTGAAGTTGGTGAAAAATTTGGAGAAACAGCAAACTGTTTTCACTAAACAGTCTTCAGTTCAAGAAGCTGCAACAGAATCTAGTCTTGTGCTGCCACACAGAATTGTAAAACAGAACAGGCCATTTTCTGATGGCGAGTTCATCAAGGAATGTTTGCTAGATGCAGCAAACATTATGTGTTCAGAACACTAAAAAAAATAAATTTGACAACATGAATTTATCAAGGAGAACTGTGGTCAGACGCTTTGACAAGATAAGTGACAATTTGATACATAAACTTCAAGATGCAAGTAAACAATTTTTGTGGTACTCTCTTGCATTGGATGATGATACTGCCCAATTATTGATATTTATATGTGGAATAAACACTTCTTTAAAACATACTGAGTGCGGAGTCACTCAAAGACACAACCACAGGCCATGATATATTCAATGCTGTTACTAACTGTATTGAAAGAACTGGGTTGGTTTGGAGCAAAATGGCAAGTGTTACAACTGACGGAGCTCGTACTTTGACTGGAAAAAATGTAAGTCTGGTAAAGTTGATAAGTGATAAGAATAAAGCAGAATATCCTGGCACACATTATTACCACTTCACTGTGTGATCCATCAAGAAAGTCTGTGTAAAACTGTTTTGAATATCAAGCATGTTATTGACCCAGTTGTCAGTGTCATCAACCTCATCAGATCAAGCAGACTTAATAACAGACTGTTCAAGGCATTACTTGACGATTTGGAAACTGAACATTCCGATGTCCTGTACCACACCAGTGTTCGATGGGTGAGTCTCGGCAAGGTGTTGAGGCGAGTGTGGGACCTGAGAGAAGAAATAATGATGTTCCTAGAGATGAAGGGCATTGAATGTGACTTTAATACTATCATTGTCAATAAAGAGTGGAAGTTAGACTTTATGTTTGCCATTGAAATTATGGAAAAGTTAAATGAACTGAATGTCAAACCTCAGGGCAATGGTGTGTTTGCACATGAATTGTATGTACATGTAAAATCATTGCAGACAAGCAAGTGAAAAAAGGTTTTGTCACTTTCCTTTGCTGAAACAAGAAACCATTTCTGGTGAAATGACTGAAAAGTACAAAGCCCAATTAGGTGCACTGGCTGAAGAATTTGGATAGAGATTCCAAGATTTCAAGAACTTAGAGCCAAAGTTCAATATTATCAGTTCCCCTTTTAGTGCAGAAGCTGATACAGCCACAGAGGACATACAGTTGGAGCTGCTTGACTTACGCGAGCAGATCATGACCTGAAAGAGAAATTCAAGTCAGATGGTTTGCTGGATTTCTATGGATCTTTATCAGAAGAATCATTTCCCAATGTAAAAAACTTTGCAGCTAAACTTTTATCATTGTTTAGATCAACATAAATTTGCGAACATATAATATATATGCCCCCCCCCCCCCAATAGCTTTACATTTGTCAATGTGGCCCTAAACACAAAATGATTGCCTACCCTTGACCTAGCAGATCCAAGCAGAATGGCACTGGCATCATAGACTACTGAACAAGTTTATCCGTTGCTATGTCTTCAGCTGTGTTACAGGTGTCTGAATGTCCTGTGTCCATGATGTGCTGGTAAACCCTTGCCTCTCCTTCCTTGCTTTCCATAGAACAGAACGGCATTTTACAAGATGAAGGAGGAAGCAGACTAGGATCTTCAGACTCGAGTTAGGGAGCTGGTGGTTGTTTGTTTGGGTTTTGGGGAGGGAGAAAGAGAAAGAGAGAGATGATACAAGATTATTTACAGCCTGTCATCAGGGCTCCGTGGCAAAGGTATTACGGATGTGGTTCATGATCCCGCATTCAAAACACACACGATTTGGCAGCAGACTGCATTCTGTTGGTTTTTTGACGAAATGGTATAGGTGCTGGTCGTTCAGAAAGCAATGGCAAGCTACTGAACGTAAACTTGTCAAGAGATCACAACAGCAATAAATGCTGGTGTTGACTGCAACTCCCTGTAGAGGAAATGCAAACTAACATCAAGGTGTGTGAAAACATCATCCTCCAAGTGATACATTGGGAGATGTGAAGCATGATGGCCTGTGTCAGTTTTCAGGTAATTAGATGTGATAATCCTTATTTGTATCACTCAGTTAGGTGTGATGTGGTCTGAAGTTGTCACTCAGATAGAGTGTGATATGGTTTGGAGTTGTCACTCATGGTAAGCATGTGATGTGGTTTGGAGTTGTCACTCATGGTAAGCGTGTGATGAGGTTTGGAGTTGTCACTCATGGTAAGCGTGTGATGTGGTTTAGAGTTGTCACTCATGGTAAGGTTTAGAGTTGTCACTCATAGTAGGGTGTGGTTTAGAGTTGTCACTCATGGTAGGGTGTGAAATGGTTTAGTTGTCACTTATGGTAGGGTATGATGTGGTTTAGAGTTGTCACTTATGATAGGGTATGCTGTGGTTTAGAGTTGTCACTCATGGTAGGGTATGATGTGGTTTAGAGTTTCACTCATGGTAGGGTGTGATGTGATTTAGAGTTGTCACTCATGGTGAGGTAGTTGTCACTGATGATAAGATTTAGAGTTGTCACTCATGGTAGGATGTGATGTGGTTTAGAGTTGTCACTCATGGTAGGGTGTGATGTGGTTTAGAGTTGTCACTCATGGTGAGGTAGTTGTCACTGATGATAAGATTTAGAGTTGTCACTCATGGTAGGGTGTGATGTGGTTTAGTGTTGTCACTCATGGTAGGGTGTGATGTGGTTTAGAGTTGTCACTCATGGTGAGGTAGTTGTCACTGATGATAAGATTTAGAGTTGTCACTCATGGTAGGGTATGATGTGGTTTAGAGTTGTCACTCATGGTAGGGTGTGATGTGGTTTAGAGGTGTCACTCATGGTAAGGTTTTAGAGTTGTAACTTATGGTAAGGTTTAGAGTTGTAACTTATGGTAGGGTGTGAAGTGGTTTAGAGTTGTCACTCGTGGTAAGGTTTTAGAGTTTAACTTATGGTAAGGTTTAGAGTTGTAACTTATGGTAGGGTGTGAAGTGGTTTAGAGTTGTCACTCATGGTAAGGTTAAGTTTTCATTCATGGTGGAGTGTGATGTGGTTTAAAGTTGTCACTCATGGTAGGGTGTGATGTGGATTAGAGTTGTCACTCATGGTAGGGTGTGATGTGAATTAGAGTTGTCACTCATGGTGAGGTAGTTGTCACTGATGATAAGATTTAGAGTTGTCACTCACAGTAGGGTGTGATGTGGTTTAGAGTTGTCACTCATGGTAGGGTGTGATGTGGTTTAGAGCTGTCACTCATGGAAGGATGGTCAACCCATAGAAATAGGGAATGTTATACTTCTCCATAGCACAAAGCCTGGGCTGAATTGTAGAGACCATGTGTTGCCCATGCAGCATGATCCCTCTCTCGGACTGCCTAGTTGACGCCAAAGGTCACACCAAAAAGCTGCTGGATCAGCAAAACAGTGCTATTTCCATACAATGTGCTGTATCAATGCAGAAGTGAATGTTTATCCTAAATACCTGTTCCCTTTTTTCAGGGCATAGGAGAGCCACCGCAATGTCTGGCTATTTCTGCCTTCCTGGCAATCAAGTCTGCCATCTCTGCAGCTCGAGCTGACGCTGGACATTCTGGCTATTTCCAGTTAGACTCGCCAGCCAGCCCAGACAGAATCCGCATGTCCTGCATTGACCAGTTCTCACAGAAGGTACTTGTCAAGATGCTATTTATTTGATTCACTAATTGAACTAGAATTCAGAATATAACACAGACATGGCCGTATGTCCCTCACGGATGTTCCAGTGTTAAAGAAGTTGTTAGATTCTGCAGATGGCTGTGAAGTGTTGGACCTGTACATGAGGTTGGGTTCCCTTACTCCCCACCAATCCTTAAAATTATCAGTTCCCATTTTATGAAGATGTGTTGACCCCAGAGATTGATTATCTTTCAGACCATCATGTTGGTCGACATCCTCCAGTTGGTCGATGTGTACATATCAGGATGCCACTGTAGCTTGTTACATAATATGCTGACAGACTGGCAAAGGAAGGTAGAAAACTACCACACAGTATAATATATGAGGACAAGAGATGCATTAGAAGCACCTCAACCTTCTAGGAATGACAGCCTCCAGGCCACTACCACACAGTATAATATATGAGGACAAGAGATGCATTAGAAGCACCTCAACCTTCTAGGAATGACAGCCTCCAGGCCACTAGAAAGATGATGCATGTTACCAACTTCATTGAAGTGAACAAGTAGCAGTTCGGAGACCTTGCACATGACATAATCATCATCAAGTGCCCTGCCAGCTGGCATAGGCGTTCATGGCTCTCCACAGATCTCAGTATTTGGTGTTCTCAATAAACTCTGCTGAAAATATTCCTCCGTTTCACTGTCTCAATCCATCCAGCATAATTTCTCTTGGTCTGCCTCTGCCTCTCTTCCCCTCGATCTTTCCAGTTGTCATGATGTTCTCCAGTGTCTCTCTTCTCATCACATGACCAAAGAAAGCTGTTTGTCTCTTTCTTATTGTTGTATATAGTGTTCGTTTCATTAGCCTCTTTCAGGCAATCGTTGTTAGTTACTCTAGCAGTCCATGGAAGTCGCAACATTTGTCTCAAAAACCACATCTCTGTTGCTTCTACATTCTTCCTAATTTGTTCATTTACATTCCAAGATTCACTGCCATACAGCAAAACTGGTTCTATATAACATTTCAGCACTCTTTCAGTGACAGTGACTTATTGTATAAGATACTCTTCATTTTCTGAAATGCGGCTTTTGCCTGCCCTATTCTGCTCTAATCTCTGTTGTACATCTTCCATCTGATGTTATAAATGCCACTTGGTATTTAAAATTATCCACTTGGTTAAGAATTTTCCTTTCTATTTATGTCACATTTTTGTGTCACCATTTTCTTTGATATCATCATTGTTGCACATGACATAGCAAGCTGAAATATTACATGTATACTAAATATATTGATGAATGTCACTAGAACTGGTAAAAAAAAAAGACAGGTAAACATTTGCTACTGGAGTGTCCAACATATTAAGTCATTTTGACCTACACGTGTTCCATTGAATGCACCAACCAGCTCTAGCTGACATCTGCTTCTTTGAAATATAGTTATGTTGACGTCTCACGTGTCTAAAGAAGACATTTCTGTACACAGAATGTAGGTCTACATTATCTCTGGATGTAAGCTCATGACTTCAGCGTGTAAACTCTGTCAGGCTAACTCCTCAGGACCCTGGGTTCGAGTCTGTTGACAGTGAAGTATCCAGAACCCCCCTGAGGGCAACATGACCACCTTGGCCTAGCCAATCTGTGTTTGCTGAATGACCACCTGGTTACATCACAAAATGCCTCTTTGCAGATGTGAAGTTCCAGAACTGATCTTGTGCATACCACCACCATACTATGTTTGAAGAACTGGAAACTCAATAGTTTTTGGGTGCTTGTTCAAGGAATATACAGTCACATTGCCCAGACACCCTGTGAATCTCACATTTATCCATTTTTCAAGTCCCTCCATCTAGTTTAAACTTTTTCACATAAAATCTATAAATCCATCTATCCCAGAGTCTTATCCACACAGAATCAACTTTTTCACTTCATCCATCTCCACATAATCATCAATCTAAACACATTACAATCCAGTCTCAACAAATTTCTTATACTCCCACTTGTTCATGTACTTATTATCCAGAAACCATGCAACATATTGTGGTTGAAAGCAGATCCAGTATATTTCCCCACTTGACATCACTGACATACATTTAGCATCTTCAGTTATCAGATTTTACTGACACATTTAGCATCTACTGTTATCAGATTTCACTGACTCCCATTCATTCTCTAGTTCTTAACAGATGAAGAGCAAGACAACGCGAAACCATGGTATGTCAAGCTGTAACTGGGTGTGCACATCAGAGAAACCAGAGGTTTACCACAGGCTATGTGAAAACTATCCAATTTTTCATTCTTACTGCTTATACTATGTGATACTACTGTCCACTGTTATTGCTAATATTGCCTTTTGATCATTCTTATTGCCTCTATTTCGTGTCATTAGATACTTTGCATTAATCATTTTTTTTTTAAATGCTAACATTAACTATATTAGATACTTCTATCATATTTGTATTGCCTATCATCACGTACATTCTTGTCTATATTATAGTGTTAGTAGCATAGCCTTTACAAGATGTCAGGTCAACCCTATCATTTTTAGGCTGAGATAATGAGAAATTCTAGTTGCCTATATGAGCTACTTCTATCCTCCTTGTTGCCTATATTAGATGCTATGAGCTGCTTCTATCATTCGTTCCCTATATTAATAGATATTTCTATCACTCTAGTTGCATATATCATTATATTGCCTATAGTATATGCTATGAGGTACTTCTATAATTCATAATGCTTATATTAGATAATCTTCTTTTGCATTCATCCCAAGTGTTTTTTCAGACGTAACTGTGTTGTGCCTGTTTACTTGAGCCTTTAGGCGGACACATTCGACTTATGCCGGCATTTGTTGACAGGGTTAGCTGCTTACCCGGGTCTTCTATCATTCTTCTTGCCTATATTTTGAGATACTTCTATCATCCTAGATACTATGAGATGCTTCTACCATTCTTGTTGCCTATATTAGATGCTTATGAGATACGTCTATCATTCTAGTTGCCTTTAGTAGATACATCTATCATTCTAGTTGCCTATATTAGATACTTTATCATCATGTATTCTAGTTGCCAATATCATTCTCATTGCCATTATGAGATACTTGTATCATTTTAGTTGCCTATATTAGATGCTATGAGATACTTCATCATTCTTGTTGCCTATATTAGATACTTCTATCATTCTCTCAACAGAAAGAACAAACTGAAGTATCTGGGAATCACATTTGACAGGAGCCTGTCCTTCAAGGATCATGTGGAGACAGTTGTGACAAGATCTCAAAAGGGACTCAATGCACTTAAAACTATAGCTGCAATGGACATAGAGCAGAGAATGCTTTTCAGACTATACCAGCACTTGATCCTCTCAGTAATTGATTATGGACTAAGACTGCTCACTGTCTCAAAGAGTCAGCTGGTGAGATTGGAGCGCATACAGAACGAGTAGTGTGTATGCGGTACATCCTTGGTTTGCCGACTGTTGCTGGTAGGCTCAAGGTGATGCAGGCGAAGGCAGACCTCAAAGTAGCTACTGACACAGATCACCCGTTGCATGAGGCGCTGGACGCAGTTGAGGGCAAGCGACTGATAAGAGGGAAATCATGGATGGCTCAGGCGGAGGATATGATCAGACAGGTTTGTCCCTTGGAGAACATTAGGCGAGGAGAGGAGTGGGTCAGAGTGCCAACGGAGCAGTCAGACTTGTGCAGAGTTATAATCACATTGAGCCGGGAGTGCAGGGAATGGCCAGCAGGGGCCACGGAAGTGGAAATCCAGCAACTAATTCAGGATAATGCTCGCCCGGGTGATGTGATTATCTACACAGATGGTTCGGTGTTGAGAGGTAGTAGAAGTGCCTGGGGTTTCTTGGCAAAGGCTAATGGTCGACGTTTGGTGCAAGAGAGCCTGGCATATGATACCACAACATATAGCTTAAGAATGGAGGTGGAGGCAGTCAGTGCAGCTTTCCGCTGGATGGAGAATACGATACACACACACATCGTGATTGTAACTGACTCAGAAAGCATTCTGAGTAGGGTGAGGACAGGCAAGCTCCGTGCCAAGTGGCTTGCTTCACTTCGGAAGTCACGGGTGGCAAGCATGGTCTGGATCTTTTCTCCGGGGCATGTTTGTGTGCTGGGGAATGAACAGGCAGACAGATTGGCTGGCTCTGCAAAACTTGGTGGAGTATTGATGCATGATAAGGCAGACGTGGTTGCGGCCTTGTGGGAGCACGTGTACACCTCAGAGGAGCAAATGGATCACTATGGTCTGGCAAGAATGCGACAGCGTGGAGTGAGAAGGGGATCTGGCCGATGCTCGACGCTTAGAGGAAAGGCAAGACGCACATATAATCAGATTGCTACTGGTACTATTGGGGTTGGAACTCTTCGCTGGCTTCTGAGGATGGGGACGGAGCGCTTATGGGAATGCCCCGAATGCTGTGATGTTGGTTGCTAAATCAATCAATCATTCTTGTTGCATATAATAGATACTTCCATCATTCTCACTGCCAGTATGAGATACTTGTATCGTTATTCTATCATTCTAGTGGCTATGAGATACTTCTATATTCTTGTTCTGTCATTTTAGTTGCCTATATATATAGTTGCTATGAGATACTTCTATCATTCTGTTTTAATTTGAAAAATTTTTCACCTCCCATTAAAGTATGTTTGTGGTTTGTTGTTTTTTTTGTTTGTATTAATTAAAATAAAACAAACACCTAGATGAAGGAAACAAAAGGCCCTAGTACATATCCAGATGTGTGTAGATTCCCCCCAGGTACTGCAACATACTGGGATGTAATCATCCCTTGCTCCACTGCAAGATATCAATCCACCCCCCCCCCCAATAAAACATTCAGATTTAATCACCCCCCCCCCCCCATGGTACAACAAATACACATGCAATCACGCCACATGATACAAGTAATCCAGATAAGATGTAATCACACCCCCATCCCCCAAATGGTACAACTAATCCAGATGTATTTATCCCCTACACGGTACAACTAATCCAGGTGTAATCATTCCCCCTCATGGTACAACTAATCCAGATGTAATCATTACCCCACATGGTACAACTAATCCAGATGTAATCATTTCCTCCCCCCCCCCCATATGGTACAACTAACCCAGATATGAATGCTTCCTTCTGTCCTCCATTTCTTTCCCAAATTCCTATTCTCTCTCTCACTCAACATCCACAAAGTGCATTCTCTTTTATTCTCTCTCCTCTCACTCGGTACAACTAATTCAGATGTAATCATTCCCCCCATGTAAGTGGCACCTTACAGTCTTGACAGACCAAAGTATGTGAGTTGGAATTTGGCCAAAATTCCATCACAATGCCTGGGCAGAGCTTCAGAGAACATGTGGCGCCCAAATGACATGTTCCCTCTCTCGGCCTTGCCCTATCTGGTCCAGAGGAATGGGTAACCAATACGTCTGGGACAGGGTAGGCTGCAGACGCTGGCGGCTCAGCGTCAAACCTCCGAGACCTCGCCTCCATGAGTAGGTGGCGAGTGGTGGCCAGACCCTGGCACCCAAGGGACCCGACTTAGAGGTGTTCAGCCAAGTCCCACAGGTGACGGCCTCGTACGCGCCTGGGCCATAGAACGCGTACATCTGTCAATCATAAGTGTCCGGACCCGTGTAAAGCGTGTACTCCCCACCTGACTTTTGTGGATCCAACGACCACCAGGAATAGGCCTGCCGGAGATATTGCTCGTCTGTTGCGAGCAAATCTCCCATCCTTCTACTGTGCAGATCTTGCGACCAGCGAGAATAGGCCCCCGGAGATATTGCAAATCTCCACTGAATAAGTAAACGATAAAAGTAGTGGTATTTCAATTGCGCTTGCGCTCCCACCTATGCTCTTCATGTGTCTTCACAAAGTCAGACTAGAGTCAAGCTCATATTCCCCCCTTATAGTACATCTAATCCAGATATAATGAGTGCTTCCTTCTGTCTTCCCTTTTTTTCCCCAATTTCTATGCTCTCTCTGTCTGTCTGTCTCTCTCGCAACATCCACAAAGTGATTTCTCTTTTATTCTCTCTTCTCTAACTCACCCACCTTTCAATCAGACATAATATATACATCAATCCTCTTAAATAGAGTGTCTATATAATTACAAGCAGCAGGCCATAAGTCTTTACCCTGAAAATGCAGGAAATATCACAGAGGACTGAAATGTATATTGTCATTTCTTTTTAATACTGCCACCACTTGGTTTGACACTCATGCCATCTCTGCCTAACCTTGAGAGACCTTGAAAATAAATTTTCACCCCAAAATTTGTGAACTAAACCAGTTATCACCAGCCAGTATGACCTAATCACGAACAAAATGATTTCTCAAATCTTAAGAAATATCTCAAAGGAAAAGAAAGTCTGAATGAGTCAAATCAGGAGAATAGGGTTGTTGTGGAAGAATCAACATTCACATCCTTGGCTGCATAAGCTGTGCTTTGTGAATGTGCGCTTTGTCTTGAAGAATTTTAAAATTCAAATCCTTGGCTGCTAGCTTCCCACCCCAAGCTTTGTGAGTGAGTGCTTTGTCTTACAAAGCAGATTCTGAGAGTTTGCTGTCCCTTATTGTCTGGTCAGGTCTTCTGTTAGAGCAATGAAGGTAGATGATCATCAATAGGCAGGACATATCTGGCGTCCCAAATGTATCAGCATCATTTTCCAGCATATTTCTGTGTTATCAGCTTTTCTGAGCATCCATCGACAGCAATTTACTCTCATTTGCTTCTGTTCATATAACAGCTGCGGAACCCAGTGGGCACATATCTTTGTCATGTTAAGTCTAGTACATCAAATTCTTTTAACTCTTTTTTTCACTTAGTTTTACTGCACCAGCTATCTCTGCAATTGTCATTTTCCCCATCCTGGTCAATGATTTTCTGAAATCTTGCTCCATTTCCACCATGGCACTCTGAGGATGGCCTCTCAGATCTTTGCAGATCAGCAACATGAGGGCAGGCACACTTAAATTATCTACATCATTTTCACTAAAGCTTACAAGGACAAAATTCAAAACACTGGTTCCATCTCCCTTTGTCTTCCCTGTAATATCAGGAATTGTATCACAGCCCTGGCCACTGACTTCTCTACTGTTCTGACAAATTGTTAATGCAGCAGTGATTAGGGAATGTTGAACCATGCATCACAGCAGGGAAACCCTTTCTATAAACAAATACATACTTCTCATGTTCAGTGTAAACAAGAAGCACTTTGAATGTGCCTGTTTCAACTTCCCCCTCTTACAACCTCATCGTCAGGGTAAAGACATGGGCAGCCCCTTGTACAGGGTGTATTTTTAATGACTGTGGGGTTTTTTGAAAATATTGCTGTTCCAAGTTTTGTATTTAACTTTTATGTTGCATGACTTCACAGAGGGTAAATACAAAACTTGGAACGGCAATATTTTCAAAAACCTCAGTCATTAAAAATACACCCAATATATAGTGACTTTAAACAGTTACATTGTATAATTTACCCACACAATAATTTACTATGACATTTCTTCTTTGTCTTCTTTCAAGTGGAGTGCATCACACCCTGGTATACACCTCAAAGGTCAGTGTGTCCACATTTGTGTCATGTCTGCTTCCTCTAGACAGATTCCCTACTCAAGATAACAAGCTCTATCTAACCATAGGTAGATTGTCTTTTCTTTCCTAACAATTTTACAGGCCAGAAGTGTTATGGTCTACTCTTGGCAATTTCCAACTGCGATGATATGCACATGGTACCAATGTTTGTTCACCATTATTTGAGAAGGCATCTATTATTTACCAATGGTTCTTGGGAAAATGCCTGGCCCTACGTTGGGACCAAACCCTGTAGTTGATGAGCCTGAGGCTGACCCAACAACCTCTCAACCACAGCTCCCCCGTAATGGCATTTCAGTGACAGACATGACAAGATGCATCTCTGATTTCACCAAACATTATTTTTGCAAGGGTGTGTTGTTGAATTCACTGTTAACATTGTTACGATCTGCTATACACTCATTTCTTCAAGTCATCTTCACCATGGGCTAAACAAGTTCATTCAGTAAATGCAGTCTTTCTCTACTTACACAATGTACATATGATGATTAATGCTGTACATATTTGCTGATGGTGCTGATCTGGTCTAAAGGTGTCTACAATGATGTTGTCCTGGTCAATGGATGTCTACAATGATAGTGCTCTACTGGTCAATGGATGTCTACAATGATAGTGCTCTACTGGTCAATGGATGTCTACAACGATGGTGCTGTCCTGGTCTATAGATATTTACAATGATGGTGCTGTATTGGTCAATGGATGTCTACAATGATGGTGCTGTCCTGGTCAATGGATGTTTACAATGGTGATGATAATGGTGACTTGGTGAATGTATATCTACAATGTTTACCTGGCAAATGGATGCTGATGATGGCGACCACCAAATAAATGGCTGCCAACAAAGGTGATGATGTTACATTCACAACAACATATACAGCAACTGTACACTCTACTCAGCTGGGTCCCTGGAGGACAGTGTGAGCATAGTCCACAAGATGGGTCGAGCAAGTGATGTACGTTTGTCCTCCGACATAGCTGTCTGCACTGACTGGTGGAGAGAAGAGTGACAAGGCCCCATCCAACATGTCCCTGCCCATGTCTGCTGACCCGGCACCCATCTCATTGGCAGACACCATCAGGCTATGGTTTCCTATGACCATAAGAGGCTCCTCTTTACACTCCACATCCGCCAATCCGTTTCTGTCAGCCACAGAAACATCCAACACCCCACCTGCTCCACTCATCATGACCAGGCTCCCATGTGAGGACATCAAAGTCCTGCTTTCAGATCCACCGGCATCTGTCCTGTATTCAGCTTTGACATCTTGCACTCTCTCACCGAGGATATTTCCGCCCTCGGTGACCGTGATGTAGTCACCTGATATCGTGATGTTCCCCTGACCCAAGCCGTCATTCCGCATATGGCCTTGACGGGAGGTCAAGGTAGCATTGGCACCAGAGCTGGCTAGTATCTGCTTTCCTGTACAATCGGACACATTAAACGGTCTGGCTTCTATTATAGCGATGGGCTGGATTCCCATTTCTTGAGGATTACTAGCAAAGATCTGAGCCCCGGCTACAGCTGGAATAAAGGCAGTCTGGATCATGGGACTGCTGCCGTCTACAGACTCAGTCAAATGAACAACGTAGTGATCCACTAGCTCACCCCCTGGACCTAAGCTGATATGCTGGACGTGGGTTCCCAAAGAATTCCCAATACTGTCATCTTTCCCTTCTTCTAATCCAGAAATACGAACACTCATGGCGCCGGTGCTATCAATGTCAATGATTCCTGAAGTCTTGCCTGAAGAAATGACAGGCAAAGCTTTGACCACTTCCACTGAGACAGTAGCTGGTTCCTGGTCTCGGTTATCGTCGTTTACACCAGATACATCACTTAGGGCATCTGCTGTGTTCTGTTGCTGCATTTCCTGTTTAACTGAAAGATGTGCAGCCATCTGTGAGGGAAACTGTAAAATTTTCCCTTTAGTCCGTGTCCGTGAAGGATACTGTTTGCCTCGACTTTTAGAGACAGAATCTGGCACAATGCTGATCATCCTTTTCCTAGGCCGGCCAATCTTTCGCCGATTCCGTGGCCTAAACTGTTGCTCGGCACCAGATCTGGACAGCTGACACTTGTGTTCATGAAAGAGTTTGGGTCTAAAGAAGCCTTTGCCACACTTCTCACATCGGAATCTGTAGTCAAGATTATGCCCCCTCTCGTGCTCCAAGAGGTGGGGTCTGCGAGAGAAGCCTTTGTTGCAGACTGAACACTTGTAAGGCTTGATTCCGCTGTGGGTGATGATGTGGGCTTTCAGCTTGTCTGGTCTGTTGAACTCCTTAGTGCAGCCTGAAAGTCAGAACACAACATTTGAGTACAATCTGAAGTCAATACACACAATCTGGCAATGTACTCAGATCAAACAATGATTTTAATTCAGCCTACTTGTCAATGAAAATCAATTGATGATGCAATGACAAAAACCAGGTATGAAAACATTTTAAACAAAGCTAAACAACAATTATTTATAAATTAAAAGAAATGGGCTCTGTAAAATAAAGAATTGAACTTTTGGAAACTTTTTGTAACGCAGCAAAATGGTAAATGACCTGATTGTTACCGGGGGGGGGGGGGGGGGGGGGGGGGGGGGGGGGCTTGGTGGAAACAAAGAGTAACACCGCAACCAATGATGTGGTTGAAACAAGAAAAAAGAGTGTTGAAGTGTTACGTAGAAACTGTACTTTTGTATGGATGTGAAGTGTGGACAATGAGCAGACAGGCTGAAAAACATCTGATGGCTGTGAAAATGTGGTTTCTGAGGAAAATGCAAAGAATACCATGGACAGATAGAAAAACCAATGAACAAGTCCTTCAAGAAACAAATGAAGATCGTAACCTGATTAGAGACATTAGACGTAGACAGTCACAATTTTTTTAGAAGAAACGAATTGGAGAACTTGGTGACAACTGGCAAGATCGAAGGGAAGATACCAATGGGAAGACCGAGAAGTAAATATCTGGATGGCTTGGTCGAGACAGAAACACGGAACTGATCCATGATTCTGGTGATCAAGAGAGATGGCAAAGCATGACCGCCCACGTTTTTCGGCATGGCACATGATGGATGGATGGATCAATGATGCATGTCACAAGAGGCCAGCAAGAAAGGTTGTGCTTGCAGTTTGCCACCCCATCCTGTACCAACCAACCATGAAAACCTATGATAGTCTAACTAGACACTACCTTGCCTATAACCCTTTTTTTTTGCATATCCTTTACAGGACATCGCTGTCAACACCAGCATTTTACAGCTGTTGTTGATTTCTTGGCAGTTTGCCTTTGCTTTCTGAGCGGCCGGCTCACATATCCCGCAAGTCACTAATGTGGCGAGAACTGCTACCAATTCTCGCGCGCTGTGTTACCCTACGTGGATAAACGGGATTACAGAGAAAGTCGTTTCACCCCTAGGCTAGGGAGACCGGCCTATAATCCTTAGGGCCAACCAAACAGAGGGAGACCTAAAACCACACAGAGATTAGGATGAATAATATGGACAAAACACATAGGGAGGTGAAAGAGGCAGCAAAGGATAGAACCACTTGGCACATGATGGTTGATGGCCTCAGCTCCAATGGCTGATCAAGGGCACGAGAAGACAAAAGTGGCACATTTAGACTTCATGGAAAACATGTTAAACAGATGTTCAGACAGAGTAAATTCTCACATCAAGAAAACATTTTAAATATTCATTCAACTAACAAGTAAATTTGTACTTCAAAACACCTTTTTAAATCTACTAAACAGTAAATTTTTACTTATGAATACCTTTTCATACCTTCAATTAAACAATAAATTTATACTTCAGAAAACCTTCTTAATCCTTCAAATGAACGGTAAATTTGTACTTTCCAAAACTTGTTTAAACCTTCAACTAAACAGTAAATTTGTACTTCAGAAAACCTTTTTAAACCAACTTTTTGTTTGTTTGTTCGCATATCCTTTATAGGACATCGCTGTCAACATCAGCATCTTTCAGCTGATTGTTGATTTCTTGGCAAGATTACGCTCAGTAGTTTGCCATTGCTTTCTGAACGATCGGCTCACATACCCCGTTAAGTTACCGGCACGGAGAGAACCGCTACCGATTTTCCCACACGTCACTCACGAGAGTATACAAGATTACGGAGAAAGTCGTGTAACCCTTAGACAAGGGAGACTTTTAAACCAACTAAATGGTAAATTTTACTCTTGGAAGACTTTAAACAGGTAAATGCCAAATTTGTATTTGCAGAAATCCTTTCAAACAAGATTATGTTTATATTTAAACAAAAGGTAAAGTAATAATTGAATAGTTGCAAACTGAAGCCCCATGTGGATGAAACAGGTTCGTGTCAAAGTAATAACATACAGGACACTTTTACACTATTTGAGATGCATTTGGTAAATGACGCTAGCCAAATAATGTTAGTGACAAACTGGCACATCATTGATGGCTTTTCAGTAGGCTTTGTTTGGAATGCAGCACTGTGTGGCTGTCATGCTCCCCATGTCTTCTCCGACTCAAATCTGGTATCTTTCACTGGTATTTTCAGCTTGGGCAACAGCCAAACACTGCAAAGGGCCATGACAGGAGGGTAGGGAGTCTGACCAACCATGGGGATATTGTGTCTGGCCAAGAAAGTCTCAATCAGGTGTGAAGGATGGGCGGGTGCATTATGACAAAATTGTACACACAGAGATGAGTAATATAGGGAGTGAGCTGAATGAGATAGCAAAAGTTAGCATTTGATTTGAACTAGGTTTGGGGGGAGGGGGTCTCCAATTGGAGATAAAGGCAGAAGATTTTTTTGGGGGGGACATTCCCTCATTTTGAAAACACAGTCAGTCCATACATATGCTACTACTATCGGTGTACCGGACTGATTTTTTTGTGCGGATAAGCTTTCCTTATTGCTAGTGTACATAACCATCAGGCGACCCCACTCCGACTTCTGAGGTACTTGTAATTTATGTCCCCAAGTCAAGGATGAGAAGTCATTATCATGGTCCAACTGACCTCAGCATCAGCACACCGGTTGTTTAAGAGAGAATGCTCTTATCTATTCAGCCATACTGACCTCCAGAACAGTGGTTCTCAGCTTTTTGGCCCATGCACCCTTTCACCACATGTCAGAATGTCATTCCCCCCTTTCCAGCGAACAAATGAAGAATAACACCCCCCCCCCCCCTTCCACTGGTTGAAAACTACTGTCCTAGAAGGACCATTTTGTATTGAAGAGGGATGACAAACCTAACCTCCAAACTGTCATTCTAAAGTCAAAAATACTGACTGAAATGTGCAAATATAGCAGACTAGACAAACACACACTATGTAACAAAACATGTCCTTCACGGCTAGCAACAAAGAGGAAGGAAATTCAACTATACCTGCAATAGTCCTGAAGGGACATCGGTACTTCTTGACTGAGTCATGTATGGTCATGTGTCGCTTGAGCTTGTCCTTGCGGTTGAATGCTGCCTGGCAGATCTCACAAGCAAAAGGAGTTTCCCCGGTGTGGATCAGTACGTGAGACTTGAGGTAGTGCTCAGTTTTGAAGCGTTTCTTGCACTGAGGGCACTCAAACTGACCTGCACCAGGAACACACAATATGACAGTTATGTTAGGTCCAGGTTTGCATGCGGTACATACTGCTGTTGAGATGATAAGTATTCAGGCCTTTACATAAGCCATGGCATAAAAAAGCCCCTTCCTCGCCTTCTTCCCCGATCAAATTCTGAAAATAAACCAATACCCTTCTTCTCTGATCGCCGCTTGGCTGATCATACCTGTCAGGTGAGTGATGATGAGCTGGACCATCCCTAGAGTTTGGATTCAGTGGGCCAATATAGCTTTCTAAACTCAACTCTACATAGGACAATGGTGTAGAACATTCTCAGCAGCTTATCTACCTCACACCTGCACTGTGGTGAAGCAGCCAGATGAAGCCTGTGCATGTGATTACTCAGCCTGCTATGTCTGTGCTGAGGCAAAGAATGGCAACAGGCAAACATTACTGGCAGTGCAGCAGGCATTGTTGTTATGACCTTCTCCCTCTCTAGCTAGGCCAATCCAATCCAATATGTAGAAAACAAGTATTCTGGCCCTGTTCAACTGTCTGTCTGTTGACCTGTTATTATTGGGGCCCTTACGCAACTGCTTGCGGAATTATAGTTGCCTTTTTCGCTTCTTAATTTCTGGCTTGGTGTTGTTTTCTTCTTTATTGCTGCTTAACAAGTCTGGTGAGATGAGATGGAAGGGATCGGGCAAAATTATAGCTGACAATCACACAATAATTTATTCTGGAGGGGATACACATGAAAAAGGTGTAGGAATAATATTAGACGAAAAAACAGCCAAGTCAATTAATGGATACTGGTGTATTTCAGATAGAGTTATTATGGTAAAGATCAAAGGCAAACCAATAGACATAAATATTATACAAGTATATGCACCAACAGCAAGCAGTAGTGATGAAGAAATACAACACTTTTACGACGAAATAGAAATGGCGATGGCTCAAATTGGATCACAAGAAATAAAGATAATACTTGGGGATTTTAATGCAAAAGTAGGAAAGGGAAATATGGAGGATGTAGTGGGGAATTATGGTTTAGGTACAAGAAATGAAAGAGGGGAAAAGCTAATAGAATGGGCAAATATCAATGATATGATAATTGGAAACACATGGTTTAAACACCATAAAAGACGACTGTACACATGGATAAGCCCTGATAAGAAAATACGCAACCAAATTGACTACATACTAATTAATAAAAGATTTAGAAATGCTTTAATTAATGTAAAGACAATGCCTGGTGCTGACTGTAATAGTGATCATGTACCACTATGTAGACAAATAAAAGTAAGATTAAAGAGAGGGGAAAAAAATGGTTAAGAACATGAGACTTAATAAAGAGGTTCTGAAAATAGATAAAGAAATGCAAGAACAATACAGAGTGACTGTGAAAAATAGGTACAATGCAATAACTAAAATACAGAGTATAGATGAACAATGGGAAATGTTAAGGGACTCCATTCATCAAACTAGCAAAGAAGTATTACTGGAGAGAGGCAAAATAGCTAAGAAAAAATGGATGAATGAAGATATCTTAAAACTGATGGACAAAAGAAAACAGAGTAAAAATGACAAACAAGAATACGCTAAGATAAATAAAGAAATAAAAGATAAATGTGGGAAGGCTAAAGAAAGTTGGTTAAACGAGCAATGCAAAAAAATTGAATTAAATTCCATTAAAGATACAAAAAATATGCACAGACAAATCAGTGAGCTTACAGGAAGAAAAATAAGAATAAATACAGGGTGTTTGAAATCAAAAACAGGAAAGATAATATTAGAGGAAGATGCTATAATGAAGAGGTGGAATGAGTATATAAGAGAATTATATGAAGGAGAAAGGGAAGAATTAACAGAAGATAGTAACTTAGAAGGTCCACCTATTCTGAAAGAAGAAGTCGCTGACGCTATGAAACGTATGAAGAAAGGAAAAACAGCTGGGCCAGATGAAATAACAATAGAAGAATTAGAAGTATTGGGAGAATTTGGAATAGATATATTAACCAAAATGTTGAATGATATTTACAGCAGTGGGTATTTACCCAGTGATATGCTGAAATCTGTATTTAGCGAGATCCATCGTGTCACGACCGGAAATGAAAACAGAAATCATGTACGGAATCAGATAGCCATGACTCACCGGGTCTCCCAGTTCAGCTAGTTCAGACCATGCATTCTTTCGACGTCATTCATTCATTCAAATCTCACTGACAATAACACACGTCATCCGGGGTTTTCCCGGAAAGGTTGGCTTAATATTCCGTGCATGGCGATTGGTTGAAATCATGGTGAACTTTTATATAAACAAAGAATATATTTTATACTTACCGTAATTAATTTTTTTTTGCATTGGTAATTTAAATTTTAGATGGATTTTCAAATTCCCCATCCAAATTTACATACATTTGGAAAGTTTCATCTCAATATATGCATTACTTCTTGATGAAAACAAACTTTTCTGCGAGGATGTGTTTTTGTTCTTTGGGCTTATTGATCGGATGGGCATGTACACTTTGTAACATTATTCTGGTGCTGGTAATAGATTTATTTAAATTTTGGATGGATTTTCAAACTTTCCATCAAAATTTACACACATTTGGAAAGTTTCATCTCAATATATGCATTACTTGTGGATGAAAAAGAATATTTTCGCCGAAGCGTGTTTTTGTGAATGGGTAAACACATGGCATGCGTCATGGTGACTGCGCATGCGCGAATCGATCGGCATGGCATGTACTCTTTCATTTTTCAACACACAAAACATGCGATTTGACCTACAAAAGTTAAAGAGAACACAAGTTTAAAGATTATTGATAATTTATTTGTATACTTGTACTATTGTTTAATCATTTAACATGACGGAACATATTTTTGAAGTCAGTTATCGTAATCCGCCTATGACCCGTGTTGGTTGAGACCAACCTCGCGCGCGGAGAAAAATGAAAACTGCAGATTGGACCGTAAATAACTTTTTTCTGACGCTTGCAATAGAAATCCATCAATTGTAGATGGGTCTTCGAATTCTGCAACAAATTTTTCAGAAATTTGGAAAGATTCATCGCTAAACTTGCTTTAATTGTGGTTGAAAAACAGGCGAAAATGCTACGATCATAAAACCCCAAACGGCGGCTTTACTATATAAATATTTTTGCAGAACAAGCATTGTATTCTCGCTAGCGTAAGTCGTAAGCAGCCCGCCTGTCACACGGGAGTTCGGGGTTCATTTCCCGACTGGGCATGTATTTTTTTTTTTTTTTATTTTTCACAAAATTATTAGGTGATATAATAAAAACTATTAAACATTACGAAGTAAAATATTATACAGAACTAAGAAACTGGAAGTTTGTGAATAAAGTGTGCTCTGTGGATCTATGCGAGTTGCCGACTTCTGGGGAGCAAGCAGCGGAATGATCGCGTATCGGAATCTATGAATCCAATAGATTTCTTTGTTTAATGTGAATTTTAATTGCCGTATAAAATATCGCTCCCGAATCAGCAAAGTTTCATCGCTAAACTTGCTCGAATTGTGGTTGAAAAACAGATTTTCTGCGAAGATGTGACTTTGTGAATTGGAAACCCACGGGTCATGACGGCCGCCGCATATGATATCGATTGTGATTGCGCTAGACTTTTCAACACATAAAACGTGTGATTTGACCTACAAAAGTTAAATAGAACACAAGTTTAAAGATTATTAATAATTAATTTGTATACTTGTACTATTTTGTAATCATTTAACATGACGGAACATATTTTTGAAGTCAGTTTTCATATGACCGTTTGAGACAATCTCGCACACATAGACGCGCAGACACTAGCGGGTGTCGCTGATTGGAGGAAAGGGACACCTTAGAGAGCTCTCTTTACGGATGAATAGGATGAAAAATCGCAACTCGTCTCACCTTCACAAAGATGTGAATATCTTCACTTAGAAGTGACTTACACGCATCATTGAGGTACCATTAGATTTTGAATTTCAAGGCCTATCTACTGTGGCAGTCTCATTTGTAAATACTCAAAATTAAATTGATGATGGGGCTCGCTACTGTATTTATAGCTATACCAAAAAGACCAGGAGCAATTGATTGTGAAGAGTTTCGTACAATTAACCTTATAAACCATATCACTAAGCTTCTACTCAGAATCATAATGAGAAGAACCAAAAAGAAAATAAAAATGGAAATTAGTGAAGAACAGTATGGATTTGTGGAAGGAAAGGGCACAAACAATGCAATTTATTCATTACGGACACTAATAGAAAGGTCAATAGAGAAACAGAGATTTGTGCTTCATAGATTATACTAAGGCATTTGATAAAGTAAAACATGATGAACTGATTAAAATGTTGGAAGATATCAACATTGATGGAAAAGATTTAAGAATAATAAAGAATATTTACTGGAACCAAGTAGCAGCAATTAAAATGGGAAATAAAGAGGGTAGTTACGAACAGATAAAGCTAGGAGTACGACAAGGGTGTGTCTTATCACCAGATCTTTTCTCCCTGTATAGCGAAGTAATAATGAGAGAGATCAAAGAGATGCCAGGAATACTAGTTGGAGGTTATAATATAAATAATATACGTTATGCAGATGACACAGTATTGGTGGCGGATAATTCAACAGACCTACAACAATTATTAGACATTGTAGTAACAGAGAGTGCAAGGAAAGAACTCTCCTTGAATATCAAGAAAACAGTAACAATGGTAATATCAAAGAAAATGGTGACACCAAAATGTGACATAGAAATAGAAGGGAAATCCTTAACCAAGTTGATAATTTTAGATACCTAGGGGCATTTATAACATCAGATGGAAGATGTACAACAGAGATTAGGAGCACAATAGGGCAGGCAAAAGCCGCATTTCAGAAAATGAAGAGTATCTTATGCAATAAGTCACTATCACTGAATGTAAGAAAGAGAGTGCTGAAATGCTATGTAGAACCATTTTTGCTGTATGGCAGTGAATCTTGGAATGTAAATGAACAAATTAAGAAGAAATTAGAAGCAACAGAGATGTGGTTCCTGAGACGAATGTTGCGAATTCCTTGGACTGCCAGAGTAACTAACGACGACTGCCTGAAACAGGCTAACGAAACTAGAACATTATATACAACAATAAGACAGAGACAAACAGCTTTCCTCGGTCATGTGATGAGAAGAGAGGCATTGGAGAACATCGTAACAACTGGAAAGATCGAGGGGAAGAGAGGCAGAGGTAGACCAAGAGAAGTGATGCTGGATGGATTGAGACGGTGGCATGGAGGAATATCAGCAGCAGAGTTGATCCAGAAAACCAAAGACAGAGATCTATGGAGAGCCATGAACGCCTACGCCAGCCGGCACGGCACTTGATGATGATGAACAAGTCTGGTCGGGTTCGTGCACCTGAGTTGTCAGGTTTCCACCCCATCTCATGGTGTTCTCCTTTCAGGGAGTGCTTCGTCTGTAACTGGCCATCTACCAATTGTCTTTTGTCCACCTTTGTCTAATTTCTTTATTCATTCATTCAGCAGCATGTCCTTTGCAGAACCTCGCTCCCATAACAACCTTCAAGAAAACCTCTCGATCATAAGCAAGATGTCCCACGTCCGATACACCCATCTGGAGATCATCCGCCACATCCTGCACCTATCTTCTCTTTGGCCTTCCTCTTTTCCCAGGCATATACCCCTCCATTATTGTTCTCTCCAAACTTTCTTGCCGTTTCAAGTGACCAAAATATTTCAATTTTCTTTGTTTTATCATCTTTAATAGCCAACCTTCTTCAGTATTCAGCTCTTGAAATTGGATGCACTTGTTCTTTTCTTTACCCAAGATATTCTTAGAACTCGTCTATACCATTTATATTCAAAGGCATTTATGCGCTGTTCAGCTTGTTTAATAAGTGTCCAGGTCTCACAGGCGTATGTTGCAATGGGAAAGATGCATGCTCTTAAAAATCTAATTTTTGTAGTTCTGTCTGTCCCACTTCATAATTTATTCAGTTGTTTTAGTTTTTGAAGAACAATTGATAGTCGTCGTTTAATTTCTTTCATTGTGTCACCGTTGTTGGTAATCAATGACCCAAGATATTCAATATTTCCACCACCTCAAAATTTTCCTTATTAACATATATTTCTTTCTCCATAGTAGTTTTATCTGTAGGCATTATCTTTGTTTTTGCTATGTTAAGACATAAGTTGTGATTTTCACTATTCAAATGGGTTGAGGCTATTAGGTTTTCTATACCATTCTGTGTTGTGGATAGCAATACTGTATCATCAACATAATGCATTTCTTTATTACTACTGTATATTTGATAGTGCAGTTTTTTTAATTATCTATAGTACTTTGAAATGTCATGAAAAATTCCTTATTTAGTGTGCATAACACTGGATCAGTCATGTTTACTTCAATTTTGTGTGGTTCTAAATGCTACTATTATTCCAGAACTTACTACTTCCCGCTCTATTAGTGCTTTTTTGCTTTTTAAATATCATTGAGGTCACTCCACTTTTGGGGGCATCTTCTGTTGTATTGCCCAAGAACAGCACTGTTTCACCTGCTCCATTCCATCTGATTATTATCTGAGTATTACGCATGATCACGAGATGTCAATCTTATAACACTTCATTTCTTCTACCAAGCAATTCATACAGTTCGAACATTATCATTGCCAAGTAGATTTCCCTGGGTGAAAGGAGGCAAGCTGGCAAACAAGGCTACTTGCAGTATTCTCAAAGCATAATACTTCTAGAAGAGCCTCCGTTCATCCTTGTTAATGACTGGTTTGCAGCTAAAGTTTTCTATGGGATGGAATAGCTGGTCCCACACCAAACCTTAGCTGCCTCTTAGGACGTGTATGGTAGGTTACAGTGTGACTATTCTGTTTCCCTAAAGGGCCTTGATAACACACGGGCAAAATATGTCTAGTGGGATATATATAAAGAAACAACTGTTGAGGGGAAATCATTCTGCAGAGAATTTATATACATAATTTTCAAGGAAACAATTTTTGTGGAGACAATTACAAACAATTTATGACCAAATTATGAACATACATTTGGCATGTATGATTATGAAGAAGAATTAGTGTGTCTGTGACTGCCCATAAGTGCTCAGTCTCTCAGCTCAAGATAAAAGATGTGGATGTTGACTGTCAAACAAACAAACATGCGAGCTGGTTATTTACACACTGGAAGCATTCTCACCCGTGATTATTGTGACAATGAAGGCATAATGATTCTGTGAGATTCTGGTATAAACACACTGATCCTCATTGATGCTACAGAGTTGGTGCACTGTACTGAGATTCTCCTTGTGCGATCCATGAAAGGAGACTGGTTATCTTATGGAGATATATGTGTAGATTAAGTGATCTTTCACCAAAATGAAGTAGAGAGAGTTTCAAGAGCATCTGTAAGTTACAAGTTACAAGACATGTACATACACACCTTCGGAACCGTGAATGGGCAGGTGCCTGCGGAGAAACCTCTCACAAGTGAATTGCTTCTGACAGTGTGGACACTTGTAGTCATGGCTGGTGGTGGATGTGTGGTGCTCCAGGGCCTCAGGTGTGGTGTACTTGTTGCCACACTTAGTGCACTGGAAGTGTCTGTGGAAGTCAGCCAAGATATTACCTGTACAATACAGTATGTTTACTAGTTCTCTATCAACAGTGAAGATATTAGATGTACAATACAGTGTGTTTACTAGTTCTCTATCAACAGTGAAGATATTAGCTGTACAATACAGTGTCTTTACTAGTTCTCTATCAAGTCAGTGAAGATATTAGCTGTACAATAATGTGTGTTTACTAGTTCTCTATCAAATCAGTGAAGATATTAGCTGTACAATACTGTATGTTTACTAGTTCTCTATCAACAGTGAAGATATTAGCTGTACAATACAGTGTGTTTACTAGTTCTCTATCAACAGTGAAGATATTAGCTGTACAATACAGTGTGTTTACTAGTTCTCTATCAAGTCAGTGAAGATATTAGCTGTACAATACAGTATGTTTACTAGTTCTCTATCAACAGTGAAGATATTAGCTGTACAATACAGTGTGTTTACTAGTTCTCTATCAACAGTGAAGATATTAGCTGTACAATACAGTATGTTTACTAGTTCTCTATCAACAGTGAAGATATTAGCTGTACAATACAGTATGTTTACTAGTTCTCTATCAACAGTGAAGATATTAGCTGTACAATACAGTGTGTTTACTAGTTCTCTATCAACAGTGAAGATATTAGCTGTACAATACAGTGTGTTTACTAGTTCTCTATCAACAGTGAAGATATTAGCTGTACAATACAGTGTGTTTACTAGTTCTCTATCAACAGTGAAGATATTAGCTGTACAATACAGTGTGTTTACTAGTTCTCTATCAAATCAGTGAAGATATTAGCTGTACAATACTGTGTGTTTACTAGTTCTCTATCAAGTCAGTGAAGATATTAGCTGTTTTAGTTTTTAGTTTAGTTTAGTCGGCGGATCAACATCACGGCACACGGGTGTAACCGGTAAGTGCTCAGTTCTACTCCTAACTCAAGCCTGAGTCCGGATACCATCAGTTCAGTGCTCAGTAATCACAAGTAAATTCAACACTGACACACACAAAATAATAGTGAGCATTGTGCATGGTAACTCTGTAACATACACTGGTGGGCATTACACAGCTTTTTAAAAGATGTAATGTGCAAGATGACATTACAGGTTGGTGATTGAACTAGAGGGACTGGAGGTTTGTATGAATGCAACATGAAGATGCAGAACTACGGGTGTAGAAGACTCATTACAGCTGACCTTTAATATGGAGATAACACCTAATTGATACACAAGTGAGACTGGTTGCATAGCCTATCATTGCATGTCATGCAAACCTGACGTAGTAGTGATACCTTGCTTGAAAATCTAAGAAAAGATTAAGTTATGAACTACAAGGACACTACTTTTAATGATGTATTTTTTTATGAATGTAAATACAACAGAAAGGAGATTCCTGAGAAGAATACTCAATGTTTCAAGAAGAGATAAGATCAGAAATGAAGAAATCAGGACTAAAGTGGGGGTTATAGCTGCACTAGATTTTATTAAAAGGCAGCAAGTCAAATGGTTTGGCCATGCAAGTAGATTAGCAACTAACAGCATACCACAAGCAATGATGTACAGACCAGAGGGAAGCAGAGGAAAAGGCCGACCACGTAAACGATGGACGCAGGGAATAATAGAGTCCACGGGAATACCAATACATGAAGCCCATAAGCAGGCACTCTCCTGCTGTTTATACTTCACCTCGATACCGCAAGATACAAGAGGAACAAGATGAGATGAGTAAATAAATTCAGAAATATGAAATGTTTAACAAGATTTGTTAACTTATACAAGTTTAGCAAAGCAACTAAATGGTCTGGTGTCAGATGTATTCGGCTCAGAGGCAAGCACGCACACACACTGGTATATATTATGTGAAGATCAAAGACTACATGCAGGTGACCTACATGGGAAGTTAGTCAGTTCAGTGACAGAAATATGCAACAGGTGGCACAAACTGATAACACATTTGCACAGGTTGCCAGTTTTGAGCATATTCACAGGGAGCTAATAGTGGATGAAACTCTTGTCAGGGGAAATATTTACTTGAATGCCAACAAGAAAATAAAGCAATGTTAGCCACTCCATCCAGAACCTTCCATTTTCCACTTTCTGAAGCATACTCTGTGAATCAAACACATGTCTGATTGTCCTGCCCTCCAACCAGTGGAAGGCTGCAGTTCTGTCGCCACACCATTCATTACTATTACTGAGACGTGTAGTATTGATTTTTCATTTTTCCCATGCCTTTGTAATGCATATCTTTTATATTGTTGCTGTTTTCAGTTAGCCTTGAAAGATGGGTGAATGATATGATGTGTGAAAGAGAGTGATAGAAGGGCAGAATGTAAGACGGGCCTGCGTGCCCAATTCTTAACCCTTAGAAAATAAAGTTTTGTGTTGTTGTTGTTAATGATCTTGTAAAGAAAGAAAAATTTGCTGGTAGGTTCTATCACTTTTTAAGTTTTATGAACATCATTTAAACTGTGCCAAATTGCGACATTTCAGTTGAATTAGACTACAGCAAAAGCAGTCACATCATTATGTGGCTGCACTGATGTCTAAACGCTGTTGGATGATGGTGTGAAGTTTGTGCGCATCATCCGCTAAGAGTGGGAAAGGCTGGCCACATATTCCTCAATGCACTGGGTCCTGCAACATGTAATTTTCCTAACACATCACGGACTAATTAATAGTAAGTTTTGGCTTCATGGCATTTTTGTGTGCGTGCAATACCAAACACACATTAGTTGTCCAACAGTGATGGTTTTTATAGAAAATTTTACATTTTAACAATAGACAAAAATATTAATATGGCTGTCGAAGATGAGGAAGGAGCATATATGGGAATGTCCCGGGTGATGTCATTCTTGACTCAATGGAGATCATTTTGTCTCATCTTCAGGCTCACCTTCCCTAAAAATAATGGTAATGTTTTACTAAACGCACACTAATATTGTTGAGCACTTTTAGGATGCTTGAGTTTACGTGCAGTTCCAGCAATGTGGGATTCATGAAGGGGGAAATCCTTCGTGTTTACAACTATTGTTTGACTGGAATGATCAACAGCTACATGTTATGATTAGAGTACTATGGGTCTGTTTTCTGGGGGTATATGATTCTTAAAATAAGATTCGTGAGAGATTACCGCCCACATTTATTGACATGGCACATGTTGATGATTTCCAGTCTATTATTGCAGCACATGTTAAATCCTTATAACGCCTCACTTTTAAGTGGAATTTATTAAGACACCTAGGGTTCATCTGTAGTTCTTGCTCAAATAGAGCAAATATTAATGTATACTTAGTTGCATATCATTTACATGACATCGCACTCAACCCCAGCATTGTTTGGCTGTTTGATTTCTTGGAAAATTTACATTCAGTAGTTTGCCACTGCTTTCTGAATGACCCACGCTTATACCATTGTATGAAAACAAGTGCAAGGCTATTTGCTTTCAAATGACGTCAATAACCCACCCCATTGCCACAGCGCCAGTATAACCAGTGATAAAAATAAAAATCTTCATAAAAACCCGGTTGATATAAAAAAGGGATTTCATGTGATATGGATGTGTAATGGGTTGGATATAATAATGTGGTAACCATCCTGACCAGAAAGTGGTATAAAGGAGACACAGAGACAGAAATTCAGCAACTGTTAGTGGACTGTGTCAGTGGATAACAATGCTGTTAATTACACAGACGGATCAGTGCTACACAAGAACGTTCAGTATTTGGATTTAAGGGCATAGTGCTAGCTAGCATAGTGCTAGGTAGAACTATAGAACAGATCACTCTGGTGACTCGTAGTTATGCCTGGTTCACTTTCAGTGGTACAGATGGGTGAAAATGGATGACTGGGAATTCATAGATGCTATTCATTAGTGTGATGACCCTATGTATGTGTCATGAATATGTTCCGGTGCAAGTTGACCCTGTTGACTTTTAAGTGCCTTTATGTTGCTCTGGACATTTGGGAGTACCTGGCAATAAGAATGGATTGGCTGTCTTTATTGAAAGATATCAGCTGTACAATACTGTGTGTTTACTAGTTCTCTATCAAGTCAGTGAAGATATCAGCTGTACAATACTGTGTGTTTACTAGTTCTCTATCGGGCGGAAGAGCGCAATTGGGAGTGTACAAGCCTTATCCTAGTGCGAGGAAATGCAACCTAAAGACAAAATGTCATGGCAGGGCAGACCAAGCCCTAAGCCTTGGTTGGCAGCTGGTCTACGATCAAAGCTCTGACAGGCGGACAGTTAGAGCATTGTTTTGCTGATCTGGCAGCTTCTGCAGCTTGTCTTGTTCCAGATGTATAGGTGTTACTTTTCCTCTGGAGTAAACTAAGCAGTCTGAGAGAGGGATCATGCTGCATGGGCAACACATGGTCTCTATATTTTAGCCCATGCTTTGTGCTATGGAGACACTTCTACTGAAATATGCCTTTCATGATCAGGATGGTGGTATATACATTCACTCATGCTCAGATGGCGGCCTCTACAATGCTCAGAGATTGAAGGTTAGGAGGGTACTGATCAGAGAGTTGCTTTTTGCAGATGATGCTGCAGTTACAATCCACTCTGAGGAAGAATTACAACATCTACTATCTGCATTCTCCAATGCTTGTTCTGAATTTGGTTTAACAATTAGCAAAAAGCCCAGATTATGTCACAAGGTGCACATGGGGTACCATCAATCTTTATTGACGACGCCGAATTAGAGATGGTAGACCATTTTACATAGCTAGGATCAGTGGTCAATAGCAAATTATCCCTAGATCAGAAAATCAACATCCGGATTGGTAAGGCAGCAACAACAATGAACAGATTAAGAAAAAGAGTCTGGGAGAAGAGGAAGCTTACTGCCAAAACAAAAGTCCTTATCTACCAAGCCTGTGTCCTTAGTACTCTTCTTTATTTCAGTGAAGCCTGGACAACTTACTCACACCAAGAGAAAATGTTTAAACAGCTTTCATATGCAGTGTCTGCGAAGAATTCTTGGTATTGAGTGGCAAGACAAAATCACAAATACTGAAGTATTGGAAAGATCAGGTTGTGTGACTGTTTATTCCATGCTCAGTCTTCATAGACTTAGATGGATAGGACATCTTAAGAGGATGGATGATGGTAGAATACCAAAGGACATCTTTTTTGGTGAATTACAGATGGGTAAGAGATCTCAGGGTCGGCCTCTACTACTATACAAAGATGTGTGTAAGCGGGACATGACTGATACAGGCATTGATAATGCACATTGGGAGGAAGTCGCCGCTGAACGTGTTGCATGGAGGGCAAACATCAGAAATGGAATAAAGACAAAGGAGAAAATTATTGCAGATTAGTCACACACCGAGCGTGTGAGACGTATGATGGTGGAAATAACCATGTGTTCACATGCACCCACTGTGGACGAACATTTACAGCGCAAATTGGCCTTATCAGTCACACTCGCTACCGCCATGGATATTAGTTATTATGCCTTTTTGAAGCACAAACTATCGTCTGTCAAGGCGGCAAGGTGCCAATGAACTAGTTCTCTATCAAATCAGTGAAGATATTAACTGTAGAATACAGCATGTTTACTAGTTCTCTATCAAGTCAGTGAAGACATCAGTTATACACTACAGTATGTTTACACTAGTTCTCTATCAAGTCAGTGAAGATAACTATATGAAGATAGCAAAGTTGATAGGTGGCTGGGCTGGTAATGTCATGAGCAGTGACACAAGGTCTGGATGCCTGTGTTCATCATCTCGCTAAGTGAGGGGAAAACTGGCCATCAACTTCTGTGTATTGAGGCTTACAAAATGTGATATCCTAGCACATCACCCCAGTTGGGTCTCCTGCTTATAGCTCTAGATACATGACCATATGTGCTCTGAAGAGTATAGATATTTATAGTCCCTGTGATATGCATCTACTGTGTCCTCTACGTTGCTCCTGCTAGTGCCTGACTGCTTGTAACAATAAGAGAGTAACAACTTTCTCACAGAAAATGTCCTCATCCATCAGAATAAAGAACT
The DNA here is from genome assembly GCA_963921405.1 of Cepaea hortensis. Lineage (NCBI taxonomy): Eukaryota > Metazoa > Mollusca > Gastropoda > Stylommatophora > Helicidae > Cepaea > Cepaea hortensis. Next base: position 128,991,444 of record OY992876.1, on the reverse strand, counting down.
AGTCAAACATAGCAATCAACATGGGCAGAAGTTGGCAACTTACCTAGGCCCCGACTTCACGCCTTGGTTCATGTAGATATGTGAGTACTGATGGACTCCTAGATCGTAGAGATTCTTGAAGTATTTATGACACTGGTGGCAGCGGTAGTTCATCTCTTCCTCATGCGACTTCACGTGCTCCAAGAAGGCATCCAGGTCATGGAAGGCCTGGCCACAGCTCTTCATCACACACTTGTACACCTAAACAAGCAAGACAGCAACAATATAAATGAATGTATTAATCTGTGACAGGTCCACAGTAACAACACAGCCAGACCTAACCCAACTGAGAAAAACAACGGTGTGACTACAAAAGAAACTTCAGGCATCCGAATGAACACACAATATAACTAGGAAGATCTATGACAGGAAAAACAAAACACGCATACAAGTAAACATTTCATCCAGCCATTTTTGTTGATAGACTAAGTGAGGAATTATGTGGGACATGTGCATGTATAGAAGAACAATGATATTACTAGATGGTTAGATGAGCAATGAAGATGTTTCGACAGAAGGTAACTCACAAAGAGAACGGATGCTCACACCAGAAGAAAACAGTCCACATTCTTTGGGCATGTCATGTATATTGCAAAAGTTGGGAGGGAAACAGAGGTAGACAAAGAGAGAAGGTGCTGGACAGTTTGATATTTTCGCATGGAGGAACATCAGCATCATAAATGATTGACAGCATAAGAGACAAGGCTGTGGACAGACATGATCAACAACACCATACAGCATGGACTATAAGAAGATTGACAGCACAAGAGACAGAAGGCTGTGGACAGACATGATCACCAACGCCACATGGCATGGACTATAAGAAAATAAAGACTTTGGTGGGAACGGTCTCTAACATTTGTGTTTGTTTTTCCTTTTGTCAAGTTTCCTAGTTACATTGTGTGTTCATTTTGATTTTAGGAAATCTAAGGCAGTCTGTCAATTTTGCACGCGAGACAGGCAGTGTTATTTTAGAGTAAGCAAAAAATATCTTATCAATCCATTCCAAGGTCACTAACCACTGTCATATCTGTCATAGAACGCCGTGTTACCATCCCCAAATACTTTCTCGGTCTACAAATCTGATGGACCACTTAGAGGAATAAAGATTTAATCACGCTTATCAGAGTCTATTCAGCTATGATGAGAAATCTCCGCTATCACTTGAAGAATCGTCGAAATCCATTTTGAAAAACATAGCATAAGAACCCTGAAAACTATTTTTTTAAATCCGATCAAATTTAAAGAAAACACTTGCAAATTTCCCCCATGCTATCAGCAAAACTGGAAGTAAACAATGGGAAGTCTCGCAAAGTCTCAAGATCGTGTGTTTACAACCCTTAGTTGTCACGGACGCTTTCAGACGTTTTGCCCATTCGGTAGTAAAGACATTTTTAGCCGCTATGCCCTGTAAAGGGTTCATTCTTACCACGGCATTGGCCAAGTAGTGATAGAATCGGGCAGACTAGCAATGCGGCTGTCCCGTGTTGTTACTCCTATGAGACAAGTTTACAGTGTCTCATTTCGATGTATTTGATAGTATGACTATCTCATTTGTTATATTAGGAAAATCATTATAAATCATGAAATTATTATTTTGAATTGTTATTATGCATACTTTAATGTTGACATGCACGGTGTTTATTTGATGTTTGAGATGCAAATTGTCATATGGTAACTCACCAGGATGAATAGGGTGTGTGCTATTTTGTTCTTATGAGCAGCGAACTTGGATTGTGCTTGAAGCAGAGGTGGTGCAGACATTACCCACAATCGGTAACGAGTATATGGTGCGGTTAGCCCTTTCAGCGTATGGTGAATGAGCGTTCATGGTAACTCACTGAGGCCTAGGGCAGAGACTGATGCTAAACCAAATTTTGAATGGAGGCTGTAAGGAGCCGGGTGTCTGAATCAGTGACATGGACTTAGGACATTTAATTCCTCATAACTGGATGTTACAAGGGAAGGCATGAGATGTAATAACAGGTGTGTGTTCAATGACTGGAAAAGTCCTCCCCGACTAAACAGTAGGAGAGAGATAGAGGAAGAAAGAGGAGAGTGAACGCAGTAAAGCTGGAACAGAAACACTGCCAGACTTTTCAATGTGGGTGTGTGTATGGGGGTGATAGATTGTATATATTACCTAGGATTGTACCGATGTAGAACTAGTGTATACACATTCTTGATGTCTTCCAAGCTCTTAACAAGAGCACCAGGTTTTCCCGTGCAGTGACGAGGAGGAACCAGGTGGCATCAGGATGGAACACTGGCTCCGAACACCGTCCAGCTGTTTTTAGTTGACCATAGCTGTCCTTAGAAGACCATAGGGGTCCTTAGCTGTCCATAGTGGATCTTAGCTAACCATAGCAGACTCTGGCTTAGCCTATTGGTGCTTGATGGAAGGAAATTGAGGCATCTTCTCACCTGGAGGTCATGCAAGAACATATACTGTTCAAAACAAGAAACGCAACATTTTTGGTGTTATCAAAGATATTTGCTGATTGGACATTAGTCAACCTATCGACTGTGTCCACTGATGAACAGGATGAGTGATTGGAAGGGCCGAATGTAAAACAGGCCTGCGTGCCCAATTTGTTCCCTTTGAAAATAAAGTCTGTTCGTTCGTTCGTTCATCCATCTGCTCATTAACTTCTCGTGGTTACCTGAATTGTACTCACCTCATGATATGTGAGGTCATGAAAGAGGTCAAGGTTAAAACAACATTTTTGACAATAACTTGTGACAGGTTCATGATAATCCCATGAAACTTACTGAACACAAAACTCTCTGAGCATATTATTAAATGCCTATAAAATATTGGCATTCCTCGAATAAATTCAGTTGAAAATTCAATGTGCAAGAATGGCTCATCTCAATACAGAACGACTCATCATCATTGGATGTCACTGGACAGTCACAAAGTGTAGTAGCCAGAGAATTTAATGTGGTTAGAAGCACCATTAGTCGCCTTTGGAGGCGATTTCAAGAAACTGGCTCAGTGGCAGACCGGCAGAGCAGTGGAAGACCCAGAATCACAACTGCCGCCAAGGACCACTTTATACAGCTGCGTCACTTTAGGAATCAATTTACATCTGCGTCTTCCACAATCCAGTCAATGCCAGGAGCTTGTTGAATTTCAGATCAAACAGGAACGCAACATTGAAGGGCGCCTGAATGCCAAATGATACGTAGCTGAAATTCTTCATTCTCACATCCTTCCACTTCTGGCTGCTTGAGGCTCGATTTTTCAGCAGGATAACGCCCAACCTCATGTGGCACAACTCACCACCCAGTTCCTCGCTGACAACCTCCAGACCATTCTGTGGCCAGCCATATCATCAGATATGAACCCCATAGAACACTTATGGGATGAACACAACAGACGACTCTGACAGCGAGATGTAGCTCCAGCCAATCTCCAACAGTTGTCTCTTGCAATGCGGGAAGAGTGGGCAGCCATCCCACAACAACAGATCTAATGACTAATCGGATCCATGTCAAGGAGTCATTGTTCTCCGATAGAGGCCATAAACCTTACTGAAACGGAGACCTCAGTAGCAAAGACTAATAGTCCAAACCAAATTTAATGAACATAATTTCATTGTTAAAGCCAGAAAGTTTCTTCATGCAAGGATTGAAACATTAATTATGTAAAATAAAATGTTAATACTAGTTTGCAATTGAAACTGCAATAATGTTGCGTTTCTTTTTTTTTAACAGTATAAGTTATGTATTGTATTTTTATATGTTGATGTAAACTAACATTACCCAATATCATCATACCATTCAACATCATGTTGTTTTAAGTGTTGACCTTGATAGATATTAAAGAAGTTGTAGTTGTTTTAACTCAAAGTTATGTTATTTTCCATGTGTGCATATGTGTGTTTGTACCTGGATGGCGGCTTAATTATATAACAGGGAGGGGAGTTATGTCAGAGGGGAAAAACCTGCCCTGCCTAGTAGTCCACTTGTCGACATTCACCTAGGCATCTAACATTCACTTTCCCACTCCTTGGGGATACCAGGAAGAGCTAATTATTAACAAGCCATTAGCAGCTGAACTCTTTGGTTATACAGGGGCTTCATCTTTATTTCAGCCATACAAATTTTGTCCCGAGTCAATTTCTGGCAAATTGGGGTTGCCCACCAGTGATAGTACGTAACTTGGCGGCGGCGGCACGCACACACGCGCGCGCACACACCCCCCCACTTCTGACAATATCCCACATTCATGGTTATGACCAAATACAGTTGGAAAACACTGGGAGGAATATACTCATGAATCAATGTCACACCCAGCACTATTCACTGTTGGAAGAGTGCATTTGATCAAACACCAGTAAACACGGAGGTCCTAGAGAACAAGGAATACAAACATCTGATGTAAGACATAAAACTGTGAATACAAACAGCAGGTTTTTGGGGGTTTTTTTTGCGCTCGCTTGCTTTGAACTCAAACGTAGTCCATACACACTATTTATAGTAGTGATGGACTGAATTTTACGTGTGGATTAGCTTTCCCTATTAAAAGTGTCCCTTGACATCAGGCGAACTTCAGAGGTACTTGTAATTTACGCCCCCAAGTCAAGGACGACAGGTTAACATTTTAGTCCAGCTGTTCGGCGTACAGCACACCAGATGCTGAAGAACATACGTTCTTACCCATTTGACCATGCTGACCTGCCAAACAGATGATGTAAGACACAGAACTAGGAATAAAAACAGCTGATGTAAGACATACAACTGGGAATACAAACAGCTGATGTAAGACATAGAACTGGGAATACAAACAGCTGATGTAAGACTTAGAACTGTGTATACAAGCAGCTGATGTAAGTCATCTGACTAGGAATGCTGCTGCTTATAGAGATCATGATGAACTGGCCCAAATTTTAGGTCCCACTTTAGTTTCATACAATATAGTTTTAATTCAAAGGCCAAGATGTCCATCTCACCTCACCATAAGAGAACAAGTGACAAAAACTAAAACTATTAGGAACAGAAAAGGAGAAGCACAAGAGAAAACTCTTCAATGATAGAAATGGGAAGGGTAGGAAATCTAGAGAGATGCCAATAAAACCTCTCCAACGGGGCAAAATACTATGTCCCTCTCCTGTGTTGGAGAAGAGGTTATGGATAAGAGAGATGTAACTAAACTTCTGCAGTGATGAATCAGAGAGATGACATCTAACCTTTCCAATGCTGGGGATGAGAGATGGTGGCAACTTCTCGAATGATGGAAAATAAAGATTTGAAGCAATGCTGGGTAAGGAAGATAGAAGAAATGAGACCCGCGAGCTATAAATATCAAGATAAACAAACGCTCTTCTAATACAGAGGTCCGTGGTTATGGCCACACAGAAAACACAAACCATAACCTGAAATAAATTATCAATGGCAGTGGGAAACATGACAAATAGATGATAAAAGAATGTTGTACACAGCATAAGTAAACAATAAAAAATAAAAAAAACAATGCAAAAGAAACAACTTTGACAGGACTACCACATCCGCATGGTTGTGACTATCCAGGTAAAACTCACAGCAAGGCAGATAGAAACAATCAATCAAAATTGAGGAAAAGGAAGCAAAGCACACAATGGAGAAGCCAGTGGTCATGAGGAGGAAAAGGGAATCAAAATTATATTAAAATAACAGCCAAATAACAGGACTCATGGTAGAAGTTGCAAGCGTGCTTGCCTTTTGGTCTAGTCATCATGTGTAGTTTACGGTTGATATGAATATTCTATTTATTATCTGTTGTTTTACGGACGTAGGTATATCTGGATGTTTCAATATTGCTAACAGTTGATATATAAGCGCATTAGATTTTTGACATCTGAATTCAGTTTCTCTGTCAATTCTGCCATCTTCTGTGATCACACTTCCTAGATGTTTAAATTTTTAAACTCGTTTCAAGGGTGTACTATTTATCAGTATATTATTACTATCTTAATAGTGATGTATACCCACCTATTTTTCTATCAATCCTGTCTTAACCATCCATCTATCCATCCGATCTATGATACAAGTAATAATGTACATACAAAAATAATGAAGTGTTCACCAAAACATCACACCATAACTACACATTATGCAAACAAAAATTAAATGGATTTAAATGCAGTATAGCTATGGAAATGTCAATAACTGGAAAACATGCAGTGTTCAGCGGGTTTACACAATTACAATTATGAAAAAACAGAACATTGTTGTGACAAGCCATCAGTAAAGAAGAAGAAACAAGTCACAACAACACACAAAGAAAAAATGACGCTAAAGTGACTGCATTAAGGCATAATATTATGGAACACCATGTGGAATAAACTTAAACAGAATAAAATGAAATATGTTATACTTAACTTTGAGGCTCAAGTGAAACAGTACATATTTTACTTCATTCTGTTTATTTTTATTTCAGGTGGTTCCATAATGTTATGGTACGTTTTATTGCAGTTAATTTAGATCAATTTCCATGCGTGTGTGTTTGCACTGATGAAAACTTGTTATCAACACGTCCTGTTTTTAGTCATTGTAATTTTGTCAAACTGAACTACTCAGTGTTTTCCAATTGTCTAACATTACACAACAAACCAGAACAAACGAGATCTGACCTGTTCACATTTGTGGGTGACAAGGTGGCTCTTCAACTGGTAGTATGTTTTGAACTTGGTTGGACAATACTGGCAAATGTAGGAGTTGTCAACGACCACTTTCATCTTTGGTACCTTCTCATCACTGTCTGACTGGCTGCCGGTCTTTAGGGCACTTAGCTGTGGAGGTAATAGCAAATTATAATTTCAAGTGAGCCACTGTCATGACATCAGTATCGGCAATTACCATCTCCGGAATAGTAGTCGCATGAATACAGTGTGTACACATTACAATCTCTGGCACAGTAGTCTCATGAAATCAGTATATGCAAATAACATTTTTCAGCACAGTAGAGTCACATGAAATCACTATATACACATCATAATCTTCAGCATGATATAGTCTCATGAAATCAGTATATACATATGATTTCCTGCATGGTACGGCCTCATGAAATCAGTATATACATATGATTTCCTGCATGGTACAGTCTCATGAAATTAGTATACATACTTCGCAATCTTCAACATTGTCTAATCTCATGAAACCAGTATATAAACATTTGATCACAGAATGGTATAGTCCATGCTGTGTGGTCCCAGTGATCACTGTTCTCTATCTCGTGTACTGCCAAGCATTTCTGATACTGAGCTTCCTCCATGCCATTATGTCAAACTGTTCAAACTCTGCTCTCTCTGCCTCTCTTCCCTTCCATATTTCTCGTGGTGACAATGTACTCCAGTTGTTACCTTCACATGACATACCCAAAGATGTCTGTACTATTCTTTTTATCTGTCCATAGTATGCTCATCCTTCTATAATACCACGACGCCACAGTTTACTGTCCATGATTTTCTACTGTATATCAGGATTCGCTTGATATAGCTTGTAAGAACTCTTTTTCATCTGAATTGATACTTTTACAGAATAGAACAAGCAAAAACAGCATTTTATAGACTAAAGAATATCATATGAAATAAGTCCTTGTCAACAGGAGATACAAACAGAATTCTGGCATGTGACATGGAACTGTTGTTAACAGGTATCTGTGAATTCTGGACAATCAGCAAACAAGCAAGATAAATGTAATCCCTGGAATCTGTACCAATGAAGTTTTACAGAAGAATGGTGAAAACACCATGAGAAGCCATGACAGTTTATATCAATGTTCTGCAATCTTCTCAGACACAAAGGAAATGTATTTCAAGCATGAGAAAAGGACACTGTAACATAATAACAAACAAAAAACTAGAGCTTATGTCAGCTAAGATGTCTTGTCAACCGGTGTAAGATGCAGTTTTTCTGATTTTTCAAACGTCGACGGATGAGAACAGAGCACAAATGGGAATGTCCCAAATGCTGTGTTGTTGGTCCTTAAATGAACTCAACTCAACTAGATGACAAAACAAACATCCCCAGCAAAGCACACTTTCAGGAAATCATACTGGAGCACTCACAGAAATAACTATGTGTGATGGAAGTGATCCCTGACCAAAACCAAATCAAACCAATCAGCCTCATGCCCACCTTATGAATATTCAATCAACAATCAATGACCCACAACTCAGGACATTCCCACCCGGAGTCCATTGACTTCTTCAGCAGCCAACTCAAGTTCCCAGACTAGTGGTACCAGTGGCAGCCTGACTGAATATCCGTCTGCATTTTTCTCTATGAACTAAACGTCATTAGACCCTCTACTCACCCCTGTTGAATGAATTAGTCTATCCAGATGTGGCCTGTTTTTCTGCATTTCCCACTTGATTCCATGGAGGCTTCACCACAACAGCCTTGATGAGTTAGTCTATCCAGATGTGGCCTCTTTGTTTTTTTGCACTTCCCACTTGATTCCAGAGAGGATTAAACACATCAGCCTTGTCATAATCTAACTCATGGCCCAAAGGAGCAGCCAGTACTTGAGCCTGTTTAAACTTCCACACCTGCATGCTTTGGGCAGAACATCCATGATATCCATGAAACTCTGGACCTTCATCTGTTGGAGTGATGCATGCCTCTCCACACAGAGCATACCAGTTTCTATTTTAAATAGCATGCTCTGTAAGTGTCACAAACACAACATGTCGTTCTGTACTACTCTCTGACCATTGGAGCGCGACTGTTACAGCCTCCACCTCCGTTCTCATACTGGAAGTTGTGATGTCATTCGTCAGACCTCCTTTTTTAACACAGCGTCCCTTAACCTGTTCAATTAAGTCTTTTTAATGTTTATTTCGGACCACAAACCAAGGTAAAAGGAGTGGGTGGGGCTTCACAGCAAACATTTGAACAAAAATGCTGTCATACCCACCATTTGGTTTCTATATCCGCCCAAGGAAGACTGGCACCGCCAGTTTATTACTATTGTCCTTTATAATTACCTTCATTCTTGGACATGAACACCAACCTTATGAGCCATGGATTTCAATGTGATCTGATCATTTGCAGTGACCATGCAGTTGCTGGAACTGGACACCACCACAGGTGCTGATGTTACCACTGCTGCTGCAGCTACTGATGACGACACTTCCACCGAGGCTACCTGAGCCAACCCTTTGTCCATCACGACAGGATCCGGCTGTCTGGGTAATGTGTTGGAAGTCCCACATGGCCACACCTGAACATCAACAATTCCACATTATGAATGTGTTACATATTTTACTATGTCTAAGATGATACAACAAACAAGGTTACGGTCAAACAGCGGTGCTGCTGACATAGTTCCCAATGAGTGTAATCAGCATTAAAATCATATATTCTTAGGATTTCCTCTTCTACTCTGGAACATAGTCATCTTAGGTCTTGTTCTCTTAGGGAAGAGCCATACTGCTAATTGGTCCAACTGCCATCTGATTGAAAGTTCTCCTTGTCTTCCCTCTCAGTTTTGAGATTTGTCCAGAACTCCTGCCAACCCCCGACATATCATTCTCTCCACATATAGGTTCTCAGTCTGTTACCCTGCTTTCTCTAACTGGTCCCACAGGCACGTACTGCACTTAGAGCATGAAGGTCAGGTGTGTCAGCTGAGAAATTGTGTAATGCAAGAAGGCAAGATAGGAGAAGTCATCTTGAGACTGAAACTTGTGCAAGTCTTGGCTACGGCAGGTCTCCGTGTGGAATGGAAAGGACATCTAAGATCATGTGGATAGTGTGCCAGACATGTCAACAATTTGCTCACAAGTGTCAAGATTGATTTCAGAAAATCGACCAGATGTATCAGTGTTCCATTGTGAATGTAGACATGCAGTAAAGTTTGATACAATAAGGCCTATACACATAAATCATATTACTCCCATGTACTGCCTGGTCAATGAAATGTGACAGAACACCCTAGATTATTGACAGCTTCAATATAGGTCAGCGCAGCATCACTTGGAAACTCCCACCCTTGACACCCACAACCATGGGGTTGGAATCTGCGGACAATGTCATACCTAGAACCCACGCAGGAAACATGACCAGCCTAAGTATAGTCACATAACCAGCCTAAGTATAGTCGCAGCCAGTTCAAATGTGCTGTGCTGAATATTGACCTGGTTACATGCTAATATGCCTACCTACAGACGTAAAGTTCCAGTACCAGGCTTGCACACCAGACTATTTCTGAGCTAAGAGAGGGGTAGGACAGTTCTGCCACACAGTTCCGGTAGAGATGATACTTTGGTACTGTGTGGGGGGAAAGCCTCTACACCAGTGGTTCTCAACCTTTTTTGGCCCGTGCCCCCCTTCACCATATTTTCAGAACGTTATTCCCCCCCCCCCTTCCTATAAAAAATGTGGCCCGTTCCCCCCTTCACCGTATTTTCAGAACGTCATTCCCCCCTTTCATATTTCCTATCTAAAAATCTCCCCACCCCTACACAGTATACGTAAAAATGGAAGGTAAATTTAATAGCATATACTAAAAGAAGTCTAGACATCCACATAAAACATTATTTGTGGGTCTGCTTACTTTATAAAATGAATTTTAGAAGGATGAGATGTACATAACTGTAAAGTATGAAGGGAAAAACAATATCAAGTAATCGGTTCTTGTATTAACGCGATCTTGAAATGGTCTTCATTCCCCCCCTGGAAACCCTAAAATTCCCCCCTGGGGGGGGAATTCCCCACCGGTTGAGAACCACTGCTCTACACCAACCTCACTCTGACAGGTGTCAGTCCTCTTCCAGGCTCAGGCAAACTGAACACAAACACTTTACCATCAGAGTTAAAGCTCAGTCGCCTTCACAACCATCACCCATGCTACTATCTAACTCAAATACCACACAGACAGCACACATCATCTACAATACACCAAAATACAAGAAGTAGAATCGGGAAGCTTTACTAGAACAAAACGGATGTTGTGGTCAAATTTTTCATCAGCACATACAACACTCACTAATACAATGATACTTCAGTGTTCGTTGACTTTGGTAATTATCTTGTTTCAGGTATCATGAATTTTCACTGCAAACAAATTCGTCTCGGTTTTCGTCCGTTGCCTCGAATTTCGTCGGTGAGTATGCGTGACCTCGCTGCCAATTTCTTATTATTTTTAGTATTAAACACTATATTCATTCTCTATAAAATGTATTTTTGGTATGTATTAGGGACGTTCATTTGAAACCCATTCCAATGGCTTTATTACAAAAACATGAAAGAAACATTAACAGGTGTGGTAGAATTAAACAAAGCATTCATTCTGAATGAATTATGCACCATGGGTTGGTCATAAGAAGTTGCCGTAGGCATTCAGGCAAGCATCACATTGCTTAGGTAGGCGGCGAATGCCGTCTGCAAAAAAAGATTGTGGATGCTCACTGAACCAAGTGTTTACCGCGTTCATTACGTCTGCATCTGTGTGAAATCGTTGCCCCTTGAGAGCTTTTTTGAGAGGTTCGAACAAATGAAAATCACATGGTGACAAATCAGGACTATAGGCTGGATGTTACAAAATTCACCACTTCTTCCAAGCTAATGCTTCCTGCACAATCTTTGCAACATGTGGACGAGCATTATCGTGCAACAAAATCACACAGCGAGAAAGCATACTGGGTCATTTATTCTTGATGGCTTTTTGCAGCTTGTCTAGTGTTTGCAAGTAGTGGGTAGAGTTGATATTGACACCAGGTTCTTTAAAGTCGGCCAACAATAGCCCTTCATGGTCAAAGAATGCGCTCAGCATAACCTTATCAGTGGAAACCTGTAACTTGAATTTTTTGGCTCTAGGTGATCCAGTATGCTTCCATTGCATGCTCTCTCTTTTGCTGCTCGGCTATAGTGGTGACACCATGATTCATTGCCTGCCACTATGCGGAAGAGAAATTCATCACCCTCCACTCTGTAACCCAGCAAGTGGTTCAAACACCATCCCATGCGTTCCTCTTTTTGGTGGTCGGTCAACATCTGTGGTACCCACTGTGAACACACCTTCCAATATTGTAGTTTCTTACGAACGACCTTTTGAATTGTCCCAATTGACACATCAAATTCTTTTGTTAGCGAACGTATGCTTCGACAACAGTTCATCTGTACTGCTGCATCGATTTTGGTGATGGTTTTTTTCTGTTGCAACAATATGCGCTTGATCCGGCCGTCAAAGATCTGTCGTGAACTGATGTCCTTTCAAAAACATTCGTGCCCAGTCTGTTACTGTTGTCTTCGACACACATTTGTTACCGTATGCTGCCTGCATTCTTAGATGAATGTCCACTGGTCAACATAATTCAAATGAAAGAAACTGTATCACAGATCTCTGAGCATCTTCGGACGAATTTTGGATCAACCCGGCCATTTTCTCAACGGTCAGAAACAGAACCTATGCATCATGGGACGATAAGCATGTGCTCTTTTATTCATTGGTCAGTACTTATCATATGACTATGACATGTTCAACGTACACAATTACGCGCGGTAAGGCACGAACGGATTTCAAATGAACGCCCCTTATATATCCCTGAATGAATTAATTGGATTTACATTTATTCATATGGAAATAACTGCCACTGTTTTGGATTTCACTGATTGTTTTCGGGCGCATGATCGTGGAAAACCAAGGTATTACCGTACAACTACATTAAAAACTCTACATGAAAATATGTATATAAAAGTTACTCATCTGTTTACTTGTTATGGACCAGAAGCATGTGTGATTGAATACTGCATGTACGGTTATAACAATGTAGCTAGACTGGAAATGTGATACTATAGATAAAGGCAACCAGACTTCCATACTCCTGTACAAACCTTGTGTGTGGCCATGTGCTTTTTCACATTAGACTTCTGGGCAAAAGCTCGGCCACAGACAATACACTGGAAAGGCTTCTCGCCCGTGTGGGCCCGGATGTGCTGCTGCAGGTCAAAGTTCTTGGTGAATTCCTTGTTGCAGTATTCACACTGAGGAAGACAGAGTTCACTATCAAGTAAGTTTTCACGCATTTGATAAATAGGATCACCATTTTGGATTAATGAATAAAACATACTTGGTAAACTCAACAATTGTCTGTAAACTGATGTACCTATGAAACTGGACATCTGTGTAAACTCTAAAGGTGTCTTTATATGATTTTAACTAGTGTGTATAAACATAATACATGTCTGAATATCTTTAACTAGTGTTTAAACACAAGTCTCTGAATGCCTTTAACTATTGTGTATAAACACAAGAAGCGTCTGTGTATCTTCAACTAGTATCTGTACCATCTCAGAATGTGTCTTTATGTGGTAATCAGAAAACATCAGAATCAACAACAATCGAACTGCTAAACAATGCACGAGGTATAGAAATTAATCATCATCACCAAATTCCTTACTGAATGGTGTGAGTGATCATACTTCTCATCTTGCAATCTCTAACAGCATGTATCATTTTGTGTTAACTCCCTCCCATGCCATAAAGCTGTCAAGAATGTTCTCTCACTGTCTTCCTCTCTCTTTCTACAGATCTTCCCAATGGTAACAACATGTTCCACTTTTTGTCTTCTTATCAGGTGGTCGAAAAATTAAGTCTGTCTCTTTCTGATGTTTGTGATAATTTGTCTTAACCTCCCTCAAAATGCCCAGTTTGCTCAATTTGACAGTCCAAGCAATTTTCAGCTTTCTTCTAAAAAAAAAACCACTTGTCCAAAGCCTGAGGGGATTTTTCCACTGTCCAAGATTCTCAGCCATGTGTATAGAAATAAATAATAAAAGACACAAACCTGTAGCTGTCCAAGATTCTCAGTCATGTGTATAGAAATAAATAATAAAAGACACAAACCTGTAGCTGTCCAAGATTCTCAGCCATGTGTATAGAAATAAGCAACAATAAAAGACAAACACAAACCTGTAGCTGTCCAAGATTCTCAGCCATGTGTATAGAAATAAGCAACAATAAAAGACAAACACAAACCTGTAGCTGTCCAGATTCTCAGCCATGTATAGAAATAACAATATAACACACAAACACAAACCAGTAGCCGTCCAGATTCTCAGCCATGTGTATAGAAATAACAATATAACACACAAACACAAACCTGTAGCTGTCCAAGATTCTCAGCCATGTGTATAGAAATAACAATATAACACACAAACACAAACCTGTAGCTGTCCAAGATTCTCAGCCATGTGTATAGAAATAACAATATAACACACAAACACAAACCTGTAGCTGTCCAAGATTCTCAGCCATGTGTATAGAAATAACAATATAACACACAAACACAAACCTGTAGCTGTCCAAGATTCTCAGCCATGTGTATAGAAATAACAATAAAAGACACAAACACAAACCTGTAGCTGTCCAAGATTCTCAGCCATGTGTATAGAAATAACAATATAACACACAAACACAAACCTGTAGCTGTCCAAGATTCTCAGCCATGTGTATAGAAATAAGCAACAATAAAAGACAAACATAAACCTGTAGCTGTCCAAGATTCTCAGCCATGTGTATAGAAATAACAATATAACACACAAACACAAACCTGTAGCCGTCCAGATTCTCAGCCATGTGTATAGAAATAACAATATAACACACAAACACAAACCTGTAGCCGTCCAGATTCTCAGCCATGTGTTTAGAAATAAATAAAAGACACAAACATGTAGCTGTCCAAGTTCTAAGCCATGTGTATAGAAATAACAATATAACACACAAACACAAACCTGTAGCTGTCCAAGATTCTCAGCCATGTGTATAGAAATAACAATATAACACACAAACACAAACCTGTAGCTGTCCAAGATTCTCAGCCATGTGTATAGAAATAACAATATAACACACAAACACAAACCTGTAGCTGTCCAAGATTCTCAGCCATGTGTATAGAAATAACAATAAAAGACACAAACACAAACCTGTAGCTGTCCAAGATTCTCAGCCATGTGTATAGAAATAACAATATAACACACAAACACAAACCTGTAGCTGTCCAAGATTCTCAGCCATGTGTATAGAAATAAGCAACAATAAAAGACAAACACAAACCTGTAGCTGTCCAAGATTCTCAGCCATGTGTATAGAAATAACAATATAACACACAAACACAAACCTGTAGCCGTCCAGATTCTCAGCCATGTGTATAGAAATAACAATATAACACACAAACACAAACCTGTAGCCGTCCAGATTCTCAGCCATGTGTTTAGAAATAAATAAAAGACACAAACATGTAGCTGTCCAAGTTCTAAGCCATGTGTATAGAAATAACAATATAACACACAAACACAAACCTGTGGCTGTCCAAGATTCTCAGCCATGTGTATAGAAATAACAATATAACACACAAACACAAACCTGTAGCTGTCCAAGATTCTCAGCCATGTGTATAGAAATAACAATAAAAGACACACAAACAAACCTGTAGCTTGGCTTTGGCATTCAAGTCTTCCTGGGACACCTCTGTGTTGTTCTTGGCATGTTTTGCTGTCTTCCCTTTCCTGGTGCTCAACAGACTGACACTGTTGTCTGCATTCAGAACTGTGATCAATTTATTCTGAGCTGACCTACGACCTGAAATCAAATATATTCTGTCACCGATTTATTTTTAGCTGGCCTCCATCTATAATCAAAAGCATGTTTTATAACTTGACTTTTTCTGGTTGGCACATCTCATGAGAATGGAACCAGATTGAAAACACACAACCGTGTCTATGTGGCCATGCGGTTACGCCACCTGCTTCATGTTCTGGAGGTTTTGGGGTCATTTCCAGACTGCAGTATTTAGGCCACAAGTGTAATTTTTCCAGAGACCCCTGGGGGTCAGCTACAGAGTTTATGCTTTGTGTGATCCTCTCTGCAGGTCGCTTGTCATTCTGGGGACAGAATCTGAACCAGGTGGGTAAAACCTAGTGCAGTCAATCTTCAGTAGTGTAAACTTGTCTTTAATATCTCATGCAGCTCCGTCCATGTTCTCCCCATATTCATGTCTGTCTCTAATTCTCTTCCTCGTGTGTTTCAAGCTATTCCCTGATTTCATTTGTTCCACACAAAGGACTTGTAGCCACACTGTCCACACTGAAGGGATCCATCTTCGAGTGTTTAAGTCCTTAGTCTACCATCTGTTATTTGCACACCGCCAAAATATTTCTCCTCAATTGAACGAATGAAATAAGCAGTTATTTGACTCTAAACACAAAAAAATATTGTAATAAATCACATCTCATACAAGATGACTGTCCTCAGCAGGTACGAATTAGAACAATTTTGCCTTGAATCTGTCTTGAGAAAACCAAAAATACTGCAATCAGGATTCCATAATGTCTTTTCCTAAAGAAAGACACCCGAAGTCCCACACGACCAGTGCTAAATATAGAATAAATAAGTTCACTGGAGTTTTTACAATTACATTAATAGCCCCTGAATAGTGCTGGAACAAATTCTTTCCCCCTGAGCGCACAATCATTGTGTATGTCCTCCTTGTCCACATATGGCTGCCATGAGTATTAATAGATTGTCCGTTAAACTGAGTGGTCAAAGTTTACCGTAAAAGGCTGGAACCACTGATATTGCTATTTGCTGCAATTGTGATGGCCGAACATTCCCAAATATAAGGGGCATTCATTTGAAATCCGTTCATGCCGCACCGCACGTAATTGTGTACGTTGAACATGATCATGTCATAGTCATGTGATAAGTACTGACCAATGAATAAAAGAGCACATGCTTATCGTCCCATGATGCATAGGTTCTGTTTCTGACCGTTGAGAAAATTGCCGGGTTGATCCAAAATCTGTCCGAAGAAGCTCAAATGGCTCAGTGGACATTCATCGAAGAATGCAGGCAGTGTATAGTAACAAATGTGTGTCAAAGACAACAGTAACAGACTGGGCACGAATGTTTCGGAAAGGACATCAGTTCACGACAGATCTTTGACGGCCGGGTCAAGCGCATATTGTTGCAACAGAAAAAACCATCACCAAAATTGATGCAGCAGTACAGATGAACCATTGTCGAAGCATACGTTCGCTAGCAAAAGAATTTGATGTGTCAATTGGGACAATTCAAAAGGTCGTTCGTAAGAAACTGCAATATTGGAAGGTGTGTTCACAGTGGGTACCACGAATGCTGACTGACCACCAAAAAGAGGAACGCATGGGATGGTGTTTGAACCACTTGCTGCATTACAGAGTGGAGGGTGATGCATTTCTCTTCCGCATAGTGGCAGGCAATGAATCATGGTGTCACCACTTTGAGCCAAGCAGCAAAAGAGAGAGCATGCAATGGAAGAATGCTGGATCACCAAAAAATTCAAGTTACAGCTTTCCACTGGTAAGGTTATGCTGAGCACATTTTTTTATCATGAAGGGCTATTGTTGGCCGACTTTAAAGAACCTGGTGTCAACATCAACTCTACCCACTACTTGCAAACACTAGACAAGCTACAAAGAGCCATCAAGAATAAACGACCCAGCATGCTTTCTCGTAGTGTGATTTTGTTGCACGATAATGCCTGTCCGCATGTTGCAAAGATTGTGCAGGAAGCATTAGCTTGGAAGAAGTGGTGAATTTTGTAACATCCAGCCTATAGTCCTGATTTGTCATCATGTGATTTTCATTTGTTCGGACCTCTAAAAAAATCTCTCAAGGGGCAACGATTTCACACAGATGCAGACGTAATGAGTGCGGTAAACACTTGGTTCAGTGAGCAATCACAATCCTTTTTTGCGGACGGCATTCGCCGCCTACCTAAGCAATGGGATGCTTGCCTGAATGCCTACGGCGTCTTCTTCTGACCAACCCATGGTGCATAATTTCATTCCACATGAACGCTTTGTTTAATTCTACCACACCTGTTAATGTTTTTTTTCATACTTTTGTAATAAAGCCATTGGAACGGGTTTCAAATGAATGACCCTTGTAACTGAAAACAGACCTTACCAAGCTCACTTTTTACTCAATGTGGGTTTCCTGGCAGCAATCAAGGTTGTCCTCTTTATTTTTACATTTTCAATGTTTTCCCTACCGTAAAATTCTAAATTGCAATTCTCAGGTTATCCAATCTGCTATAACCACTGGCCATCATCTTCAACAGCCAGCAAAATGTCCCAACACTAATAATGCAAGCAGCAATCTGATTAGGTGTCCATCTTGACTTTTCTCAGAGTTGAGTTGAGTTGAGCTAAGAACTGACATTACTGCACTCAGGACATTCCCATACGCGCTCCGTCCCCTCATTCAACTGTCAGCAAAGAGCCCCACTATTAATGGTTCCCACCACTATCTTATTGAAAGTTCTCCTAGTCTTCCCTCTGTTTTTCAGAGCCCCTGCCAATCCCCCGCAATCTCATCTTCTAGGTCATTCCCCCCCTTTTGTATTTTTGTATTTCCTCCATATAAATTCCCCCCCCCCCCCCCCCCCACAGTATACGTAAAAATAGAAGCTAAATTTAATAACACATACTAGAACAAATCTAGACGTCTAAATAAAACGTGATTTGCGGGTCTACTTACGTTATGAAACGAAATTCAGGAGGGCAAGAAATACAGACCCGTAAAGTGTGGAGGGAAAAACAATATCAAGGAATCGGTTCTTGTGTTAACGCGTAATGCGATCTTGAAATAATCTTTATTCTCCACTGGAAACCTTAAAATCCTCCCCTGGGTGGGGTGGGGTGGGGGGGGGGGGGGGGGGGGTTTAGAACCACTGCTCTAGGCTACGATGGTCTGTCTGACTATCTGTTCTGTCCCCACTATATACATGATTCCGTGAAGACACAAATAATTTGGCAAGGCAATAATGGTGACTGACAGTAAATCAGTGAAATGTAGGAACTTCAGCACAATGAGCCTAATCAACTATACTAAAGTAGATCAGCATGGCCAAATGGATAAGAACATATGTTCTTAAACATCCTGTGTGCTGATACCGAGGCAAGGGGTTCAACCCCTCCAACGGATAGTTTGACTAAAATGTTGACCTATCATCCTTGACTTGGGGATGTAAATTACAAGTACCTCTGAAGTCGGAGTGGATTCACATGATGGTGAGGGACATTGTTAATAGGGAAAACTAATCCACACACAAAATTAAGGCCAGCACTGCTAGAAGTGTATTATGGACTATGCTTGAGTTCAAAGTGAGCGAGCGCAAAAAACAAAAACCAAAAAAGCTACAAAAACCAAGAGAAGCATAGCACAGCTGTGGACACAGACAGCACACGGACAAGTTGCCTTTACCAGCTTTTGTTGGACTGGGCTTGAACATCTGTGACTGGACCGCCTGCTGGGCCGGCTGTGATACTGTCACTGTGACTGCTGGTGGAGGTGGCAGAGACTGAGACAACTGCTGCTGCATGGATTTATCTGTAATGGAGGTCAAGGTGATGTGCTGGCCAGGCTGCACCAAGAGCTGACCAGGGCCTGGGGTGTTGGCTGAGGTCAGGTTGTTGTTGGAGGCAGCCAGGCCGGTCAGGGGGCTGAAGATGGTCACATTACTGCCGTTGTTCCCTGTCTGCCCATGTACAGACCCGGTCACCTGCAGAGGTCAGCGTGTCCACCAGCAGTCAGAATTTGTACATTAGTGTTTTCAGGTGGTATGACTAAATTAATTACATTTTCATACATCAATCAATTCAAACATTTAGGGGCAATTGTAACATCAGATGGATTATGTGAGACAGAGATTAAGAGCAGAATAGACCAAGCAATAGCAACATTTCAGAAGATAAAAAGTAGCTTACGTAATAAACCACTCTCATAAACATGTTCGGCTGCATGGTAGTGAATCTTCGACTGTGAACAAACACTTTATAAAGTGCTTGGAAACAATGGAGATGTGGTCTCAGTTGAATGCTGCGAATACCCTGAACTACCAGAGTAACTAACAACTGCCTGAAAGTGCCTAATGAAAGTAAAACATTATATACAAGTGTAAGAAGAAGACGGACAATGGTCATCATATAATGTGAAGAGGGGCACTGAAGACCATGATCATGACTGGACAAATCAGTGACAGATGAGGCAGAGGCAGACCGAGAGAAATCATGTTGGATAACCTAAATCAGTGGCTTCAGGCGAAGTGCGGCACACAAAAAAATAACGATTTTGGGTCCGGTCAGCTATTTTTGGAATAGTTCATTTTTACACACCTTAGCACATCTGCCATCAGATTCGGTACTTGTTTTTGTTTAAAAAATGTTATTTTAATGTAATATTCATATTTTACTTAAAGCGATGTGCGGCAGAAAAAAAAAATAAAGATTTTCGGTCAGGTCGGCTATTTTTTGGAATAGTTCATTTTTACAAACATTAGCATGTCTTCTATCAGATTTGGTGCTTGTTTCTGTTTAAAAAATGATATTTTAATTCAATATTAACATTTTACTTAACTTTCCCTAGGTGTCAAGTTGTCTACTTATTGAAAATTGTTACAAAATTTATGTTTTTCAAACCATAACAACCGTGTCTATGCAAAGCGGTAACCACATGTGTTATACACCTTTTTAATGGTCATGATCTCCCCTAGTTGTTCGTGAAACATTGAGTTCATGTAATTGGGAACTCTTCTATTTACAACTGTTTCTTTTGAATCAAGAATCTTACGGAAACTTCCATATATGGAACACTATAAATGACCGTAAACAATGTGTGATTCTCGTTGGCTGAAACTGATCATGTGGGTATCCAATTTTTTCCAAGATGGCCGTTTAGTTATGTTTAAGCTTGACGACCGATTGAAACGCCGAATTGAAAACTGCCTCGTCCTAAGAAATTTAACATCCAGTCATCTGCGCAACGAAAGAAATCACACAATCAACAACTGGCAAATGCTTGTAAACACAGAAAAGCCTACCAGAACGTCCTAAACATTACAGAAAAGTCTGAATCCAACCCAGCTAAACAGCATATGCCATCAACAAGTTTTTTTTTTTTTTTGGACAGTGAATCTGAATGAAACAGTTCTTCTTCTTCTTTTTCTTCTTCTTCTCCTTCTTCTTCTTCGTTCATGAATGAATCAGTACCATCATGTTCTTCTCAAAGTTGTGGAAGTGATTCCTTTATTGCAGAAAAAAACAAGAAGCCAATTTAAAAGAGATACGTATTAATATATGACCTCCTCTAGCAGCAAATGTGTTTCTGTTGATGACAATGTATACCAACAACTGTAACACAGAGCAGTAGTTGATTGTTCAGAAATTTATGAAATCATCAAAATGTTATGTTGTCCAGTATGTAAAAATACTATTCTTATTTTTAAAACTCACAGCAAGAAAGCCAATGGATTAGCTGTGCACGCAGAGGTTTACTGCTCTTGTTGAGGAAGTAGTCTGTGGAAGTTACCTAGCTGCAAGAAGTAATGATGGGCAATGATCGTTTGCCATCTACAGTCAGTCTGTATATTCTGTATATGTTTGTGGAATGGGTGCAACATTCAATAATTTTGGTGAAAATATGAACCTGCAAGGTCTTCATCATAAAACATTTCACAACAAAGAGAATAAACTATATTCAAAGTTAGAAGATCTGGAAATACTTTCTCATGGCAAGATATTACTCACATGAAAAGTTAGAGAAATATCTTTTCTAATTTATGACAAGCTGTCTGACACTAAACTACTTAGTAGATGTGTTTCAGGAGAAACTCAGAATTCAAATGAGTGTTTACACATCTTGATCTGGGCTCGCTGTACTAAAGACAACTTTGCCTCACGCAAGCACGTTTAGTTTGCAGTTGTAACAAGACACTACCCAGTTTTTTGCATTTTCTACAGGCCTGCATATGAAGATACTAGGAGCATCTAGGATACAGAATAGAGTCAGAAATAGCTTGAAGGTCAAGCAAACTAAGAGACGCGACAGTGTATGGGCGGCCAAACTGAAGAGACAAGGGGAGCTGCATGTCCTGGAGGGAGGTCCTGCATATCAGCAGGATTGTTCTAATTGTCACATACTGTTAGAAACTGTTTTCCTGTGTAAACTTGTTTTAGCATGAAGATAACTTTATTAGTATTTAAAAAAACATCAAAATAATTTGTTTTTACGTTTTCACATTTAGCCAGTTTTTTTTTTTACTTTGATGAATTTTTCTCAAAAACTATTTGCCAGATTATAATGAAATTATGTGCACTTATTCTTCATTGTATTACTTACATCATGTACAGAGCATTTTTTTAAATTTAAATTTAGTTTTTGTGCTGCAGTCAAAACACCACAAAAATTTTCATGAAAAAATGTCGTTAAATTTTTAAAATTATGAAGGAGAAAAATGTCAAGAGATATCATTAACATTTTTTGTCAAAAATGTAAAGGTTTATGTACACATAAACGAAACAATTGAACCTGTACATTAAAAAATGACTGTTTTAGGTCTCTCTTTAGAAATCCAATATGTCCGCTGTTTATTTTGGTTTCTGGTTTCTATCGCAACCGTTAAGTGCAAGTCAATTTGGCAATACTTTATTATTGATCAGCAGTCTTCGGTATCAGAACATAAAAATTAAATATTATAGAATTATATTTTTTTCTGCCTCACATCGCCTTTTAAAGGAATATCCATTGATCCAGAACACCAAAGACGAGATCTGTGACACGGGAATGACTTTGTGTGTGACCCTGTTTGGCTCAGGATGTGTTCAAGCACATCCAATCTCCACGGGTATTTCTGTCTGTTTTCCCTTCCCTGTCCTTTGAGTGTTTGAGGCGTGTCCATGGGACATAGCGCGGACATGCATGTTTCTGAGCCAAAGCAGTTATAATCTGGACACTACATATTCATGAGCCATAACAGCTACATATGCTGGACAGTATGTATGTGTTCATGAGCCAAAACTGTTATAAGATGCACATATGTCTATGTGGTCATGAGCCATAATTTATAAACTGGAATGTGTCTATATATTTATTAATTATGATGGCAATGAACTGAAAAGTGTCCAGGTTATAAACATTGTGGCTCATGAACACATGGTCAATGTTCAGATTGTATCATTGTTTGGTTCATGAACATTGCCAAGACAACAAATTAGACTAATGTGTTACAAGCTAGATATGGTAATGTCGCCTAAACCAGGTATAAAATGAACATTGTTATGTATATTCATGAGCCAAGACAGTTATAAAATGGAGAATTCACCCGTTTCTATAAGCCAAGACAGTTATATGCTTAAACTAGACATTTTCACATGAAGCTATATATCAAGACAGATAAATAATTAACATGGGCATGTACGCAAATTGCTTTGGGGGGCGGGGGGGCGCCACGCGCTGAGTGGTTTCGAGGTGTGGTGTCTGCCTCGGGTGCTGGAGGTCCCGGGTTCAAGCCACGGTGATGGCTGGGATTTTTTCACGTGGACTTCTAGTAAAAAAAATGTCTAATGGTCTCTGGGTAATGACATTGGACGCCCGTGTGTATTGTTGCGCATGTAAAAAAAATCCTTTGGCAGTTGAAATCGAAAAAGAGTAGCCTAACGGCGCTGCCCGGGCAAAATTTTGAGTTAAAAATCTACCCAAAGTATTTCAGTATCCTCGCCAGTGCTACGCAGTTCATATACTGAGCTGAGATTCTCGGCTTGAGTTAGGAGTAGAATGGAGCACTTATGGGTTAAACCTGTGTGCCGTGATGTTCATCCGTCGACTAAACTAAACTAAGCTAAATACAAATTGCTATATGCCAAGATATACTTAAAATTTGACATTTTCACAAATTGCGATTATATACTTCAACTGGATATTTTCAAATGTTGCCAATAGCCAAAACTTATAATTCTAAACTGGACAATTTCACATGTTGCATAACCCAAGACATACTTAAAATGACATTTTCATAAATTGCTGTTATATACCTAAACTGGACATTTTCACCTGTTGCTATAAGCCAAGTTGGTTATACTCACTTTTGCAAGACAAATATAGTATGTCACATAATGAAACACTAGTACAAAGACCAAAACATGTTTGTCCTCCACAACAATCACACATACCATCTGGATTTATACTCACTTTCGAAAGACAAATACAGTATGTCACATAATGAAACACCAGTACAAAGACCAAAACATGTTTGTCCTTCACAGCAATCATACATACCATCTGGATGGTAGGAGTCCCCAGCGTGGCAGTGTCCAGGCTTGACAACGTCATCAGCTCATCTGTGAACACCATGTTCTGTGACAGCTGGGATATGGGGGAGGAAGGCACAGGTCCCAGGGTCAAGGTTGGCTGAAAGTGGAAATATAACAACATTCACCATGAGTTATTCAGAGAAGCCCATCTAACAGTTATTCATAGAAGCCCATTAAACAGTTATTCATAGAAGCCTGACAAACAGTTATTCACAAAAGCCCATCTAACAGTTATTCGTTGAAGCCTGACAAACTGGGTTATTCATTGATGCCAATCTATCAGTTATTCATAGAAGTTCATCTAACAGTTATTCAGAGAAGCCCATCTAACAGTTATTCATAGAAGCCCATTAAACAGTTATTCATAGAAGCCTGACAAACAGTTATTCACAAAAGCCCATCTAACAGTTATTCGTTGAAGCCTGACAAACTGGGTTATTCATTGATGCCAATCTATCAGTTATTCATAGAAGTTCATCTAACAGTTATTCAGAGAAGCCCATCTAACAGTTATTCATTGAAAGCCTGACAAACTGAATTATTCATAGAAGCTCATCTAACAGTTATTCACTGAAGCCTAACAAACTTGATATATTCATAGAAGCTTGTCAACCAGTTATTCACAGAGGGCCATCATTTATCATAGAAGCCATTCAAACTGAGCTTTGCATATTTTCAAAATGTTGCGTGTCCTTTGTTGGATGTTGCAATCAACCCCAGGTTGATTTCCTAGGCAATTTTATGTTCAGTATATTGCCATTAGGATCTGCGACATTTAGTAGATGCAGTTGTTGCACACAGTGAACAACTAGGGATAGAATTAAATTGTAAGAAGACACAGATTATGGTCGTCACTAGGAAGAATGAAATACCACAATGTAATATACAAGTAAATGGGAATATTCTTAAACAAGTGAATCTGTACAACTATTTCAGAACAGTCATAACATCTGATGGGAGATGCCTTGAAGAGATTAGAACAAGAATCGCCATGGCGAAGGTAGCCTTTTGCAAGATGAAAAACATACTGACCAATAAAAAGATGTCAATTGCTACAAGAAAAAGAGAGTTGAGGTGCTGTATAGAGCCTGCACTTTTGTATGGATGTGAAGCGTGGTCAATGAGCAGTCAAGTTGAAAAACATCTGATGACTGTGGAAATGTGATTTCTGAGGAGAATGCAAAGAATACCATGAACAGACAGAAAAACCAACGAACAAGTCCTACAAGAAACAAATGAAAATCGTAAACTGATTAGAGAAATTACACATAGACAGTCAAAATTTTATGGACATGTTATGAGAAGAAATAAATTAGAGAACTTGGTGACAACTGGCAAGATCGAGGGGACGAGAACACGGGGAAGACAGAGAAGTAAATACCTGGATGGCTTGACCACATGGCATGATTGAGACAAGAACACTGAGCTGATCCACAACTCTGGTGATCAAGTGAAATGGTGAATCATGACCGCCCATGCATACCAGCATGGCACATGATGGATGGATATTGCCATTACTTTCTGAATGAGAAGTAATGTTTCAGTCCAAACTCATAAAAACCACAAAAGTGGTTTAAACTGTTATGCATAGAAGCTCACTAAAAAGTCATTCATAAAAAACCCATCAAAAGTTATTCCTATTAAGATCATGAGTTATTCATAGAAGCACTTCAATCAGTTATTCATTGAAGCCCAACAAACATGTATTCAAAGAGGCCCATCAAAATGAGAGGTAGTTATTCAAACCAGCCGCTCAAACTGAGTTATTCATACAATCCCATCAAACATTTATTCAAAGTGAGTGATTCATAGAAGCTTCTCTCATCGGCTACTGAAACACACAAGTGCTGCAATCCCTTGGGAGTAATAAAATCTTGCAACTTCTTTAAAGCAATTACCTAGTTGCATAGCTAAATAGAGATACGGTAACCTCATGGCAGATACCACCATAGGGTGTAGATTGTTAGTAGGCCTTCACATTTACTAGGTCATTGCATCATCCAGCAGGTAACTAGCTTCCTTCCTCTACATCCTTCCTTCCCAAAAGGTGTACCTATTCTTACAGGAGTAGACACAAAAGCCATGCTGGTTGGAATGAATGCAAGCAGGCAAGTACTGGGAATTGAACCTAGGAGTACTATATTACAAAGATAATACAAGGGACCAACCGTAAGTCTTAAGCCTGAATATACAGGAGTAACAGAAAAAAAGCTGAAACTGTGACAAATGTGGAGATAGATATGGCAATAAGACTGAGTGAAACAACAGTTCATAGAATTTTACACAAGAGGCAGAACATGAGAAAAGTGTGTGCTTTTGGGTTCCATGATCGCTGATCGTGAACAGAAGTAAAATATGGTAAATTACTGTCAACAGTTGCTCCAAATGTGCCAGCAGAAACCATCTCGACAGTAGATAAGACTTCTGTTCACCATTAAGACCACCAATCAAAAATGTTCAGCATGAAATGAAGAACCCTAACCCTAACCCATCTGCCAAGCCGAGAGCTCAGAAATTTGCATGAAAAGTGATGCTGACCTTTTTGGATGCGAAAGGTATCTTAGTGAAAGATTACCTGCCGGTGGCAACACAATTAACGGACACACACTCAAAATATTTCTTTGATTCAAGACAAACCGTCCTCTTACAAAGCATCTTATGCAACTGGGATCCAAGGATTTGAATAGAGATTCTTCCACACCCACCCAATTCTCCAGATTAGATTCCGGACATTTTTCATTTAAAAGATCTTTTAAAAAGCTCAAAGGCAATCATTCTGAAAGTGATGAAGATGCCATACTGGCATGTGATAAATGGTTAGTTCAAGAACTATTGTATCCTATTCAAAAGTCCCTCACTCCTATAGCATTGCCCGAGGTCACTGGGACACTCAAATCCCTTTACCACTACAAGTCAGAGACACAGAAGACATAAATACTACAACGAGTATTACTATGCCTTACCGCACGACTAGGCTGATTCAAAGTTCTAGTCAGGCAAGGATGTGCTTGTAAAATTGGTGCAGCTGCATTCATCTGGAATACAAAACATGATAAGAATAAACTGTTCAACATACAAAATCATGCAGTGGCTAGAGATTGAACCTCCAGTATACATGGAATTTCCACTGCCCTAGCTCTGGAACTGTCTTGTAGCGGGCGAGAACTGGAAGCGGTTCAACCCCCGCTGGCGACTTGCGGGATAACTGAGCCAGCCGCTCAGAAAGCAATGGCAAACTACTGAGCGTAATCTTGCCAAGAAATCAACAGACAGCTGAAAGGTGCTGCTGTTGACAGCGATGTCCTGTAAAGGATATGCAAATTTTTAAAAAAAAAAAAAAGCTCTGGAACTGACACAACCTTAAATGGGTGTGCCAGAAAAGCATAGTGGATTGTCAGTATGCAGCAGGAAAGTTTGCTCCACATTATCTATGTGTACGTTATATGAACATTTAACGTCTGTATGTTTCTCAAGTCATGAATACACAACTTGTAGTTTTGAGTTTGCATGAAGCGCTGAAATATCAATCAACCTGTAGGTCTAAGGAAATAATCAAGCACATTTGATATTTCTATAATTGTAAATCTACTGCACTACAACATCTACTAAAATCAAATGCGCTATCTCGCAACACCAAGATCACAATATACAAAACACTGATCAGACCAGTTGTGCTGTATGGCTCTGAAACCTGGAGTACAACGAAAGGAGACGAAGCCTTGTTACAAACCTTTGAGAACAAAGTTTAAAGATGCATCTTTGGACCCATTAGGGATACACAAAGTGGAGAGTGGAAAAGAAGAAGTAACAAAGACATTTATGATCTGTTTAAGTCCCCGCTAATCACTGGTATCATGAAGGCTAATAGACTACAATGGCTGGGGTATATAGAAAGAATGGAAGATAATATGGAAACAAAACTCGCTTACACTCAGGAAATAAATGATCGTAGACCCCGAGGTAGACCAAGAAGACGGTGGAGAGATAATATACATACAGACCTACAAGCACTTGGAATCAACGACTGGCAAGAGAAGGTCAACCAGAGAGGCGAATGGAGACGGATTGTATCTGCAGCAAAGAACCTCAATGACTCGGAACGCTGAAGAAGAAGACGTAAATCTACTAAAGATATAAAATATTTAGATCATCAAATCACAAATAAGATAAGATAAGAATGAGACAGCGAGTTGTGACGAGGGGATCTGGCCGACGCTCGACGCTCAGAGGAAAGGCGAGACGGACATATAATCAGATTGCTACTGGAACTATTAGTGTTGGAACTCTTTACTGGTTGCTGAGGATGGGGACGGAGCGCTTATGGGAATGTCCTGAATGCTGTGATGTCGGTTCCTAAATCAATCAATCAATCAATCAATCACAAATATATTCTCAAAAAACTTATTAACATTTCATGGATGTTTTTTCCCTTCAAATTTACCCTGTAGAGAACCTTGGCAGCTGTCTGGGATGCTGCACAGTAAATGAGCAGGTTTGCTGAGGCTACTAATAGTCTGTTTTGATAGGCAAACAGCTAGATATATTACAATAAGAATACAAAAGGCGAGAGGAACTTTGAAAACACTGGGAGACTTGTGGAAGTCAAATAACAATACTAGTACCAAACTGTACACCAGTACTGCTGTAAAGATCACAAACATGGAAAATAACTAAAAGAATTACTAATAAACTAAACATTCATTAAGTGGTCCCCAGACAGAAGAGAATGACTCAAACAGCATGACAGAATTGCTAATGTGGAGCTTAGGGAAAGAACTTCAGATGCCGGCAAATCAAGAGGTGAGAAAAAGACACTGGTGCTGGAATGTGACACTGATGCTGGAATGTGACACTGATGCTGGAATGTGACACTGGTGCTGGAATGTGACACTGGTGCTGGAATGTGACACTGGTGCTGGAATGTGACACTGGTGCTGGAATATGACACAGTGAGAAATCCTGATAAGTACAACTAGACAGTCCTTTCTCTGGAGCCCACAGGACTAATGAATTAGAGCAGTGTTTCCCAACCTTTTTTGTACCATGCCCCACTTAAGCCTTTCTAAAATTCATATTGCCCCCCTCCCCCGCCCCATGCCCCCCCCCCCCTTAACATATACATTATTTTTAATATTCAAAAATTGAAATGTTCACTAAAGAAACTTGAATGGTAGGTTTTAGGAAGAAATCACTAGGTAATTATTGAGCAAACACAGTAAGTAAATTTTCAAAACATATAATGGAGAACTGAAATTCAAGTACAAAATAATTTTAATGAAAGATTTTTCTATATTATTTTAATTATTAGTAATTATTTATTATTTAAATTTAGTGAGATCCTTGCGCTTGATGCTTGCTGCAAAGAGATCTTATGTCAGGTTCCAATTTAGTTAACTTCAGTCTCAAGTCTCCCCGTTTTGTTATATTCAGCCGATTTCTTCCATTTTCGAATTGCCCCCCTTAACAGTCAAATTGCCCCCCTGTGGGGCGTGGGCCCCACGTTGGGAAACACTGAATTAGAGGAAGACCTAAAACACATGGAGCTGAGAATTAGAAACACGGATGAATATTGGGAGGACATATAGGAAGCTGCAGAAGATAGCAAAAGATCACATGATCTGAAATGAGTTGGTTGACAGGCCTGTTCTCCAATGGAGGATAAAGGGTGGAAGAAGAATGCCTTGTTTGGTCTGCAGATGAGCTTGTCTGTTCCCTGGTATTCCACAATGGATTGATATCTACGTCCTCTTTTCCTGCTATACCCTTCAGTGTCTGGTTAGGAAGAGCTTTCTGGACAAATCTGTGTGGGCTGTGTTCAAATGGTGTTTGTTGCCTCTGATACTCTACTAATTCACAATTTGCAGGGACTGCCTCTTGTTGTTTCTGCTGTACCTATGTATCAATTCTGTTTAAGGGGAGGTTTTGAGTAGGATCATTGTGGCTCACTGTCTTTTGACAAAACCCCTTACTAACATGGTTCTTCCTTGTTTCCAGATGTCAACAGTATGAACTTTAGGGTACTCTTCTTTGTCCCACTTGTCCCTATATGATACACTAGTGATCCTGGCTGCAGTGTAATTCATGTGCTTGTTTGTCCCACATGTCCCTATATGATACATTAATGATCCTGGCTGCGGTGTAATTAATTTATGTGCTTGTTTGTCCCATATGTCCCTATATGATACACTAGTGATCCTGGCTGCAGTGTAATTCATGTGCTTGTTTGTCCCATATGTCCCTATATGATACATTAATGATCCTGGCTGCGGTGTAATTAATTTATGTGCTTGTTTGTCCCATATGTCCCTATATGATACATTAATGATCCTGGCTGCGGTGTAATTAATTTATGTGCTTGTTTGTCCCATATGTCCCTATATGATACACTAGTGATCCTGGCTGCAGTGTAATTCATGTGCTTGTTTGTCCCATATGTCCCTATATGATACATTAATGATCCTGGCTGCGGTGTAATTAATTTATGTGCTTGTTTGTCCCATATGTCCCTATATGATACATTAATGATCCTGGCTGCGGTGTAATTAATTCATGAGCTTGTTTGTCTCACTTGTCCCTATATGATACATTAGTGGTCCTGTGCAGCGTAATTAATTCATGTGCTTGTTTGTCCCACATGTCCCTATATGATACATTAATGATCCTGGCTGCGATGTAATTAATTCATGTGCTTGTTTGTCCCACATGTCCCTATATGATACATTAATGATCCTGGCTACGGTGTAATTCATGTGCTTGTTTGTCCCACATGTCCCTATATGATACATTAATGATCCTGGCTGCAGTGTAATTTATGTGCTTGTTTGTCCCATATGTCCCTATATGATACACTAGTGATCCTGGCTGCAGTGTAATTCATGTGCTTGTTTGTCCCACATGTCCCTATATGATACATTAATGATCCTGGCTGCGATGTAATTAA
Source organism: Cepaea hortensis (assembly GCA_963921405.1). Lineage (NCBI taxonomy): Eukaryota > Metazoa > Mollusca > Gastropoda > Stylommatophora > Helicidae > Cepaea > Cepaea hortensis. Next base: position 128,960,345 of record OY992876.1, on the reverse strand, counting down.
TTCATGTGCTTGTTTGTCCCATATGTCCCTATATGATACACTAGTGATCCTGGCTGCAGTGTAATTCATGTGCTTGTTTGTCCCACATGCCCCTATATGATACATTAATGATCCTGGCTGCGGTGTAATTAATTCATGTGCTTGTTTGTCCCACATGTCCCTATATGATACACTAGTGATCCTGGCTGCAGTGTAATTCATGTGCTTGTTTGTCCCATATGTCCCTATATGATACATTAATGATCCTGGCTGCTGTGTAATTCATGTGCTTGTTTGTCTCACTTGTCCCTATATGATACATTAATGATCCTGTGCAGTGTAATTAATTCATGTGCTTGTTTGTTCCATATGTCCCTATATGATACATTAATGATCCTGGCTGCGGTATAATTAATTCATGTGCTTGTTTGTCCCACATGTCCCTATATGATACATTAATGATCCTGGCTGCGATGTAATTAATTCATGTGCTTGTTTGTCCCACATGTCCCTATATGATACATTAATGATCCTGGCTGCGATGTAATTAATTCATGTGCTTGTTTGTCCCACATGTCCCTATATGATACACTAGTGATCCTGGCTGCAGTGTAATTCATGTGCTTGTTTGTCCCATATGTCCCTATATGATACATTAATGATCCTGGCTGCTGTGTAATTCATGTGCTTGTTTGTCTCACTTGTCCCTATATGATACATTAATTATCCTGTGCAGCGTAATTAATTCATGTGCTTGTTTGTTCCATATGTCCCTATATGATACATTAATGATCCTGGCTGCAGTGTAATTCATGTGTTTGTTTGTCCCACATGTCCCTATATGATACATTAATGATCCTGGCTGCGATGTAATTAATTCATGTGCTTGTTTGTCCCACATGTCCCTATATGATACATTAATGATCCTGGGTGCTGTGTAATTCATGTGCTTGTTTGTCCCACATGTCCCTATATGATACATTAATGATCCTGGCTGCAGTGTAATTCATGTGCTTGTTTGTCCCATATGTCCCTATATGATACACTAGTGATCCTGGCTGCAGTGTAATTCATGTGCTTGTTTGTCCCACATGTCCCTATATGATACATTAATTATCCTGGCTGCGATGTAATTAATTCATGTGTTTGTTTGTCCCACTTGTCCCTATATGATACATTAGTGGTCCTGTGCAGTGTAATTAATTCATGTGCTTGTTTGTCCCACTTGTCCCTATATGATACATTAGTGGTCCTGTGCAGCATAATTAATTCATGTGCTTGTTTGTCCTATATGTTCCTATATGATACATTAATGATCCTGGCTGTGGTGTAATTAATTCATGTGCTTGTTTGTCCCACTTGTCCCTATATGATACATTAGTGGTCCTGTGCAGCATAATTAATTCATGTGCTTGTTTGTCCTATATGTCCCTATATGATACATTAATGATCCTGGCTGTGGTGTAATTAATTCATGTGTTTGTTTGTCCCACTTGTTCCTATATGATACATTAGTGGTCCTGGCTGTGATGTAATTAATTCATGTGTTTGTTTGTCCCACTTGTCCCTATATGATACATTAGTGGTCCTGTGCAGTGTAATTCATGTGCTTGTATGTCCCACATGTCCCTATATGATACATTAATGATCCTGGCTGTGGTGTAATTAATTCATGTGTTTGTTTGTCCCACTTGTCCCTATATGATACATTAGTGGTCCTGTGCAGTGTAATTCATGTGCTTGTATGTCCCACATGTCCCTATATGATACATTAATGATCCTGGATGTGATGTAATTAATTCATGTGTTTGTTTGTTTGTTTGTTTGTATGGCTCTGAAACCTGGAGTACAACGAAAGGAGACGAAGCCTTGTTACAAACCTTTGAGAACAAAATTTTAAGACGCATCTTTGGACCCATTAGGGATACACAAAGTGGAGAGTGGAAAAGAAGAAGTAACAAAGACATTTATGATCTGTTTAAATCCCCGCTAATCACTGGTATCATGAAGGCTAATAGACTACAATGGCTGGGGCATATAGAAAGAATGGAAGATAATAGGGAAACAAAACTCGCTTACACTCAGAAAATAAATGGCCGTAGACCCCGAGGTAGACCAAGAAGACGGTGGAGAGATAATACATGTACAGACCTACAAGCACTTGGAATCAACGACTGGCAAGAGAAGGTCCACCAGAGAGACGAATGGAGACGGATTGTATTTGCAGCAAAGAACCTCAATGGCTCGGAACGCTGAAGAAGAAGAAGAAGTTTTTTTGTCCCACTTGTCCCTATATGATACATTAGTGATCCTGGCTGCAGTGTAATTCATGTACTTATTTGAGTGGAGTTGGTCAGTTCCTTGTTCCCATAGAACAAAAGTTCTCAACCTGTAGGGAATTTCCCCGAGGGGGGAATTAAGACCACAGATTGGCAGGCTCAAACTGGTTTCTGAACCACATAAAACGCTATCATCCCCCTTTCTTGAATATCTCTCTCTCTCTCTCTCTCTCTCTCTCTCTCTCTCTCTCTGTGTGTGTGTGTGTGTGTGTGTGTGTTCGTGTGTGTGTGTGTGTGGGGGGGGGGGGTATGTGAGTGTGTGTGGTATGTGTGTGTGTGTGTGTTTGTGTGTGTTCGTGTGTATTCGTGTGTATGTATGTGAGTAGCACCTTGCAGTCTTGACAGACCAAAGTATGTGGATTGGAATTTGGCCAAAATTCCATCTCACAATGCCTGGGGCAGAGCTTCAGAGAACATGTGGTGCCCAAACAACATGTTCCCTCTCTCGGCCTTGCCTTGTTTGATCTAAAGGAAAGGATACCAGTACATCTGGAACAAAGTAGGCTGCAAACACTGGCTGGCGGCTCAACATCAAACCTCCGAGACCTTTCCCCCACGAGCAGGAGGCGAGCGTATGTATGAATGTGTGTGTGTGTGTGTGTGTGTGTGTGTGTGTGTGTATATATATATATATATATATATTAAAATGCTGGCCTCCCTGGCCGAGGAGTTAGCAGCTTTCTCCATAACCCCGAATACTCTCGTGGTTGACGTGAGCACACGAGAATTGGAAGCGGTTCGAGTTGCGCCAGTGACTTATGAGAGTATGGAGCCGGTCGCTCAGAAAGTTGTGGCGTGCTGACGAGCGTAATCTAGCCTAGGAATCAACATACAGCTGAAAGATACTGATGTTGACCGCAATATCCTGAAACAGGATGGAAACACGGAAAAAGAAAATGTATTAAAATATTGGAAGATATCAGCACTGATGGGAAAGATTTAAGAATAATAAAGAATATTTACTGGAATCAAGTAGCAGCAATTAAAATGGGAAATAAAGAAGGTAGTTACGAACAGATAAAGCTATGAGTACGACAGGGGTGTGTCTTAATCACCAGATCTCTTCTCCCTATATAGCGAAGTAATAATGAGAGAGATCAAAGAGATGCCAGGAATAATAGTCGGAGGTTATAATATAAATAATATACGCTATGCAGATGACACAATATTGGTGGCGGATAAATCAACAGACTTACAATTTACTGTGTTATTTATTTAACTAAAATCGATTGACTAACACCATATTTGTGATGTTTTTACTAGCGCAACCCGAAATTTTACCGAACCTGACAAAATCTTGCCCATTCAGGGCTAAAAAACGGACAAGCGTCTGCCCTGTAAAGGGTTAACCAAGTAAATAATTTTAGATACCTAGGGGCATTTATAACATCAGATGGAAGATGTACAACAGAGATTAAGAGGAGAATAAGGCAAGCAAAAGCCGCATTTCAGAAAATGAAGAGTATTTTATGCAATAAGTCACTATCACTGAATATAAGAAAGAGAGTGCTGAAATGCTATATAGAACCAGCTTTGCTGTATGGCAGTGAATCGTGGAATGGACATGAACAAATTAAGAAGAAATTAGAAGCAACAGAGATGTGGTTCCTGAGACAAATGTCGCGAATTCCTTGGACTGCCAGAGTAACTAACAACGACTGCCTGAAAGAGGCGAATGAAACTAGAACATTATAAACAACAACAAAAAAGAGATAAACATCTTTCTTCGGTCATGTGATGAGAAGAGAGAAGAGAGGCATTGGAGAACATCGTGACAACTGAAAAGATCGAGGGGAAGAGAAGCAGAGGCAGACCAAGAGAAATGATGCTGGATGGATTGAGACGGTGGCATGGAGCAATATCAGCAGCAGAGTTGTTCCAGAAAACCAAAGACCGAGGATCTGTGGAGAGCCATGAACGCCTACGCTAGCTGGCAGGGCACTTGATATATATATATATATATATATATATATATATATATATATATATATATATATATATATATATATATATATATATATATATATATATATATATATATATATAGGCACCTTTCCGTCTTGACAGACGATAGTTTGGTACATTGTGCTTCAAATAGGCTTTATAACTATGACCCATGGCGGTGGCAAGTGTGGCTGATAAGGCCAATTCGCGCTGCAAATGTTTATCCACAGTGGATGCATGTGAAAACATGGTCATTTCCACCATCATGCACCATCTTACATCTCTCACGCTCTGTGTGTGCTTTATCTGCAATCATTTTCTCCTTTATCTTTATTCCATTTCTGATAGTTGCCCTCCATGAAACACGTTCAGTGGCGACTTGCTCCCAATGTGCATTATCAATGCCTGTATCAATCAAGTCCCGCTTACAAAGGGACATCTTTGTATCGTAGTAGAGGCTGACCCTGATATCTCCTACCCATATGTAATTCACCAAAAAAGATGTCCTTGATTGATTGATTTAGGAATCGACATCACAGCATTCGGGGCATTCCCATAAGCGCTCCGTCCCCATCCTCAGAAGCCAGCGAAGAGTTCCAATCCCAATAGTACCAGTAGCAATCTGATTATATGTGCGTCTCGCCTTTCCTCTAAGCGTCGAGCATCGGCCAGATCCCCTCATCACTCCTCGCTGTCGCATTCTTGCCAGACCATGGTGATCCATTTGCTCCTCCGAGGTGTACACGTGCTCCCACAAGGCCGCAACCACGTCTGCCTTAACGTGCATCAGTACTCCACCAAGTTTTGCAGAGCCAGCCAATCTGTCTGCCTGTTCATTTCCCAGCACGCCCTGGAGAAAAGATCCAGACGATGCAAAAGATCCACCCGTGACTTCCGCAGCGAAGCAAGCCACTCTGCACGAAGCTTGCCTGTCCTCACCCTACTCAGCATACTTTCTGAGTCAGTTACAATCACGATGTGTGTGTGTTTCGTATTCTCCATCCAGCGGAAAGCTGCACTGACTGCCTCCACCTCCATTCTTAAGCTAGATGTTGTGTTATCATATGCCAGGCTCTCCTGCACGAAACGTCGACCATTATCCTTTGTCAAGAACCCCCAGGCGCTTCTACTACCTCTCAACACCGAACCATCTGTGTAGGTAATCACATCACCCGGGCGAGATGTCCTTTGGTATTCAACCATCATCCATCCTCCTAACATGTCCTATCCATCTAAGTCTACGAAGACTGAGCATGGAACACACCGTCACACAACCTGATCTTTCCAACACTTCAGTATTTGTGATTTTGTCTTGCCACTTAATACAGACACTGCATATGAAAACTGTTTAAACGTTTCTCTAAATATACGTTTCTCTAAAATATAATGCTCAGAGATTGAAGGCCAAGACCAAAATTAGGAGGGTACTAATCAGAGAGTTGCTTTTTGCGGAAGATGCTGCAATTACCACCCACTCTGGGGAAGAATTACAACATCTACTATCTGCATTCTCCAATGCTTGTTCTGAATTCAGTTTAACAATTAACAAAAAGAAGACACAGATTATGTCACAAGGTGCACATGGGGTGCCATCAATCTTTATTGACGATGCTGAACTGGAGATAGTAGACCATTTTACATATCTAGGATCAGAGGTAAATAGCAAATTATCCCTAGATCAGGAAATCACCATCAGGATTGGAAAATAGCAACAACAATGAACATGTTAGCAAAAAGAGTCTGGGAGAACAGGAAACTTACTGCTAAAACAAAAGTCCTCGTCTACCAAGCCTGTGTCCTTAGTACTCTTCTTTATGGCAGTGAAGCCTGAACAACTAACTCTCTCTCTCTCTCTCTCTCTCTCTCTCACACACACACACACACACACACACACACACACACACATATATATATATATATATAGTACAGTGATGAGACAAGCATGTCTGGGCAACAAATATGTTCCTTAAGTACATTTGTTCATGTTTGGTTGCTGGGTTGGGAAATCTCTGGAAGACCAGAGTTTAACTCTGAAACTTGATACACTGACATTCAAGATGTCACAGTCCTGCAAAAGGCTTGCATATATTGAAGTGTTGGTGCAGAGACTTTCCTACAAACCCAATCCCAAAGTACCACCACCACAGGAACTGTGTTACAGAACACTGCTTCCCCTCTCCAAGTTCAGAAATCAGTGTGGTGTGCAAGACTGGTAATGGAACTTCACATCTGCTACAGTTAACTGGTGAACCAGTCTGCGGATAGGTCCCATCATGAATCATCAAGCCAGTTCTGTGTGACCCTGTTTGGCACAGCCTGTGTTCCAGCACATCCTGTCTCCACATGCTTTTCTGTCTTGTGTTGCTTTCCCTGTCTTGTGTTTCCAGTGTATCCATGAGACATAAACTGAATATGGTTTAGCATGTTTCTGAGCCTAGGCAGTTATAAGCTGATCATTACATATTCATAAGCCAGAAGCATTATATATGCTGGACACTGTCTATAAAAATGTGCTTGGGTGGTGAGAAACCTGGTGTTAGTCTTGCTACCTTAGTAGCCATGTTTGTTTTTAATAAATAAAGGAGAGTTACAAACACATAAGAAAACAAAAAGAAAATGTGCAAATTACCGTGGATACAGCACCATTTACTGCATTCTGGGATAGGGCCCCAGTGAGATGGTTGATATTAGTAGCTCCAGCCAAAGGGTTCATGGCTGATGGTCCTGTTAAGGGGGTGATGGTTGATGTCCCAGTTATGTGATTGATGGCTGAAGCAAATGCACTTTGCCCAGTGCTGAGTGTCAGTCGTGAAGGATGAGACTGCTGCAATGTTAAGGCCTGCTGCTGATGCTGCAGCTGATGATGCTGCTGCTGGTGCTGTTGTTGCTGAATTACACATTGCGTTTGCTTGTGAGCTACAAAAGAGGACAGTGACCTAAACTGTTTCTTGCACTTCCCGCACTGAAAAATATCCTCCTCTTCTTCTTCTGAAAATTCAAAATAGTAAAATGTTAGAAAAAATCAACTCTGCACCAAACTAAGAATATTCAATTATAACGTTAAATCTACTAGAATATTCAATTACAATGTTAAATCTACTAGAATATTCAAATATAACGTAAAATCTAACAGAATATTCAATTATAATGTTAAATCTACTGTATGAATCAGACACATGGAGAATGACCAAAATTATTACAAATAAACTACAAACATTACATTAAGTGAACTTGTGAAAAATAGACAAACAGTATGACAAAATCACCAATCAGGAGCTCATGGAGAGAAATAGACAAATACTAATGAATCATTTGGGGGGCTGCGTGGTCTTGAGGTATGGTGTCCACCTCGAGTACCTGAGGTCCAGGGTTCATGCCCCGGTGAGGACCGGGATTTTTTCCAAGTGGAGTTCTAGTAATAAAATTTCCTCTGGTCTCTGAGTAGTGAGATCAGACACCTGTGTGTATTGTTGCGCACGTAAAAAATCACTTGGCAATTGAAAATCGAAAAAGAGTAGCCTAACGGTACTGCACGGGTAAAATTTCGAGTTAAAAATCTACCCAAAGTATTTCAGGATCCTCGCCGGTGCTACGGAGTTCGTGCACTGAGCTGAGTTTCTCCAGACTCAGGTTTGAGTTAGGAGGAGAACGAAGCACTTATGGGTTATACCCATGTGCCGTGATGTTGATCCATCGACTAAACTAAACTAATGAATCAACAGGCGAAGAACAGACGCTAGTGATGGATAAGACATACACTGAGAAAATATAACTAGAAAGGACTTAGTCTGGAATCCACAGTGCAAGAGAAATAGAAGAAAACTTACGAAGAAAACACACAGAGAAGAGAAGTAGAGACAGAAGTGAATAATATGGGGAAAAAACTGTCGGATAAGCATGGGATAGATCAGTTTCGAGCGAGTTGGTTGATGGCTAAACTCCAAATGGAGATCAAGGATGAAAGAAAATGAAATTGTTGCTTTCCAAATAAGTGTATGTTTCTGCCTCTTGAAGTGCAGTTTCACCAAAGGGTTGTTATATGCTTGGTTTAATCTCATTATCTTTGTCTCTACCCTTTGTTGTGACCTCTCATCAAGTGTGATGAGTTTATGCTGCATCTGATTACATGTGTGTGACAGGAGTGCAATGTCATCTGTGAAATACAAATCCTCGAATTGCTTTGTTAGAGTCAATAGAACTCCATTTCTGGCAGTTATTGTTTTAAGGCACAGGACCACATGTTATTGTCAACAAACACTGCATTAACCAGAAGCCTTCAAGTTAAAACAATTGCCTGCCTGCCTGCCCAGTAGTTATGCGTTCGAATCCCTATCAAGGCAGATTTGTTTTTACTGAGCTAAACTTGCCTAAAATAAGCACCAGTAAATGTTCTGAAAAGAAATGGCTGTATACAGATCATCTTTGTCAGTCAGCAGGCAGTTGGAATAGGAGGAGCAGAATATGGAGGAGGAGGCAGATAGAAAGAAGCATAGAACCTATTCTACAACACTGTACCAGAGAACGGTCTGCATTATGATGGGATACAAACTCCAATGTCAAACTCTACAAAGATCTTCAAGACATTTAAAAAAGAAACTAGTCCCATGGCAGGAATCTGCTGTGGGCATGGAAAGTTTTAGGACTGCCACATATTGCAGGCCTGAGTGCAGGATGGGATAGGTGGCAAATCTGCCCATCCTGTAGTGAACACTGACAGCCGACATTGAACTATTGCCCAACCACACTCATGCAATTGTCAGTGTATGATCCAAACCACTAGAATGCACCCACTTAAATTGCAGATGTAAGTTGGTTGTAAGCAAATGAAAAGATGACAGATGTTGGCATAAAAGAGTGTCAGAACTGTGAGAACTGGCGCTGTTACCTTGTGTTTCTGTGACCACCTGAGAGTCCAGCAGCGACTGCACAGCGGCTGCAGTTTGACTGTCAACAGCTTGTACTGAAATTTAAAAAATAAAACTATTAAAATGACAAACTGCACCATTAAAATAATAAAATAGCAAATTTTGTACTTCAAAATATCTATAAAAATACAGCTTTCAAGCTTGTATACTAATGGCTGATTTGGCGCACTGAGCAAATAAACTGGCGCTCCGTCTCCCTCAGCAGACATCCTAGAGCAGTGGTTCTTAACCTTTTTTGGCCCATGCCCCACTTCATCATATTTTCAGAACGTCATTCCCCCACCCCTTTTCGTATTTCCTACCTAAAAATTTGGCCCATGCCCCCCTTCACCATATTTTCAGAACGTCATTCCCCCCCCCCCCCTCATATTTCCTACCTAAAAATCCCCCCCCCCTTTTCGCCCCCGCCCCTACACAGTATACGACGTAATAATGGAAGCTAAATTTTATAGCATATACTAAAACAAGTCTAGACGTCCACATAAAACATGATTTGTGGGTCTACTTACTTTATAAAATGAATTTTAGAAGGGTGAGACGTACAGAACCGTAAAGTATGAAGGGAAAAACAATATCAAGTAATTGGTTTTTGTATTAACGCGATCTTGAAATAATCTTAATTGCCCCCTGGAAACCCTAAAATTCCCCCCTGTGGGGGAGGGGGGGGGGGGGGGGGGGAGAGAGAGAGAGAGAGAGAGAGAGAGAGAGAGAGAGAGAGAGAGAGAGAGAGAGAGAGAGAGAGAGAGAGAGAGAGAGAGAGAGAGAGAAATTCGCCACCGGTTTAGAACCACTGTCCTAGAGTATAGTGCACATCATTCCAATAACAAATTCACTGATTGTAAATGTCATAAAAGTTTGGAGAGAACAATAATGGAGGAGTACATGCCCAGGAAGAGAGGAAGAGGAAGGACGAAGAGAAGATGGGTGCAGGATGTGGCAGATTATTTCCAGATGGATGTATCGGACGAGGGACATCTTGCTTATGACCCCAAGAAGTTTTCCGGAAGGTTGTTATGGAAGTGAGGTTCTGCAAAAGACATGCTACTGAATGAATGATTGAATGAATGGTGCAGATATCCCTAAGTCCCTCCACTATCTACTATTCTCATCGCAACCCTCTCCTCCTCAACATAAGCTTGTGTCTCAACATCCCTACATGCTTGTATGATTTAGTTATTTCTAGGATATCCTGAATCTTGTCCTCCGGTGACTTCAATAACAGATTGTCTCATATTATAACCCTAGGTCAGCATGGCCGAATGGATAAGAACTCGTGTTCTTAAACATCTGGTGTACTGATGCCGAGGTAAGGTTCAACCCCTACACCGGACAGTTGGGCTAAAATGTTGACTAATCGTCCTTCACTTGGGGACATTAATTACAAGGACCTCTAAAGTCCTAGTGGGTTCACCTGATGGCGAGGAACACTGTTAATAGGCAAAGTTAATGCACATACAAAATTCGGTCCAGCACTACTGGAAGTTGTGTTTATGGACTATATATATATTATGCCAAGCCAAGATAAATCATTTGTTTTTTGTTCCTCAACTTCTTCTTCTGCGTGGTTCATAGCAATCATAGTGTGTAGATGTCTGATTTCTTGTCCTGTGTCACTTAAGCCAACATCTTTTGACTTCCAACAGTTGTAGTTTCTTTGCTGGATTCCTCCTCCCATAGGCAGACTGCCATCATGGGCTTTGCCTGCCATCATTTTCTGTCAGGCTTAGTTCAATAGCAGTCAATGTTTCCATATGTTTAGTAACTGGAAATTTGGATTTGGCACAAATGCTGCCATATGTTTTACACTTCATTAGTACTGGGATTTTGCTAGCAAAGTTTCAAGTCTGGGGAAATGGGGTTTTACTTATCACAACATTAGCAATTTGTTACATCATCATATCATCAGAAAAAATGGTCAATGATTGGCAGCACACAGGCTAGAGCCGCTCCTCCAGACACCCAACTGCTCCAGGTGAGGAGGTTCTATCACTCTGCTTAGAACTTAAAAGTGGGAAAGAGACCAAAATTTCTACTTCAGTTATTGGGTTTGAATCCCACCATCACTTGTACCCCTGATTTCTTGGGTAGTGAGACTGGATACCTAGACATCTCACATTAGGGTGAAAAACAGTAGGTCAGAAATTGGATTTCAATGTGGAATGGTTTAGGTCGGGACAATTTTCAGGATTCAAGAGAACAATTCACGAGCTAGAACATTTTAACATAAATATAACAAATAATATGGTAAGACTGATGGTCACCCGTGTGTTACTGGGCCCCAAAAGATGATTATACTATTATAAACTTCCTGTGCATGCCATTTTTTAAAAAAGGTGGCTAAAAAGGGTTTGCCGGTCTCTGTGGCGAAGGGGACACAGTTCGTGATCCTGCATTCGAAACACAGTTGCGCGCGATTTGGCAGCAGACCGTATTGCGCTGGTTTTTTACAAAATTGTGTGGGTGCTGGTCGTTCAGAAAACAATGGCAAACTACTTTAGTAAAGTAAACTACTGAAAGTAAACTTGCCAAGATATCAACAACAGCAAAAACATGCTGGTGTTGACTGCAAACTTCCTGAAAGAGGGTTAGTCTGAGACTGGCTATTTCACGCCATAGACAAAACATCAGCAAACCATAAACTGGTCTAGAAAGGACTTGATAAGCATGGTTGTGGCTTATAGCCAACTAGAAGTCTCAAGGATACAAGAAGAAAGTCATGGGAGGAAAGATTATTAGGTGCTCGCTCATTCATTCACCTCAAAACCTCCCATTTACATACTTACAATACAACATAACCATGTATGTTATAAAAGACAGCAGTTCAAATGCATTTAAGAAACATATTTTAAAATGTTGCCCACATGCAATATTTAATTACCATATAATCTATACAATATTAATAGCAATGTCAGTTGTCTGCCTTTTAAAAATTGGGGCAAGTAACACGGAAGGGTCTTTCGCAGAAAATTTTCTGCGACACTTCCGGTTTTAGGCCTTCGTACCACACCTGCTTGTGATTTAATGTATTTGAAAACAACAGATCACAGATAGAGGAAACAACTCTAATGAATGCTACTATGGTCTGTTTGCTAGGCTTCAAGCGTTTTTTGCCTTGAACTTTCATCTCAGCGAAGATATTTGAAATATCTGCCATAAGGTAAGCTAATTTTTCTTATAACTACTGCATTTTAAATAATCTAGACTTTTTTATGCATTTTTGAATTCTGTGTTCATTTTTACATGTATTTGAAGAGTTTCAACAATGACTGTTCCTTACTTTTTTCAGAAAACAATAAACAATTTTAGCATAACAATGAGATCTATATCGCGCATAAAGCAAAATTTACAATGGCGAACCCATGCCACTAGCATTGTGTAGTATAGCAGAGCGGACTCGTATTTATTTTAAAATTAGAACTGGCAATTTAACTACTAAAATTAAACAGAATACAAGTTTCAATTGTAGCAGTAATTTACCTGTGTACTTGTATAATTTGTCACCCTCTGACATGATTGAAAATAATTTTTAAAGCCAGTTTTCAGACCCTTCTGTAAACCTGTAAGTAGTACTTTTTTTCTTAGCAGCGCAGCAGTATGTAATTATTTAAATTTAAATAAAATACTGTGAAATAAGTTATGGTTTTTATTAAAGTTAGTATTTAATTATTAATTGCTCACTTTTAGATACAGAACAGTGTAATTATACAGCAGAAGTAAAAATCAATTATTAGCGAAAGTGACTGCTTAATTTATGCAGCAGTTGCAAACTTATCATAAACTCATACATTATCGTTTGCAAACTTATTTACTTACATTAATGCATGAGTTTTAATAAGCAAAAGAAAGCTGTCGCAATGCAGTGGGCACATTAATGGAATATGAGTACATTTTCATCAATTCTTCTTTCACTAACGACGAACATTTCACATGACATTTAATTAATATAAATGGGCGGCTATTTTTAACTGTTAATTAGGTCACAGTACATCCTATCGAAAAGTCATAAAAGTCGAGTGCATCTGACTCTGAGACTCTCATGCTTTCGGCAGCCCCCCCCCCCTGTGGAAAGAGACAGAGCCATATGGGATAAAACCCGGTGCAATGAAGTCAATCCTCTCAACATCCTATTGAAAGAGGAATGTGACCTTTACTTTCCTTTTACCAGAACGCACAATAAAATATACATCTTGCCAGGTTCGTTAGCTATGCGACAGACTTTTAATGAATAATACATAATCGGCTGCCATTTTTAATTGTTAATTAGGTCACAGCACATCTTATCTAAAAATAAATAATATGTCAAGTTGGCCTCACCACCCTGGACACAATGATATATGGTACTATGAGGTTCGTTTAAAAATAAACATGCCACAGTAATAAAAGGCAGGATTTCTTAGCTCCCAATTTACTGGGCCGCGAGCAGAACTGCTTATTTCCTTAGATTTACTTTACACTTCCTAGTTGTAGATCAAGACACAAAAATATTAATAACTATGCTTAGAACTGATGCACAATCTTCATTGAGATACTGTTGGATTCATTTTGTCAAGCTGTATCCAACTGCGATGGTTTCATACATAACCGCAATTTTTAAATATTGTCTAAAAGTGCTAATATTAAAATGTAAACATCCATTATATACAATTTTTGAAAAGAAAAAAAACAGACACACTAGATAGACAGTCAATGATTATTCCATTTTGCTCCACAGTCGGTATCTGATCGTCTTCGTGTATCTGAATTTCGTTCTTGATTAATGAAAGGGAACGTTATTCGCAATCGAATTGCGAGTAATACTGAGTGTTATTCGCATTTGCGGCTGGTCACATGATGTTTACTCTTCTGAATAACGGTCCCAAAATTATTTATTGTAAAAAGTATCCCTTACAGGGCCGAATTAGGTGACTATGCTAGTTGCGATATTCTGATTCAGGGGGCGATATTTTATTTGGCAAATAAAATTTACATTAAACAAGGACATCTATTGGATCTATCGATTCCAACACTTAATCACTCCATCGCTGCCTGGGGCTGCGCCCTCCAGCAGCATCCGTAGATCCATAGAGCACACTTTATTCACAAGCTTCGAGTTTCTCAGTTCTATATTTTAGTTCATAATGTTTAACATTTTTATCATATCGACGCTCTCCCGCGTGACAGGTGGAGATACCACTATGCTACTGAGGACAGGATAAAAATTATTAATATAGTCAAACATATTGTCCGGATGACGTAAACGTACGTCACATGACCAGCCGCAATTGCGAATAACGCTCAGTACGATTGCGAATAATCACTTCGTTAATGAAAACATTCTTGACTCTATCTAGCGTGTTCCATCGTGCCATTACCCTAAGTTAAAACGAAAATCATGAACGGAGTCGTGCCGCCAACAAAAATCTCGTCCCGGAAAACGCTCTCTAATGTACCATGCATTCTTTCGACGTAATTCATTCATTCATATCTCACGTGACAAGAACCTACGTCATCCTGGGTTTTCCAGGAAAGGTTTGCTTAATATTCCGTGCACAGCGGTTGGTTGAAATCATCGTGGCTTTTTATATAAATAAGAATATATTTCATACCGTAATTATTTTTTGGCACTTAAATTAGAACTACCTCAATTATATATGTATTTTTGAATTCTACATACAATTTTAAATATATCTGGAAAGTTTCATCGCTGTAATTGCTGCACATGTGTATGAAAACAACATTTTCTGCAAAGATGTGTTTTCATATTGATTGGATGGGCATGTGCACTTTGTAACACTATTCTGGCGCTTAAATTAGAACTACCTCAATTATATATGTAGTTTTGAATTCTGCATACAATTTTAGATTTATCTGGAAAGTTTAATCGCTGTAATTGCTGCACATGTGTATGAAAACAACATTTTCGGCGAAGCGTGTCTTTGTGAATGGAGAAACGCGTGGCATGCGCCATGGCGACTGCGCATGCGCGAATCGATCGAAGTGGCATGTTACACTTTCACTTTTCAACACTCAAAACGTGCAATCTGACCTACTAAAGTTAAAGAGAACACAAGTTTAAAAATTATTAATAATTTATTTGTATACTTGTACTATCTTTTAATCATTTAACATGATGAAACATATTTTAGAAGTCAGTTTTCATAATCCGCCTATGACCCGTTGGTTGAGACCAGCCTCGCACGCGGAGAAAAATGAAAACGGCCAATTGTTTTCTGGCGCTTGCAATAGAAAACCATCAATTGTAGATGGATCTTCGAATTCTGCATCAGATTTTCAGAAATTTGGAAAGTTTCATCGCTAACTTGCTTTAATTGTGGTTGAAAAACAGGCGAAAATGTTACGATCATGAAACCCAAGATGGCGGCTTGACTATATAAATATCTATGTAGAATAAAGACTGTGATCTCTCTAGCGTAAGTCGTAAGCAGTCGCCTGTCACGCAGGAAACCAGGGTTCTGTTCCCAGCTGGGCATATTTTTTTTTTTTTTATTTTTCACTATTAAACATTACGAACTAAAATATTATATAGAACTAAGAAACTGGAAGTTTGTGAATAAAGTGTGCCCTATGGATCTGTGCGAGCTGCCGACTGCCGGGGACCGCATCCCACAGACTGTGACAGAGGCAGCGGCATATCGGAATCGATGAATCCAATAAATGTCTTTGTTTAATGTAAATTTTAATTGCCATATAAAATATCGCTCCTGAATCAGCATAGCTTCATCGCTAAACTTGCTCGAATTGTGCTTGAAAAACAGATTTTCTGCGAAGATGTGACTTGGAAACCCACGGGCCATTACGGCCGCCGCATATCGATTGAGCTACACTTTTCAACACACAAAACGTGCGATTTTACCTACTAAAGTTAAAGAGAACACCGGTTTAAAGATTATTAATAATTTATTTGTATACTTGTACTATTTTGTAATCATTTAACATGACGGAACATATTTTTGAAGTCAGTTTTCATATGACCGTTTGAGACCATCTCGTATGCATACCTGCTGGTGGAGGTAAAGGACACACTAGAGAGTTCCACTTATGGGCGAATAGCATGAAAAATTTCAACTCGCCTCACCTTCACAAAATTGTGAATATCTTCACTTAGAAGTGACATACAGGCATAATTGAGGTACCATTAGATTTTGAATTTCAAGGCCTATCTACTGTCGTGCCGGCTTCGTGGCTTAGAGGTTATGACTTTTCTCCGTAATCTCGTATACTCTCATCGGTAACGTGATGACGGTTCAAATCAGCAGTGGTTCGAATCACATCGGTAACTTACGGGGTATGTGAGCCGGCCGCTCAGAAAGCAATGGCAAACTACTGAGCGTAATCTTGCCAAGAGATCAACATACAGCTGAAAGATGCTGGTGTTGACAGCTAAGTCCTGTAAAGGATATGCTAAAAAAAAATCTACTGTCGTGCTCTCATTTGTAAATACTCAAAATTAAATTGATGATGGGACTCGCTAAACTAAACAGTTAAACACTAACAACACCCCCATCCATGATAACTCATAACACAACACAGAATGGTTAAAATTAAATAATAAATACAACAAAACAATGAAGAAATAAACAGACTGAATCAGTAACAACAACGGTTCATGTCACGAATGAAAGCCACTGTAATAACAACTGAGTGGTTACGGTCATTAACCAGTAATCACAAGTCGGAGTCGGGAGCTCGCAAGAGCCCACAAATTCAAAGGTAAACAACACATGATCGGACTGGGGCTTTAGCGTTTTTTCGCAAACTTACAATAATATAACAACATCACAATGTTTCAGTGTAGGTAAAAATGTTGAGTGTGTATGACAGATGCACAAAGAAGGCCAGAAAGAGCCTACCATTAACGGGTTGATTGAGTTGGTAGCAGTAAGCGATACAGGCGGCGACATCTTGGCCTGAGCCCGGAGCTGACAGCCGTTCCATGAATCATCACTCAACCCACAAACATCGACCATCTAGGAGAAGGCTCGCGGTTGGCTAATATGCCCACATACAATGTCCATGGTGATATAATCATAACGGGTGTATACAATACGGTTGATTAAGTCTTCAAGATAGAGGCATAGTTAAGAATATCCGCTGGAATCCTGCAAACAAAACTATATCTTTGGGACATTCAAAATGGCGATTCACCCCCTCCGATGAAAACGAACTATCGCTGAGCCCGTAAATGAACGGGATTGTACGAAACCTATTATTGGTTGTTAATAAAAACTATCAAAATCCGCTAGTAGCGCCAAACTTGTATTTTTATAAGAATGTGAAATGTCTGAATTGAGGACAATGAGTTTGAATGAGCAGGCACGCTTAAGAATACCACCATGTAATATAAAGGTAAATTGGAATAATCTTGAATATGTGAATCGGTAAAAAAAATTATCTCGGAAAAATCTGATGGGAGGTGTCTTGAAGAGATTAGAACAAGAATCAGTTATCAGTTAGTTATCAGTTATCAGTTGGGGTATCTTCATTGCACTCCGGACATGTCCATAGGTGCTCAGATCCTCCTCCCCCCCCCCCCCCCCAACATATGCATCAGCGTCCGGTGGCTAATAGTGCCAGTTCTGTGTTGGTTGACGAGGCGCTTTGTTTTCCCGATGTACCTCTCGCGTCTGGCTGTGCCGATTCTCACTCCCAAGTCTTTCATCCTGGACAGCGATGTGGAATCACTGACGTCAAAGTCCTCTGTTCTCGCCATATCTTTGAGGACGTTAATAACATCGGCACGATCCATGGGCTGACCATCTACAGGGGGTGCAGAGCCAGCCAGTTTATCAGCTCGTTCATTTCCCTCGACTCCCGCATGTCCCGGGACGAAGATGAAGGTGACTTTACGGACAACAGACTTCCGCAGCGACTCAGTCCACTGTCTACGTACAGATCCAGCTTCGACCTTCTGAATCATGCTCATTGAATCACTTAGTACACACACGTTGGTATAAAGCTGTGATTCCAGCCATATGAAAGCCTGTGTAACTGCCATCACCTCCATCGTCATGCTGCTCGTGGTTATAGAGTGGGCACCACTGGATTCTTGAACGGTTCGGCCCGCTGAACGGGCTGTAAATGCCCACGAACTTCTCTGCTGCTTTACAACAGATCCATCTGTATAGATGAGCACTTCGGGACTATCTGAGTGTTCATAGATGAGCGCGTTAACCTCTGCATTGACAGCGGCAGGGTTCTGCTCTCTGCACCGTCTGTCAAGTGTGATAATGCAGGAGAAAGTGCACTTAAAAGCTGGAGGCAACGGCACCCATTCCTTGCCGGGGTTGATACTGGTAAGACTGCAGACCTGTCTGACGACATCTTCCGCCCGACCCATCCATGACTTGCCCCTCTTTAGCCTGTCACCCTTTTCTCTGAATATAGCGTCATGCAGAGGGTGCTGCTCATCTGCACTTATTTTTAAGTATGCACGAGTTCTCCAGATCTTGATCCTGTGTTCCATTGTCGGGAAGTCAAGGAGGTATCTCATTGCTACACAGCTGGTGTCTCTCGTACAGCCCAAAATGATGCGCATGGCTTCGTTTTGTACCTTTTCAAGTCTTCCAATCTGTGTAGGGCTGACAGTGAGGATGGCCAGGGCATACTCGATGCGTGAAAGCACAAGTCCTTGGAACAGAAGTATTAGCAGTCTTTGCTCGATATTGGCAGTCGCCATGACTCTCATTGCTGACAAACCTTTTCGAGCCTTCGTTATGACATAATCGACATGATCTCTGAAGGACAGGCTACGATCAAGCCTCACGCCAAGATATGTCATTGACTGGGTTCTACTCAAAATGCTCCCATCCATTCTTACTGCCGGCAGGTCTGTTTTCACAATATGGTTATTTAGGGAGAACCATGTAACCGTTGCCTTTGCAGGGTTGACAAGGGCGTCGGCATCAGCACACCATGATGAAATACGATCTAGTTCGCCCTGCATATCATTGGCAACCGCCTGTCTATCTCGACCCTGTCGATACACGAGGATGTCGTCAACGAATGACAGAGTCCTACCCCTCCCGTCCAACTGTTGTTCAGTGATCGGCACCGTATTCACGTTGAATAGTACTGGTGACAGTGGTGAACCCTGCGGCAATCCTGGACATATCGTTATCGGCTCAGAAGACCAACTCCCGCATCTTAGCACCACCTTCCTTTGGAGCAGAACTGCAGCTATCCATCGTACAAGGTGAGGGTGCACTTTCAGCCTGAGGAGGGTTTGCATCAAGTGATCGAAAGATACGCTGTTATATGCGTCCTCTAAGTCTATGGCGGCCGCACATGTCTCTTCTCTGACCTGAAATCCTTCGTAAACAACTTGAGCAAATGCCGCCGCATTCAGCCATGACTCTTTGTTGCGTCTGTACCCTCCAAGTGTGGGCGGGAAGCAGCTGAGTTGTTCCAAGTCACAAGCAAGTCTGTGTGCTACAATTTTCTCCAGTAATTTGCCCGCAGTGTTCTGCATCGTAATGATTCTGTAGCCGCTTATCTTGGAATGGTCTTTGTTCGGTTTTGGCAGCAAGTATCTGTGTAGCCATTCTTCTTTGATCTGACCCCTCTGAATACTGGTGTTGAATTCTCTGGCCAGTTCTTCCATGTCATCATCTGATATCACCAGTAGGTCACCATATCGGATGCCGTCTGGGCCTGGGGCGGTGTTAGGTGATTTCTTGAGCATCGCACGCATCATCTCAGCTGTGATTATCCATTCTTCGTCTGTCCCGACCCCCTCGCACATCTGAGATAGTGTCGTTGTAGTCCTCTGTCTGGCGGGCTTTCTGGTCAGTCTGTTCTATGTAGCGTGCAAGAAGGGCTTTACCTTTATCCGCATCCGACTTTTTCCATGTGAGGTCTAGAACAAGAATCGCTATGGCAAAGGTTTCCTTTTGCAAGATGGAAAACTGTCGAAACTGTCATTTACTGCCGATATAGTACCTTGCGGTGTATGGCAGAGGGGTCTTTGAGCCTGAAGAATTAAGGCCGCCTGGCTAGTGCAGTCGCCGCGAACTGTGCTGGTTAGGATTTTCTTTTTGCCCCGACAGAAAAAAATACCACACCTAACCGAGGTATCGAACCCGGGTCTCCCGAAGGAGAGAGAGTCCGGCGTTCTAGACACTGGGCCAGCCGCTCCTCAAGATGGAAAACATACAGATCAAATAAACATCCGCATCACACGCCAGTAATCCGAGGTTCGATCCCGGGTCTAGTCAGGGATATGCACTACTGACGAGCTCAAATGAGAGTGAAACTCGAGTCTAGTGCTTCCAATCTGACGTGGGCATGGCCTTAGGTTCGTAGCGGAATATGATCAGCGTTGCCAGTGATGCTCAATCTTTAAACCTCGAATCCCGAAACAACCAAATAAATCAAATAAACAGATGTCAATTGCAACGAGAAAAAGAGTTTTGTGCCACATAGAAAATGTACTTTTGTATGTATGTGAAACGTTGGCAATGAGCAGACAAGATGAAAAAACATCTAATGGCAGCGGAAATATGGTTTCTGAGGGAAATGCAAAGAATACCATGGACAGACAGAAAAACCAACGAGTAAGTCCTACAAGAAACAAATAAAAACCGTAAACTGATTAGAGAAATCAGGCGTAGACAGTCAAGATTTGCGAACACGTCATGAGAGGAATTAACTGGGGAACTTGGCGACAACTGGCAAAATTGAAGGGAAAAGAACAAGGCAAAGGCAGAGAAGTATGTGTCTATTTGGTTTGACTACGTGGCTTGGTCGAGACAAGAACACAGAGCTGATCTATGACTAGTGCTCGTGTGAGATGACGTAACGTGACCAGTAGTAGTAGTAGTAGTAGCAGCAGCCGCAGCCGCAGCCGCAGCAGCAGCAGTAGTAGTAGTAGTATGAACTCCACCTTGCAGGAAGCACCACAGAAATCTTCAGATCAACAGAAGTGCTCCCCTCCCCCCTCCTCCAGCCGAATGTTTCGGCCCCTTAACTTTCTTTACATTCTCAGGGGGGCGAGCCCGCCTGGGCCATTACTCCCCTCACGGGAAGGTATCTTACCCTCCACGTAGAGAAGGGAAACCAGCCTAAAACTGCGTGCTGGAAAAAATTAATTGTGCATGTCGTTTGCAGGAGGTTGCCATCAACCCCGGTTGATTTTCTAGGCAATTATACGTTCAGCCGTTAGCCATTGCTTTCTGAACGAGAAGTCAACGCTGAAATCCAACTCAATGCGAGTGTAGGCGTTTAACCGCCTACCTCACCATCAGCGAAACGGAAGTTTAAAAGCGAGCGCTCTTATTCTTTCGACTACGTTGACGTCTACTTGGTGTCGAAAATTGCTCTGTGGGGGTACAAATTACGTTGGTTATTTCCACTCGGCGCTAATGCACTTACGTCTACGCTGATTTCAGCACCCGTCGCTGTCTCTCATCAGGACGTTCAGACATCGTTTAGACACTGTATACTGCACACGTTGGTATCAGGTGATAACTTTCAGTGGGTTCTCTTTACTATTGCTACTATCTCCACCCACGAAGATAGTTTGATACTGAAACCAACCGTTGGTTTCTCCGGCAGAGATGAACTTTCCATATCTACGAGTGGGTATTCTCTCTAGTCGTCTGAATATGCTTTCATCAGATGTCTCTAGTTTTCCATGACAAGGATGCCAGATCGTGGTTGTTGGAACAAATTTCTCGCAAAATAGAATGGTTCCCTAAAGGGCTTCTCTTGTACTTTCCAAGTTGTCTAGTTCTACAGAACCGTGCTGCCCAACAGTGGACAATGCAGAACCGTGCTGCCCAACAGTGGACAATGCTTATGCTTATTTTTAATGTGCTGCAATAGCTCAAGGCAAATCCCTTTTCTCACTTTCATTGGTGATCTTGAATGTTTAAAAGCAGCGTTCTTTTGTGCCCTCGCTTCTTCAACCAGCTACTGTCGCCTACTCTTCTCTGCTCATTTCCTCCACGTGACCAACTTCAATATTGATTATTTGGTTGTTTCGGGATTTGAAATTTAAATATTGAGCACAACCCACTACTGGTAACGCCGATCGCATTCTGGTATGAACCTAAGGCCTATCCACGTCAATATGGATCCATACCAGAATGCGATCGGCGTTACCAGTAGTGGGTTGTGCTCAATATTTAAACTTCAATATTGTTAACATTCTGGGTTGTCCCTACCTGAAATCTTTTGATGGTTTATCTGTAGAGATAGCGAGCTGTTGATCATCCATTGTTGCACTGGTACAACCTCGTTTAGTTATGTGCTGTCTCATCCCACCTCTGTGTGGAGAAGTGTTTACCACAAAAGCATGGGCAGCCGTGTCACTGGGCTGGATTCATTATTGGTTCCCTCTTCTCATACCCTCTTCGGTGGGGCTGGGGGGATTTATCTTTGTTTTTTTTTTTTGTGTGCTCGGTACTTTTTTATACTGCATTTGAAGTTTTCAACCCGGTCTGCTGTCGACTTCCTCTGCCAGGAAAGAAGTCAGTTTTCAACATAACTGACCGTGATACGAGTCTTTCCAGAAGTCGATATGTACTATTTAGATTGTCTTGTTGGATTCACCAAGCGCTGGTAGCATAATCTCCCCCTTAGAGCAAACACAAATGTGATCTCATTCTACAAATGTTTATAGGTTTGGGGCCCGACTGAGTCATGATTACCCGATGTCTTTTTCCTGTTGTCTATCAACACCCTGTATGTCAGCTTTGAGATATTTTCATTGTCCTTTGCAATTGTCCCACAAATTCAACGTTCAACGTCATACGTGCCTTCCTGACAGCTACTTTGCCTCAGGGAAAGCGAACATCATGCATTCGATGATGTTGGGATTCGCCTGCTTCTCACAGCACCTTTGACTTGACCAGCTTCTCTTTCCTCCAGTCGGTTAGCCTCTGTTGTCACCATATTTCGCTATACCACAACGAAAGCCATTGCCACCATCTTGACTGCTTCGCAACCCGCCGACAACTAAATGAGCCGGACTTCTGTATGTGCCCAGCTCTTTCTTTCGGCTATTCCATTGGCACCTTGCCGTCTTGACAGACGATAGTTTGTGCTTTAAAAAGGCATAATAACTTTTACCTATGGCGGTAGCGCATGTGACTGATAAGGCCAAATTGCGCTGTAAATGTCCGTTCACAGTGGATGCATGTGAACACGTGGTCATTTCCACCATCATGCACCACTTACGTCTCAAACGCTCAGTGTGTGACTTATCTGCAATAATTTTCTCCTTTGTCTTTATTCCATTTCTGATGTTTGCCATCCATGCAACACGTTCAGCGGCGACTTGCTCCCAATGTGCATTATCAATGCCTGTATCAATCATGTCCCGCTTACACACATCTTTGTATCGTAGTAGAGGCCGACCCTGAGATTTCTTACCCATCTGTAATTCACCAAAAAAGATGTCCTTTGGTATTATACCATCATCCATCCTCCTAAGATGTCCTATCCATCTAAGTCTACGAAGACTGAGCATGGAATAAACTGTCACACAACCTGATCTTTCCAATACTTCAATATTTGTGATTTTGTCTTGCCACTTAATACTAAGAATTCTTCGCAGACACCGCATATGAAAGCTGTTTAAATGTTTCTCTTGGTGTGAGTAAGTTGTCCAGGTTTCACTGCCATAAAGAAGAGTACTAAGGACACAGGCTTGTTAGACAAGGACTTTTGTTTTTACAGTAAGCTTCCTGTTCTCCCAGACTCTTTTTCTTAACCTGTTCATTGTTGTTGCTGCCTTACCAATCCGGATGTTGATTTCCTGATCTAGGGATAATTTGCTATTTACCACTGATCCTAGATATGTAAAATGGTCTACCATCTCTAGTTCGGCGTCGTCAATAAAGATTGATGGTACCCCATGTGCACCTTGTGACATAATCTGTGTCTTCTTTTTGCTAACTGTTAAACCAAATTCAGAACAAGCATTGGAGAATGCAGATAGTAGACATTGCAATTCTTCCTCAGAGTGGGTCGTAACTGCAGAATTTCGGCTATTGCCATTGTGTTTATGGGATGGGACCTTCCTTTCCCTGACCCCATTTTTTCCTGCAAGTAAAAAACCTTTTCATGGCTTCTATCTCTACGTCAGCGACTGCTGTTGTGGCCTGGCTGCAGTGGTAGGACTTCGAGCATTTCACTATCCTGGTGTCCAATAAGTTGTGAGATGTCTTCCATGGCTAAAGTGCAACGCTCCTACTTGACAGGATATGCGACTTGACAGGATTACGGCACGATGTGTTTGTGTTTTTACCTATGCTGGTTTAATATACAATTTTGAGACCTATGGTACTATTTCGATGGTTAGGTACGCGTTCTGTCCACATTCCATAGTTGTGGGTTCATGTGGATTTTTTTTTTTTATATCTTTTACAGAACGTTGCAGTCAACATCAGCCTTTTTCAGCTGATGTTGATGTACTAGGCTAGATTACGCTCAGTAGTTTGCTTTCTGAGCAACCGGCTCGCATACGCCTAAGTTACCAACGCGGCGAGAACCGCTACCAATTCTCGCTCAGGTTACGTTACTCACGAGAATATACGGGATTACGGAGAAAGACTTTAACCCCTAGCAGCGAAAGCCTGTCATTATTTGGAGGTGACAGGTTCGAATCCCGGCCGGTAACCATTGCTTTCAACTTTTATGTTGTCTAGCCTATCCTCTAGTTTCTACTTCTTCTATGAGCACCAAACAATCCAAGTGTTTATTTAAGAACTGTCTTATTGGCCTCAACGGGGTTCCCCGACTGACATTTCTGTGTGTTGCTTGACAGGGAGCGGCTGGCCTAGTGGCTAAGAACGTCAGATTCTCCTTTAGGAGACCCAGGTTCGAATCTTCGGTAAGGTGTGGATATTTTCTGTCGGGGGTAAAAAAAGAAAATCCTAACCTGCACAGTTCGCGGCGACTGCACTAGACAGACAGCCTTACTTCATCAGGCCCAAGACCCCCCCCCCCCTGCCCTACACTGCAAGATACTATAGGCAGTAGATGACAACTTGACTAGTTGCAAGGTACTATAGGCAGTTGATGACAGAGAATGGGCAGCGGGCCACACTGGCTTTGAAGTGCAACAGCTAATCCTGAGCAACACACATCAAGGTGACATAGTAATCTACACCGATGGGTCAGTGGTGAGAAACAGACGTAGTGGCTGGGGCTTTATTGCAAAGGCTAATGGACGAGTCTTCAAAAAGGAGAGTCTGGCATATGAGACTACAACCTCCAGCATGCGAATGGAGGTGGAGGCAGTAACAGCGGCATTCCGGTGGCTAGAGGAAACCACTGCAACATACGTTGCATTCATTAGGGATTCAAAGAGTATGCTTAGTAAGGTGGAGAAAGGAATGTTTCGTGTGGAATGGCTCTCGTCGCTTCAGAGGTCACAGATTGTGAAAATTGTATGGATATTTTGCTCTGGCCATGTGGGGGTACCGGGGAATGAACAGGCTGATAGGCTAGCAGGGAATGCACCTCTTGGTGGTAGCTTGCTTATGGACAAGGGGGAGGGGTGTGATCGTGCGCTTGTGACACCAGGTGGAGAAGACGGAGGAACAGATTGAGAACCCATATGTGGAAAGAATGAGATTGCGGGGGATCAGCAGGGATTCTGGAAGAATCTCAAAACTGAGAGGGAAGACCAGGAGAACTTTTAATCAGATAGCGGTGGAAACGATTAGTAGTATGAATCTTCGTGGCTGTTGAACGAGGGGACGGAGCACGTATGAGAATGCCCTGAGTGCAGTGATGTCGGTTCTTAACTCAATTCAACTCAACTTCTAGTTCGCCTGTAATTTATATCTACCACTATAAGTGCCAGCTCAGTGAGCACTTTGTTATGACTCCATGTGATTCGTTCTTACCTGAGGAGTAACTCACACACGGACACTCTCGACGCAAGGAATACACTACTTCGCTGGTCTGTCCCAATTTGCCTGCCTGGTTAACATCCGATGCTAGGGTATATCGATCGAAGTGATCTGACTGTCATGGGGTTGATGACAGACAGAATGTGTCTAACTGATGAGCGAGCGCATCAGAAGATAGAACTAGAAGAATAGTATAATGACGCACGATATAGCACTTCAGTAAAACCAATAATACGTAACAAGTGCGTTTAGATAACAACCAAACGGTCATTAGGATTCATTAGACCATCGGCTTACAGACAGACAGCATGTCACAACCAGAGCACACACAGAGTACAACTTCATACCTTTCACGATCAACGCATACACTCACATCAGTTAACCAGCTTCTACACAATCATGCGTCCAAGAACGATTGGCTTGACGGAAGAGGCGATCAAACACCACTGGAGTAATTGTGAGTACGATAATGGGTCCGGATAACTGATATCAGCTGCGAGGGCCTGAATGAACCGTTATTAGTTTGAGACACGGCAGTGGGCTATTCTGAATGTGGCACATACAGATAACGACAGGTAACTTTAGACATTTCAGACTCTAGCCATGTTTGCAGTAGATGTCGTGGGAATGTTGGTGGAATGTCAGTGGTGCGACAGAGTCTGACGGCATCATCAATCCAGACTTACAACTCCATTATTCATTGCCTGCCAATGATAAATACAGGTCATTGATCTCTGCACGAGAGCGTCATTGAGTTCTTACGAATGTTCGACCGTTATGTTGTCGTATGCATACCTGTATATCTGTGCCCACGGGTAGACGCACAGCGTCCAGCTCACTGGTAACCCTTACAACGAGCTAGTTCATGGAGCGTGTCATGCACTAACCATATCGCTCTATGACACTGACAATGAAACTTAGTCTCTCGGGTGCCATATGATATTATACATCTTCTTCTTCTCGTTATCCCCAAGTGTAGCTCCCTCCATATTTTGCATCATTCTCCTTGATCTTTCCAGTGTGTTTCTAGGTCTCCCGCTATTTCTTGTGCCCAGTGGGTTCCAGATACAGAACTTTCTAGTTATACTATGATCACGTCTTCACAGTAAATGTCATATCCAGAGCCATCGTTTTTTCCTCCCCTCTTGATTACCAGGGATCGGTCTAGGGTCCGCATGAGTGATTGTGTTACCACTTGAGTCCTTATATGCAATTTCGCTAATGAATGTTTGTAGTTTATTAGTAATATATGTTGACGTTGTCGCTTCCTACGTCCCTGCTCCTGCGTTGATTATTCTGTTTACATGGACCG
Source organism: Cepaea hortensis (assembly GCA_963921405.1). Lineage (NCBI taxonomy): Eukaryota > Metazoa > Mollusca > Gastropoda > Stylommatophora > Helicidae > Cepaea > Cepaea hortensis. The sequence goes on along the minus strand of OY992876.1, from coordinate 128,932,984 downwards.
AGATCCTAGTCCTGTATGTCAAAACTGTCATCTACTACCTATAGTATCTTGCAATGTAGGGCAGGGTGGTCGTGAGCCTGAGGAATTAAGGCCGCCTGTCAAGTGCAGTCGCCGCGAACTGTACAGATTAGGATGTTCTTTTTGCCCCGACAGAAAAATCCACACTTTACCGAGGATTTGAACCCGGGTCTCCCGAAGGAGAAACCGGCGTTTTTAGCCACTTAGCATGAGTTTATTGTTATTGTATCCACTCTCTCATGAAGCAGGTTCTCTGTAGAACGCCGCTCTCATCACGGCGCATGGAAAAGCTATGGCCATATCTCTTGCCCCATGCCCAAGGTGTCTGCAACGTCATGTGTCCATCTTCGTGCTGGTCGACCCCTGCCTTCCCCCCCCCCCCCCAGCAACAACCACGCCTTCCACCCCTGATCTCCCTCAGCCACTAACCTTCACTATGGCCAAACCATGTCAGTTTCCCAGACACGATACAGTTTATGTGTCAGACTTCCTCCATGTTCACATCTGGTAGAATTTCAGTATTTTTCATCTTCTTGGTCCACAATATCCTAAAAACTTTTTCTGTAGCATTTGAGCTCTAAAGTCCCAATTTTCTTCTGTAGTGATTGTGAAATTGTCAATGACTCACATCAATATATTGCCACAGGAAAGATGCATGTCCCCAAAAACTTTTTAATATTTTTGCTGTCCACAGGATCCGAAAATACCTTTTTTTTTGGATTTAATAATAGAGTTCAATATTCCATGTTTGATCATAGGTTTAATTTCCTTTGACTGCCATACTTTCCTAGTTCTATGAAAGCTCCCCTACCTTTTATATTCGTATTGTAATATCTATATCCATTCATATGTCAGGTCTTAGATATGACTGAGCTACCGTATAACAGGAGACGATACTACCTGATTTCTGTTAGCGCCGAACGTTGGGCGGCGCTTACCAAACCCGACACCCCACATTGTGCCAACGGCTTCGGGCGGAAGAGCGCAAATGGGAGGGTACAAGCCTTACCCTGGTGCGAGGAAATGCAACCTAAAGACAAAATGTCATGGCAGGGCAGACCAGGCCCTAAGCCTTGGTTGGCGGCTGGTCTAGGATCGAAGCTTCGACAGGCGGACAATTAGAGCATTGCTTTGCTGATCCGGCAGCTTCTGCAGCTTGTCTTGTTCCAGATGTAGAGGTGTTACCTTTCCTCTGGAGTGAACTAGGCAGGCCGAGAGAGGGATCATGCTGCATGGGCAACACATGATCTCTATATTTTAGCCCAGGCTTTGTGCTACGGAGAGGCAATAACTCCATCCCTTGTCTTAACTGGTCTCGGAATCAAAGCGAGAGGCAACTGTTACGGGTTATAAGTCCCTGTCAATTGGCATAGACATGGGGCACCACGCGTTGCCTCTGACGGTGGGAGATACCTACAGGTGTCACTGATCAGCTACCGCCCGGCCAATTGGGTGCTGATCCGCCAAAGCCTGCCTGCTTCAATGGGTGCTTGGAGCTAGGACAAAATCTGAATTGCAAGCTGTAAAACCAATGCACCAGGTGCAAATAAAAATAAAAATAGAAAACTCAAGCTACGGCTTGCAACCTGGAACGTGAGAACCATGTGTCCAGGATTTTCCACTGACTTGACCAATATTGATGATGTGAGAAAAACGGCTGTGATTGATGCCAAACTCAATCGTCTTAACATTGATATTGCTGGCCTGCAGGAGACTCGCCTCACTGAGGAAGGGTCATTCAGGGAAAACAATTACACCTATTTTTGGAAGGGTAGAGGGCAGGCAGAAAAAAGGCAACATGGTGTGGGCTTTGCAGTGAAGAATTTGCTACTGGGAATGATTGAAATTTCAGCAGGAGGAAATGAAAGACTATTATGCCTGGGCTTGGCAACCTCTTGTGGTTTGCCACCATTATTACTGCATATGCAAAGACACTCGATTCCTCTGATGATGTGAAGGATTCGTTCTATAAGGAGTTAAGACTCTGTGATCAAGGCAGTTCCAAAATCTGACTACATTTATATGCTCGGTGATTTCAATGCTCGTGTGGGCAAGGACTCGAGTTCATGACCAGTGTGCCTTGGAAAATACAACATCGGTCGCATGAATGAAAATGGGCAAAAGCTGCTGGAGCATTGCACCAGAAATGACCTATATATTACAAACTCCTTTTTTAAAACAAAAGAGCTAAGGTCACATGGAAACATCCAAGATCCGGCCATTGGCACCAGCTGGACTTCATCATCACACGGAGACAACATCTGAACCATAAATCATTGACTCGAAGTTACCACAGTGCTGACTGTGATACGGATCATTCTTTGGTTGTTGCAAGGGTTAGACTGAGACCAAAGAGAATCTACACAGCTAAACACAAATCTAGCCCCAGGATTAATATTATTAACACTCATGATCCTGAAAAGTGCTTTCAGTTTCAACAGCAACTTGAAGACGCTTTCACTGATACACCAGAAAATTATACAGTAAATGAAAAGTGGGGTCAACTTAAGGAAACTCTTTATAAAATGCCGTAGGGGTTTACGGCACTGTGGATCATAAGAGGCAGGACTGGTTTGCGGCAAACAGCGAGATTTTGCAGCCGTTGATTGATAAGAAGAAGATAGCTCTCTTAAGAAACAAGGAAAGACCAACACGTAACACTCTGAGTGAGCTAAGGCAAGCTAGGAAGGATGTGCAAAAGGCTGCCAGGCAGTGTGCAAATGATTATTGGATCAAGTTATGTGAGTCCATTCAAATCACAAGTGATAAGGGAAAAATAAGAAGCATGTATGAAGGAATAAAGAAAGCCTGTGGTCCAGTGATCAAAAGAAGTGCACCATTGAAAACCTTGACTGAAGAAATCATAACTGATAAGAAACAGCAGATGGACAGATGGGTAGAGAACTATTTGGAGCTTTACTCAAGTGAGACCAAACTAGCGGATGATGCCCTCAACGCCATAGAGGCTCTACCATCTCTTGACCACCTGGACACTCTTCCCACCATAACAGAAGTTAAGTGTGCTATAAATGAACTTGCATCTGGCAAGGCTCCAGGTAAGGATGGGATTCCAGTAGAGGTTATCAGGAGTGGGCAAGACACACTCACTCTACAGATCCACCAGCTAACAGAGCTATGCTGGCGAGAAGGACAAGTCCCACAGGATTTCAAAGATTCAAGCATCATAACATTGTGCAAGAACAAGGGCAATCGGAGCGACTGCAACAACTATAGGGGTATCTCACTTCTGTGTATTGTTGGAAAAGTATTTGCCAGAATTGTTCTGTGCAGACTTCAAGTCCTAGGAGATCCAGTCTACCCCGAATCACAGTGTGGCTTTCGACAGAACCGGTCTACCATTGATATGATATTCTCATTGCGACAAATGCAAGAAAAATGCTGTGAACAGAATCAACCACTGTTTACTGCCTTCATCGACCTCACAAAGGCATTTGATTTGGTCAGTCGTGAGGGTCTGTTCAAGGCACTAAAGAAGTTTAGCTGCCCACCAACTCTTCTGTCCATTGTGGAATCATTCCACACAGGCATGAAGGGTATAATCATAAAGTTTGATGGTGCAACTTCTGAAGAGTTTGAAATCAAGAGTGGAGTTAAGCAAGGTTGTGTACTAGCTCCCACCCTCTTTGGAATATACTTTTCACTTCTACTGAAATATGCCTTTCGTGATCAGGATGGTGGTATATACATTCACTCACGCTCAGATGGCGGCCTCTACAATGCTCAGAGATTGAAGGCCAAGACCAAAATTAAGAGGGTACGGATCAGAGAGTTGCTTTTTGCAGATGATGCTGCAGTTACGACCCACTCTGAGGAAGAATTGCAATGTCTACTATCTGCATTTTTCAATGCTTGTTCTGAATTTGGTTTAACAATTAGCAAAAAGAAGACACAGATTATGTCACAAGGTGCACATGGGGTACCATCAATCTTTATTGACGATGCCGAACTAGAGATGGTAGACCATTTTACATATCTAGGATCAGTGGTAAATAGCAAATTATCCCTAGATCAGGAAATCAACATCCGGATTGGTAAGGCAGCAACAACAATGAACAGGTTAAGAAAAAGAGTCTGGGAGAACAGGAAGCTTACTGCCAAAACAAAAGTCCTTGTCTATCAAGCCTGTGTCCTTAGTACTCTTTATTATGGCAGTGAAACCTGGACAACTTACTCACACCAAGAGAAACGTTTAAACAGCTTTCATATGCGGTGTCTGTGAAGAATTCTTGGTATTAAGTGGCAAGACAAAATCACAAATATTGAAGTATTGGAAAGATCAGGTTGTGTGACGGTTTATTCCATGCTCAGTCTCCGTAGACTTAGATGGATAGGACATCTTAGGAGGATGGATGATGGTAGAATACCAAAGGACATCTTTTTGGTGAATTACATATGGGTAAGAGATCTCAGGGTCGGCCTCTACTACGATACAAAGATGTGTGTAAGCGGGACATGATTGATACAGGCATTGATAATGCACATTGGGAGCAAGTCGCCGCTGAACGTGTTGCATGGAGGGCAAACATTAGAAATGGAATAAAGACAAAGGAGAAAATTATTCTGGTTTGCCACGATAGATAATTATCCCCAGCCTTTGCTCCAACCACCTCAATAGCACTCTACATCTACCAGGCCCCACACAAGCCGGGACAGCTGGACCTCCCCTCCCTCACCTAGGGTTCCCTACCCCAAGGGGGCTCGGACAAGACATCAGTCATATCACTGCACAAAGTCATAGCTAAGAGAACAAAAATTTAATTCTGAACTAAGTCAACCACAACACAGAGAAGGATGGCTGAAAGCCAGACTAGAAGATACTATGTACAATAGCAGATATGCAGATGAGGATTCTTCATCATGGAGGCGGATGATAGCTCGTGCGGTTGTCCAGTCGTGGTAGCGACTCACCCAGGCTCCTCCAGTGGACCGGAACTCCAAGGTCTGCTGCCTCTCCAAAGTTCCCTCTCCACCCAGAGATACAAGCAAGGGCTGATCAAGCGCAGTACCACTGCCTGACTGACAATGCACCTCTGAACAAGGATCCTTCCTTGCTGTCGTACTATTTCACTCGTCACACTCCGGATGAAGTCTGGGCCGACCCTAGCATATTAGCGGTCTCCCACTTGCAGAAAAAGTACATGTAGCACCGTATCAAAATACACAAGAGCCTGGTCACTCTTCTATCTCATAAGTGACCCAAACACTGATATGTCACCTACAAAATGAGCGGTTGCTCCACATGAACACAAACTGTCACTGGCAAAGTCTATCAGGTGACGAAACACTTCACCTTATTTCCATGTCCTTGGACAAATAGATCTTCACACAGTATCATGTAACTACCCTGATGGATGGGTATCAATCACAATTTAGCATACACTGTCAACAGTTCACCACGTTGGAATGAGGTATCTCCCTACCTTAACAAACAAGTCAACAGTTCACCACGTTGGAATGAGGTAGCTCCCTACCTTCACAAACATGTCACTCTGGTGTTCCCACCACGTATGTACTCAATGTCTTAGGTCACTGGACCACCTGTTGGCTTCAAAAAGGTAAACCAATGTAGAAACACTATTCAAGCATAAATGATACACGGTGTCCCATGACAACCCAGCCGGGCCGGAAGCATAACAGAGTCCATGATGACCGGTAACAATGATCCCTTTGCTCAACTTGAAAGTTCATGACCTTGCAATCACCAAGGTTTACACTGAGTTTGAATGTCACCAGTGCTTCACTGGCTAGAATCACCAGACATTTCAGTGTTGGATCCTCTCGGGATCGGTTGACACTCGTCGGACTCTTGACGGAGGTCCTAACCTAGACCTACCGACGTATTCAGCACTCAGCTCCTTCCAACCTTGATCTCGCAGAATCAGAAGACCACTCCCAGTATGGCCTCAATCAACTTCATGATAGGCACTGGAATGAGTGGGCCCATAGAGCTCATGGTGAAGCTCTTGAATCTTCTTCCGTATCCCAATAACAGATCCTGTGATTGAACAATCACAAACTCGACTGCAGATGTCCGCTCTGGCCGCGCATATTGACATCAAAATTACAGCAGCCCTGTGGCTGTGATCTGTCTTACGCTGAGGTCCGGCTGGCAACTGATCACCACTAACTCAGTGCGCCTTCAACTTGCCTACACGGGCCGCGTGAATTCATGATTCACGGAGAAAACCAGAGTCACGATAAGTTCTCCCAACCCGTGCTGCATGAAGCACTCGTGAACCTAGCGATCTTGACCACGTACGCACTTGGGGGAACATTCTAGATTTCTCTATAAATAACTAGAATAGCGCCGCCCCACACTACTTTTCTAGGGAAATCCCCTATTAATTGATATTAATTTCAAGGGAGACCAACGCATCGCACTCCCTTCAAAGGGATATTATGCAGAGATCTGCCGATCTGTAGGCGTTTCGTCACAAGCACAAACTATCATCTGTCAAGACAGCAAGGTGCCAATGTGTAAATCCATTCGCTCATCTTTGTATACACTGCTACCTAAACATGTGTACGATTCCACCCCACATATTATTATATATAGCAAAGACATACATATCAAACCGGTGAATGGTGTTCAATATCTAGGCTACAGTGTGACATCTAGTGAAAGCTGTGACACACAGACACAGACCAGAAGCACATACATACCAGAAGCACATAGACACAGAGCAGAAGCACATAGACACAGACCAGAACCGCATATCCACAGATTGTTTGACAAGAATGAGCAACATTGTGACAAACAGAAATATCACAAGTACAAACATCTCTTTACTGAACAGTTTCATGTGGCCTGTTCTTCTGTGTGGACACAAATGCTGGACAATGAGCAATATCTGGCCAGAAGGTTTGCCTAGAGAAATAAAATGCCTAAAGCCTCTAGAGGAGACATGACCAACCAAAGCCCAATCCCAGATGGTCTGTGTGTGCTGTGTTACATCTGAATACACCTCTCTGGAGATGTGTCAAATCTTGCTTCCAGTAACAGTTTTGCACACCCTGCTGGTTACTGGGCATGAAGAGGGGAAGGCAAGTGCTGTAACAATTCCCATGGAGATGACACTTTGGTACTGGGCATGGAGAGGGGAAGGCAAGTGCTGCAACAGTTCCCATGGAGGTGGCACTCTGGTATTGGGCTTGGAGAGGGGAAAGCAAGTGCTGCAACACAGTTCCCATGGAGATAGCACTTTAGTACCGGATTAGGAGAAAAGTCTCTACCCCAAGCTGACTCTGATAGATGCAAGTCCTTTTCAGAGCTTAGAGGACCTAAGATTTCAGCTCAATCTTCCACAAGACTGGCAACCAAACAATATATACAAACATATGTAAAGTACAAGTCTAGGACCCCTGTCCATGCCAGGAGTCACACTGGGTATATGGTGCTAGGTGGTAAATGTTTAGACCAATCGGCACTCGATGGGTGACGTCATCAATATCATGTCAGCCGCCTTTGCTTTCCAGGATATTTCTTGATTCCCATTTGAAACTGGGTCACCTCAGGAGCCAGGGTCAGTTTTAAAATGTCCCCGTCTCAAAGGCAGGCAGTGTGCCAGCCAATGCACCACAAGGGTTGTCCATGAAACATATGTGCTTAGGGGTAATATGTTCAAAACTCACTGAGTAATGTTACAAGACAACCAGTTTTCACAGGAAAAATGTCACACAACATCAAAAATAGTGTCAAATTATGTTGTTTAACTGTGATACATCATAAATGTACATTTTACAGCATAAACAAGTGTTACAGAGGAAGGGAAGACAACATAAAATATGGAGTGATGGTATCAAGGACAACCTTAGAGAAATGAATACCGACTTGCAAACAGATTTAGAAAATGTGCATACAAGACCTTTACATCTCCAACCAACACTTCAATGAGGTAAATGAAGGAAGAGAAAATGAACAAAAGGAGGAAGAGAAGAAAAAGAAACAAATGTTCCGTGGTAAAATACAAGAGACATAAACAATCTACCATATATGTAAGTGCACTGAAGGTCAGCAGTAATGAATCTCTGACACCCGTTTACATCAATACAGATAGAAGCAAGGTCTGCCAGAGTTTCAGAGTTTGTTGCTCTGGTGAGGCATATTGTTCTCGTGTGTGAGTGCATGCACGCACACATCTGTTAGCCTGGAGAAGGAAAGAGAGATTTCTCTCCAAAATGTCACTTTATTTACTTGTTTCATTGTGTTTGCCTATGTACTTTACATATACATACACGCGTGCGCACAGAGAGAGAGAGAGAGAGAGAGAGAGAGAGAGAGAGAGAGAGAGAGAGAGAGAGAGAGAGAGAGAGAGAGAGAGAGAGAGAGAGAGAGAGAGAGAGAGAGTTAGTTCTTTGGTCATATAATGAGAAGACAGCACTGGAGTACATTGTGACAACTGGAAAGATCAGTGGCAGCAGAAGAGGCAGAGCCAGACCAAGAGACATGATGCTGGTGGTTAAAAAATATGGCATGGAGGAATGTCATCAACAGAACTGATCTGAACACCAAGTACTGAGATGTGTGGAGAGACATGGATGCCTACGCTACCTTGCAAATATATGAAACATACGCTGATGGCAAGAGCGAATGAATATGGAATGAGACTGTGAAGCTTGACGTACGAAGGACACAATGTTGTCTTTTTGGGACTTTCATTTGTCCAGCTACTCAGCCACATTTCACACTCTTTTATTTGTGCTATTTTTGATCTACACATTTTATTGGAAACCATTTTATTTCTCAGTATGTCCCCCCTCCCTTCTCACTGTCTCTCTCTTCTTACTGTTTATCTCCCCTTTCTCAAGGCCTCTCTTCCTTTTCACTGCCTCTTTCCTCCTCATTGTCTACCTTCCCTATCTCACTGCCTCTCTCTCCTTTCCTTCTCACTGCCTCTCTCCCCCTTCCTTCTCACTGCCTCTTTCCTCCTCATTGTCTACTTTCCCCATCTCACTGCCTAGCTCTCCCTTCCTTCTCACTGCCCCTCTTTCCGTTCCTTCTCACTGCCCCTCTCCCCCTTCCTTCTAACTGCCTCTCCCCCTTCCTTCTCACTGCCTCTTTATCTTCCTTCTCCTGCCCCTCTCCCCCTTTCTTCTAACAGCCTCTCATTCCTGCATTCAATCTCTTGGCCTCAGAAAACCAATCACCTTGACAGTGATCCGGCCTACATCTTCTCCACAGGTGTCTGACCAAGGACTCGGAGACAGTTTGCCAGCACCTGTCTGGCACAAACAAACACACTGAGCCGGGCCTGTCAAAGAGAACACCAACATAAACATATTCATTATAAACATTCAACACTGATGTCACATAAGACAGAAATACAGGGTATATTTTTAATGACTGTGCAGTCTTTGAAAATACTGCCGGTCCAAATTTTATATTTACATACTGTTTCATGAACTTTACAGAGTGAATACAAAACTTGGACCGGCAATATATTCAAACACTGCAGTTATTAAAAATACACCCTATACACATCACACTAGATAGTGTCAGTAAAAAAATAAAAGATCTCTCTACACACCTAGTGGTGGTTTGGGTATATAGCTCTAGTCCCACATTTGTAGACTAACCGGCACTCAATGGGTGATGAGGTCAAGAACACACCAGCTGCCTTTACTTTCCAGGATATTTCCTGGTATCCACTGTAGGCTTGACCTGGGAGTCCAGGTCAGTTCTAAAACTCTGCCTCACAGGGATTCAAACACATAAATCATGTAGACATAGTTTGATTCACAAACACATAAATCATGTAGACATGGTTTGATTCACAAACACATAAATCATGTAGGCATGGTTCGATTCACAAACACATAAATCATGTAGACATGGTTTGATTCACAAACACATAAATCATGTAGATGGTGTTCGATTCAGTGTGAACTGCTTAGATTTTTACAACATAAATAAATGTGTGCTCCTTCCTGAGAGAACCTTGGTGGCACGGTGGCTAACACACTTGCCGGCCAGCCTTTTGGTCCTGGGTTAAAATTCACATCAAGGCAGATGTTTTCAAATTGGCCTGGGCTTCCACACTGACCTAGCCTAACATTTGTAGCACAAAATGTCTGTGGAAATAAAGGTGGATGGCGTAATACTGACCACATCACCCCTCAAGTACAGACTGGTGTATAAAACTGGGGCTAGAACCATATGCGGAATACGTCTCATCGCATGTAAACAAGGGTTCCTTACTTTTAAACTCTACTTCACTTCTCCTAATGATCCTGGGGCAGTGAATCTGAATTCCAGCTGTCTTAGACAAGGGCAAAAAACTCACATATGAATGAGGCTCTCCTTTCATTGGACACATAACTCACACATGGACTATGAGTCTCCTTAAACACAACTCACATACAGACTACAAACTAACCTGAGCTATGTCTGTAGGTTCTCCTTTCACTGGACAAAAGGCGTAGGCACCATTGATGAGATGACTGCAGACAGACAAGAGAAAATAATATAAAAGTAATATACCATCATGAAATCAGTTTTAATATCTAGAGACATTAACAACGCATTAAAAATGATAATTGTCAAATTGTTTGTACATTTAACACTACTATATGTCCTGGACAATGAACTAGCAATTAGAAAGTCGAATAGAGGCCCTGGAGATGTGGATATGCAGAAGAATATGTCATATTTAATGGAAACATAAACAATAAAATACAGAGGTTCTAGAAAAACAAAATGAAATGAGAGTTGATGAAAGAAATAAAAAAGAGGCATGTATAATATTTTGGCCACATTAAAAGACATAGCCCTCTTATAAAAACCATACTGGAGTGTAAGGTTAAAGGCCAGCAAGCAAGAGGTAGACAAAGATACAAGTGGGAAGATATCATCAAAAGATGGACGAACAACAGTATGACAGAATGTACAGTCAGGGCAAGAGACAGACAGTGTTGGAGATCTATTGCAGTCAACCTTTACTGTAGAGATGGCACCTGATTTATTAAATATACCAGTGTTAAAATCTGTATGTTATTGTTACACAACTAGTTTGCTAACACAACATGACAAAATTGTGTATTATATGCAACATGTGCAGTGGCTGGCACTACTGTGTGTGTACCTTGTGTGGGCCTGGTCTCCTGTGTGCAAGCGAATGCTGGACAGTAAGTACAGAAACTATGAGAAAGTTATAGAGGCAGTGGCTAGCACTACTGTGTGTGTACCTTGTGTGGGCCTGGTCTCCTGTGTGTATGCGAAAGCTGGATAGTAAGTACAGAAACTGTGAGAAAGTTATAGAGGCAGTGGCTAGTACTGTATACCTTGTGTGGGCCTGGTCTCCTGTATGCAAGCAAATGCTGGACAGTAAGTACAGAAACTGTGAGAAAGTTATAGAGGCAGTGGAGATATGCTTTTAGAGAAGAGTGTTGAATATGTCACTGAAATAGAAGAAAAGAACACTGAGGAATTTACAGCTCCAGACATCAGTACATCGCACATCACAACCATACGGAAAAGACTTGATGAAATGTACGGGACAAAACAGAAGAGATGGAAAAGAAAAATCAGCCGCCTGTTGGCGGAAAATACCAGGCAAGACAAGCAGAGAGAGTCTGATGTATGTGGAAAGCTGAATCAGCTGAGCTACAAATAATAACATAGAGAAACACCAACTTCATTCAAATAGTAGATGACACAGAGGGTTGGAGAGTCGTGGTATCCAAAGAAGAAGAATAGGAAGGAGAAAAAGAATAGGAAGAAGAAGAAGAAGAAGAAGAAGAAGAAGAAGAAGAAGAAGATGAAGCATGTACCATCGAGCAGGAGCCATAGTAGTTAGCGCACATGCCTGCCAAGACAGAGGTCTGGGATCAATCCTCCACAAAGGCAGGATTATTTTCCCCCAAACAATACGGCTCTGGGGTTAACCCAGCCTCGTAATTTAGGGTACCAGGCAATTTCCAGAATGTTCTGAGAGCTGTCTGGGGAAAAAGTGATGATGAGAAAGGTAACTGGCCATCCCACCTCATTTGTCGTGGCCAAGAATATGTAAAGGCCTAATGCTTCACACCCCAACCTGCTAAGGGTCTATTGTTACCTTGTTACCATGAAGCCAGCAGTTTCTGGTGTTGTGCTTTCTGTTCAACTGTGATATTGAAACTGCTCCCATGCTTTAAGCCGGTTCTGTGGTGAAGGGGTTATAAATGCAATTGTTCTTCTTCTTCTGCTTTCATCCAGAGAGTTTTTTTGGACATGATTGCATTGTGCCTGTTTACAGCAGAGCTGCATTCTTGCGCCATTAGGCCGACACATCTGACTTCTGTGGGTGTTTGTTGACCGGGTTAACCTTCCCGGGTGTTTCAAAGGGCTTTCGACTTTCACTTGGACGTAGTTGCGATGTACCTGTTTACAGCAGAGATGCGCTCTTGCACCGTTAGGACAACACATCCGACTTCTGTGGCTGTTTGTTGACCAGGGTAACTTTCCCGAGTGTTTCGAGACTTTCGACTCTCACTTGGACGTAGCTGCGTTGTGCCTGTTTACAGCAGAGCTGTGTTCTTGCGCCGTTAGGGCGACACATTCGACTTCTGTGGGCGTTTAACCTTCCCGGGTGTTTTGAAGGACTTTGGACTCTCACTGTTGTGGTGTCGTCCACAACCCAGCTGGTCAAGCTAGAACGGCCAAAGACATCCGAATGCAATTCAAAACTTAGCTCATGGCAAGTTGGAAGCAGAGCGCCTAACATTTGTTCCTATACAATGGTATGAGTGCCGGTCATTTAGAAAGTAATGGCAAACTAATGAATGTAAACTTGCCCAGGAATCACAAACAGTAAAGGGACGCAGAGATGTTTCCAAGGAACCAGGGCCAGGTTCTATACTGGCCAAGACCTACTAGCATGTCCTAGTCATGCGTCCTGAGCACCAGGTCTCTTCGGAGTTCTGGCTTACGCAGTAGGATCGCTGATTCTTCCAAAGTCAGAGAGTATCTGCCTGTACGGCGAAGAACCACCAATCTGCACACCAATAAGCCAGACATGGGACAACAGATACTCATGCAAACCTGTCCGGTATGACATCACACTGATGTTGGACAACAGGATGTCTTCATTCAACATACAGGACTTCATGCTGGAGTTCACAGTCAGCGAACGCAAACAAGCAAGCACAAACAGTAAAAACATTTAGAGTTTACTGCTATGTCCTGTAAATGATGTGTAACTAACTAACATGTTCTAAATCTCACTGATACATTCAGTTCTTTCTGGCTATGTTGTTTGTCCATCAAGAATGATGATGACCATTTATTTCATCCAGTGGGGTTGAAAGTATGGAGCCGTGGGTTCTAAGATGGCTGAAGAAAATGACAATGTGGACAAAGAATGCTTGACGTTTCTGGAGGAGGATTTCCTGCAGTGGTTTTTCTGTCCTGCCTTTTCTTTACAGCTCTTGCAGTCCTGGTTGCCTCACACATGACTGCACCCTTGTGTAATGATGCACGCCACGAATTTCGGTCTCTGGCTGCAGTCTCCCAGGTGTCATGATGAATTCCAAAAGCATTCAGAGAGATTTTCAGAGTGTCTTTAAAGCGTTTCCTGCAGCCACCTTGGGAGCGTTTACCACAACGCAGTTCGCTGTAAAAAATTTGTTTAGGGAGCCTGTGATCTGGCATGCGAGTCAAGTGACCAGCCCAGAGAGTCTGATTCTTCATCAGTAGCGACCTGGCTAACTGAACAAATGAAAACACATCATATAAGTTAACTGTTGCGATGCATTAACTACAAACATGGCTATAGGAACAAATTTTATAAAAATATTTGAAAATCTGCTGAAAGGAGTCACATCATATTTTCAATGGTTTTATCCAGGCTTTCTCAAGGTCTGTTGTGCTAATTTCACCAAAACAGTTTGTATAAGGTAGTTTACAGTTTACATGAGCAGATGGACTGAAAATATTCAGGATTTCTTTTACTTACCAAAGTCTGAAGAGATACTGCACAATGATATGAGGTTCTAAAGTAGACAGAGAGTCCTGAAAGACGTCAGGGTACCTGTGGCACATAAAACATCCCTGTAAAGATTGAGGTCAGGCTGTCTGTAAGTACAGCATGTGATGAACAACATGCCAGGTTCCGTTCCTGCACTGGGATGTAACCGACGGACATTTTGTTTTCACAACTAATACTCAATCTTGATTTTCTGTACACATAAATTTGATATCTAGCGTTTTTAGGTAAAACAGCAAAAAATATCAGGTCTCATGTGTAAAATGTAAATGCTAACATTTCTCACTGTTAATTTGATCATGTCTTCAGCTTGACCTAGCATGATTTATTTACACCTCATTAACCAATTTCTTTTAGGGTCCTCGGAGCCAAGACACCTGTCTAAATGTAAGTTGTAAGTGACTGTACACCTGGTTAAATGTAAGATATAAACAACTATATATTTGGTTAAATATAAGATATAAGTAACTATTTATCTGGTTAAATGTAAGATATAAGTAACTGTACACATAACTAAATAGAACATATCAGTATGTAATATAAGATGTAAGTATCTATATCTGTGACTAAACCAGAGTAAATGTAAGATATAAGTAATTATTTATCTGGTTAAATGTAAGATATAATTAACTATACACATGACTAAATTGAACATATCAGTATCTATATGCCTGGCTAAATGTAAGATATAAGTAAATATTTATCTGGTTAAATGTAAGACATAAGTAACTGTACACATGACTCAATTGAACATAGAAGTATCTATATACCTGATTAAATGTAAGATGCAAGTCTTTATATCAGGACTACACCTGGCTAAATATACCATTATAGTATCTACATACCTGGCTAGATGTAAGACAACTCCATTTAGAGCAGCATCGTGCACTATGCAGTTGACATCAATGTCTCTTGTAACCTCCACCCCACAACCAGATAACATGCTGAGGAAGGAATTGTGACAATTATCTGCTTCCAGACTGGTCAATAAATCTTGATGATAGTAATGGTAATAAACATTTGCAACTGCACATATTACAAAATTATTGTATATAAGAAAATGTAGATGTTGGAAAAATTATATCGAGTTGATGTTTGTACTCAAAGAAGAGACTGGTCGCGACTTCATTCCATTGTAGCAGACAAGGAACACATTCAAATTGAACTGTAGTTTTAATCTGATCCTCAAAGGACTGCTTCAGTTGTTTTCCTAAATGGCCTTAAAAGGCAAGGCTTCACTGCATTGGGTTTTATCCGATATAGCTCAGCTCTTTCTGCAGAGCAGCCATGTTGAAAATGTAGCAGTAGCAAAAAAGCACAAACTCTGTAACTCCAGTAACTACCCCCACGGGTCTCTGAAAAAAACTGCACTTGCAAACCAAATGACAGAGTCTGAAATGAATCCATGACATTAAGAGCACAAGGGTCGGTTACAAAAGCATCCCAGAGGCTTGAAATGGAATATTGCTTGGCTAGCAAATCCATTAGTGGAAAGTCCAAATCGAAAGCTCACTGTGTGGGCTTCATAAAAGGTGGAAAAGTGTCCTAGTGGCATGAAATGGAATATTGCTTGGACAGCAAATCCATTACGTGGAAAGTCCGAATCAAAAGCTCACTGTGTGGATGTCATCTGCAGACTGCATTTTGGATGGCGGGGAATGCCCATGGTCTGCCCCTGCCTTCCCTTGAGGGCTGAACAGGATGTCTTTGGCTGTTCTATATGGGCCAGCTGGGATGGGGGGTAACACCACAACAGTGAGAACCAAACGTCCTAAGAAACCTCCGGAAAGGTTAACCCGGTCAACAAATGCCCACAGAAGTCGGATGTGTCGGCCTAACGGCGCAAGAACACAACTCTGCTGTAAACTGAGAACAATGCAATCACACCCGGAAAAAAAAAACTAAAGATGAACGCAGAAGAAGAAGAAGAAGAAGAAGAAGAAGAAGAAGAAGAAGAAGAAGAAGAAGAAGAAGAAGAAGAAGAAGAAGAAGAAGAAGAAGAAGAGCACAAGGCAGGCAGCCATGCGAGGCAGGTGAGTTGACCACATCATCACAGAGACATCCATTTGTTTTCCTCTCAGCCCGTAAAGGTAGACAGATGACAGATACTGCCACTGGGGTGTTAAGTGTGATACAGCCACTGGGGTGTTCAGTGCTATACTTTCACAAATTCTAAGCCATGGCTTATTGAAATGGGGTGGCTAGTTCTCTACCCACCTTTTCACCTTCTTCTTCACCTTTTCCTTCACCTTCTGCTTATTCTTCACCTTTTTTTTCTCCTGCTTCTTTTTTTTTCTCCTGTTCTTCTTCTCTTTCCTCTTCCCAGACAATTGTCTCCTCTTTCATGTCTTATGTTACTCTTTATACACTATTGGAGTATAGACTGAAACAACTCATTTAAAGCCATTCTTCTTCTGCGTACATCCAGAGCGTTATTTCAGACGTAATGGCGTTGGGATCTTCGACTCTTACTGTTGTGGTGTCTTCCACATCCCAGCTGGTCAAGTTAGAATGGTCGAAGACTTCACGGTCAGCCCTCAAGGGAAGGTAGGGACAGTATCCAAGGAGGCTTCCATAATTGCAGAGCCGACACATAGCGCTCTGGTACTGGACTCACCCAAGGAATCACCACGTCCTTCACATGGCTGCTTTAATTCCTCACTTCCATGTATTGGGCATTTAGTTCGCCACTGGCCGCTCCCCACGTAGACCAGGAACGGTCAGTCTGCAGACGACATCCACTCAGCAAGCTTTTGCTTCAGACTTCCACATAATGGATTCGCTAACCAAGCATTCCATTTCATGTTAATGAGACTTTCGGACTTTCTGCAGGTGTTTGTTGTTCAGGTTACCTTCCCTGGTGCTTCGGAGGACATTACACTCCCACTCGGACGTTTTTGCGTTGTGCCTGGTTTATTTGCACTCTTAGGCCGACACATATTCCAAACAGTTCTATTTGTTGCTACATCATGGCCAACCCACATTGCTTCATCTCTATAATTTTCGCCCCATCTGGGAATACCAAGTCTTGATACGAATGGCCCCTTTCAACCTTCGATTTGTTGACTTGGCTACAATTGGGGCCCTTATGGTGTAGCTTGTATTTCATCTTTCATAGACAGGGCTGCATTTTTTCAGCTTCCTGGCTTCTGATTGGTTGATTGTGTTACTTTCTTGTTGTGGTTTTATTCTGTTGTGGACAGAGTCGCACATGTAGTCTCCATCTGTTTTCAGGTCTCCCTTTATTTAGTTGACTCTGTGAGTTCCAGACAAAGGAATGTCAAATAAAACTATTCTCGGGTTTTCTCTATGTGTGCCCAATCAAGCACCGGCATCTTGTCCTCCTCCATGAGCTCCAAAAAATGTCTGGTATCCATTTATGTGGCTGGATCAACCCCCAGAACCATAAAAAATAATTCTGCCATTGCTGAGGATTGAATCAAGATGACAGCCTTGGCAGTAAGGGTACTAACCACTATGCCAGACGGCTCTCAATATACTTATAGATAACAAACACACAAGAACAAACCTGCACAGACGAGCATGGCAATACTGCACAAACACACCTGAGTCTGACTTAAAACTCAACGTCTGCTCCCATGAGAATATGTAATCACTGACCCTGTTAGCTTTGACATCCTACAAGAAAAATAACTGTATAGTCAGAGAGATAAATGGGAGTACTTTATAAGTGCGCAATACTACTGGGGTCATGGTTTTGCAATGTTTAAATTATTGGCTTACTAAATGGGAGGTCTGGCACTTGTCTGGGGTCCATAACAGGGTGAGCACCATACATTTTACAGTAATGGACATTTTTTCATAGCGAGTTTGCATGGCAGCCTGATTACTGTGATGCACCTTCTGGCTGGTTGTCTCTGTCGTCAACATCTTTCTTTTGCTGGGGTATTACTCAAGTTTAGATTATGTATGTACACACATATCTGCACATGTATGTACATACTTACATATCTACAGCGATCTGCTCTTATGGTGCCAAAGACTCGCAGTCGTCCCTTCTCCTGTTCGCTAAAACAGATTCTCCATGTAAAGGCAAGGAGTTGGACTTTTGTTGCCAGAGGTGATGAATGCATAAGTCATGGGGGTATTTTGCCAGAATGATCGCTCATCCTCAACCTTGGCTATAACAGCAATTTGGAACCATCGCTGTTTTTTTTTTTTTTACTGATGCTCCGTTCTGAGGTGAAGAATAGTCATCTGTCAGTCAAGAGTGTTAGTTATTGCCAACTTGATTCTGGCTGTAGTTAAAATAAATCTTAGGTTTCAATGTTCTTATCTGTTTCTTTTGTCCTTTATTCTTCCCCTTATCTTCTTTATTGGGCACTGACCTTCAACCAATTCACTCCAAGCCTTCCTATCCTTTGCTGTCTAATGTAACTTCGTCCATGTCCTAGCCCTATTATCCATTTCTGTCTCTAATTCTCTTCTCCATGTGTTTTTGCGTCTTCCAATATTATGTCTACCCTGTGAGTCCCACTATTCAACGTCCTATCTAGTGAAGCAAATCCTAGAATACAGTCGATCAAGAAGCAAATATATGTGTTACAAGATCTGAATATCAAAGAAAACTAGTGTATGCAGACATATTACAAGATCTGAATATCAAAGAAAAATAACATATACAGACATATTACATGATCTGAGTATCAAAGAAAACTAGCACATACACACATATCTTTGATCTTACTCGTAATATCAAGGAAAACTAGCTTATACAGACATATTACAAGATCTGAATATAAAAGAAAACTGGCGTATGCAGACATATTACAAGATCTGAATATTAAAGAAAACTAGCATATACAGACATATTACAATATCTCTGTGGAGTATCTGTGGAAAAGTGGTCAAGCCGTTTGACTTGGACTCCGAAGGTTGTGGGTTCGATTCCAGACCGCGTCCTTCGGTTCACGATTTAAATTTTTCGGAGACTCCTGTGGGTCATCGCTAGAGCTATGGAGTTCGTGCTTGGTGCGACACTTTCCGCGCTGCGGAAAGAGACCGAGCCAAATGGGATAAAAGCCGGTCCAATGAAGTCGACCCTGTCGACTTTTAAGCGACTTTATTACAATATCTGAATATCAAAGAAAACTAGCATATACACAACGTCATGTCTCAGAAACTGAACTACATGAACCATATTAAATGTTTGTTGTTTGTCCATCAAGAATGATGATGTCCATTCATTTCATCCAGTGGCGTTGAAGGTTTGGAGCCGTGAGTACTAAGACAGCTGGTAAGACCTAATTTGGCTCGAAATGTTCTTTGACAATGTGGGCAAAGAATGTTTGACGTTCCAGGAGGAGGATCTCCTGCAGTGGTTTTTCTGTCCAGCCTTTTTTTCATAGTTCTTGCAGTCCTGTTTGCTTCACAAGTGACTGCACCTTGCGTAACGTACACCACGAATTTCGGTTTTTGGCAGCAGTCTCCCAAGCTTTTAGTGAGATCTTCAGAGTGTCTTTGGAGCGTTTCTCTGACCGCCTTGGGAGCGTTTACCACAACAAAGCTTGCCGTAAAAAATTTGTTTAGGGAGCCTGTGATCTGGCATGCGAGTCAAGTGACCAGCCCAGTGAATCTGATTCTTTATTAGTAGAGTGTGGATAATGGGCATGGATGCTCTTTCTAGGACTTCAGTGTCTGGGATCGTGTCTTGCCATTTAATCTTCAATAGCTTCCCAAGGCAGACTGTGTGATAGTGGTTTAATTTCCTAGCTTGTCTCTGGTAAACAGTCCAGGTTTCACAAGCACATAGCAGTGTGGATGATACGACTGCTTTGTAGACTTTCAGCTTTGCTTGCAGGCTTATTCCATTTCTTTTCCACACATTCTTGTACAGTCTGCCAAAGGCTGCGCTGGCCTTGGAGATTCTTGCATTCACTTCGTCATCAATTGTTGCAGCTTGGGACACAATGCTGCCAAGATAGATGAATTTGTCCACAACACTTAGTCTATGACCATTCACTTTGATATTCGGTAGTTTGATTAATCCCTGGAGCTGGCAGGCACATAACTACAGTCTTCTCCAAATTGATATTGAGCCCAAAGTTGGCACAGGCATATGAGAAAGCTATAACACTGTGTTGCATGTCTGCCTCTAAGTATTACATGTAACAGTGGTTAGAAAGAACAATCACTGAAGGCGTGGTTCCTGGAAGAGGAGGCAGGCAACATGAACATTTAAAACACTCTTCACATGAAAATGCATGAGGCAGGGGAACTTGTGAAGGATCAAGAATCTTTCCGATGGTTTATGATGAGAGCCAGGTTTTGCAAAGAACATACTGCATGAAGAATGTTAAACAATACAAAATAAACATAAATTATAACAACTGTACTTACCTGAAGTATAATGGCGGTGACAGCAAGGAGGTCTGCAACATCTTCTAAACATTCCTCGGAAACTCTACTCGCTAGATTTTAAAATGTGAAAAATAAACTCATAAATACAAGTACAAACATTCTTGGGAAACTCTACTCACTAGATTTTAAAATGTGAACAATAAACTCATAAATACAAGTACAAACATTCTTGGGAAACTCTACTCGCTAGATTTTAAAATATTAACAATAAACTCATAAATACAAGTACAAACATTCTTGGGAAACTACTCGCTAGATTTTAAAATGTGAACAATAAACTCATAAATACAAGTACAAACATTCTTGGGAAACTCTACTCACTAGATTTTAAAATGTGAACAATAAACTCATGAATACAAGTACAAACATTCTTGGGAAACTCTACTCGCTAGATTTTAAAATGTGAACAATAAACTCATTTTCAAGACCATGAAGTATATGAAGATTTCTTTGCAAAGTATTGCATATTTTTGTCAAAGTTAAACTACGAGTGTAGAGACTGAAGGAGGAGGAGGAGCAAGAGGATGTGAGAAGTAAAAGAAGAAAAAGGAGGAGGAGAAAGAAGAAGAGGTGGAAGAATAAGAAGACAGATGAGGGAAGAAGGAGGAGAAAGAAAAAGGAGGAGGAGGAAGAAGAAGACAGAGGGAAAAAAGAGGAGAACAAAAAGAACGATGAGGAATAGAAGAAAAAGAAGAAAAAAGAGGAGACGGAGAATGGCAAGAAGGAACAGGACAAGGAAATATTTCTTTGAGAAAGCAAATACTGTCAGCACAATGCCAACCATGTTCCAGCACATATGTCTTATGATCACAGACAAGCAAATGACAAATGACGAACACTACACCTCTAAATGTCCAAGCAATATACAATTTATCATGAAGCTTCCATTACAGATCCTACTGAACGCAAACGACAAATGATCCTCACTTTATCGACACCAACTAATTGTGACTTCTCCCATGACCTCCCACATATTGTGACTTCTCCCCTGACCTCCATATTGTGACTTCTCCCCTGACCTCCTACATATTGTGACTTCTTCCCTGACCTCCTACATATTGTGACTTCTTCCCTGACCTCCTACATATTGTGACTTCTTCCCTGACCTCCTACATATTGTGACTTCTTCCCTGACCTCCTACATATTGTGACTTCTTCCCTGACCTCCTACATATTGTGACTTCTCCCCTGACCTCCCACATATTGTGACTCTCACCTGACCTCCCACATATTGTGACTTCTCACCTGACCTCCCACATATTGTGACTTCTCACCTGACCTCCCACATATTGTGACTTCTCCCCTGACCTCCCACATATTGTGACTTCTCCCCTGACCTCCTACATATTGTGACTTCTTCCTTGACCTCCCACATATTGTGACTTCTCCCCTGACCTCCTACATATTGTGACTTCTCCCCTGACCTCCTACATATTGTGACTTCTCACCTGACCTCCTACATATTGTGACTTCTCCCTTGACCTCCCACATATTGTGACTTTATTGTGACTTCTCCCCTGACCTCCCACATATTGTGACTTCTCCCCTGACCTCCCACATATTGTGACTTCTCCACTGACCTCCCACATATTGTGACTTCTCCCCTGACCTCCATATTGTGACTTCTCCCCTGACCTCCTACATATTGTGACTTCTCCCCTGACCTCCCACATATTGTGACTTCTCCCCTGACCTCCATATTGTGACTTCTCCCCTGACCTCCTACATATTGTGACTTCTCCCCTGACCTCCATATTGTGACTTCTTCCCTGACCTCCTACATATTGTGACTTCTTCCCTGACCTCTTCGATCCCCTACAGCAGTACAGTAAAAGGTAAAGAACACTTATCCATACCTTAAGGTGTGTTAGTCACACGGTGCTAGCCCCATATTTTTAACAACCAATCAGCACTCACTGGGTGATGTGGTCAAAATGTCAGTTGCCTTTACTTCCAAGAAAATTTCTGATGCCCAATTTAGGCTGGACTGACATGGTAGCTCGGGTGGGAAAAAAAATGAAATAATCCCTCACTTCGACGGGGATTTGAACAAATTAACAAAATAAGAAGCTAAATAGAAAACCCAATGAGAAGGTGAATAGAAACCAATGAGAAGGTGAATAGAAAACACCATGAGAAACTGAATATAAAACACAATGAGAAACTTAATAGAAAACAACTGAGCAGAATGACAAACCCACTAGATCTGGTTGTGATGGACTTGATGACTCTGGACTTGGCCTCATCTAAAACATCTGTTAGGAAGACAGCATTTCCCTGGCGAGTGCTCATTCCTTTCACACGGCCGAACCGAATATGGATGTCGTCAATAGGTCTAAGACACAAAGGCAGAGAAGTATATTGTTTTAATCCATCAATAGTGCCAGATTAGACTGTGTCTGCAAGTGTGTACAAGCATGTGTGAGAGAGAGAGAGAAAAGGGAGAGAGAGAAAGTGAATGTAATTCCTCTCTTTTAGTCTAAATTTTCTCTGATTTACATCACCTTTAACCTCTTACTATTTTTCCCCCTCCTGATTTTCCTATTCTATCACTTTGTGTCTGAAACTCTTCAGTGGCTTTTGAAGAGAGGGATAGAGCATGTGTGAGAATGTCTGGAGTGCAGTAATGTCAATTTTTAAAATCAGTATTAACTCTCCATTTCCATCTTCTCGTCTCTTCTTTTGTCTTCCGCCAGTCATTCTCTTTCCTTCCCTATTTCAAACAATTTACTGACCTAGCCTAGAACAGAAAACAACAAACTCAGAGGGGATACTGTGACTTCATGAAACCAAAACAAAAGTCCAAAAACTAACCTACTGGCCCATGGGACTCCAAGTCTATCCAGAATACCAACCAACTTGACAAAATGGCTCCTCTGGCCTTGATCAACCTGCAAAGCACATTTTCACTTACATCAAAATTAAGAAAGAAATTCTTCTTATTAAGTTCTTTTTCAGATGTCTAACTGAGATACAAATACAGACTTTACTTCAAAGCTAAGGGTTGTTAGACCTCTGTAGTTTTTCATGGACCTCAAACACGGTGTCCCTTTGGACATTAGAAGCCACAGTGGTGTAGTGGCTAGCCACTCCCCAGTCATCCCCGTGGTCACAGGTTCAATCAACAGAGTGCAGATTCTAATGTTTAGAAGTGACCTGGGTTTCCATGTCGACCCAGTCTAAAATGTGTACCAAGGAATGTCTTGGGAAGTAAAGGCAGCTGGCGTGATACTGACCATATCATCCACCAAGTACTGATTGGTCTATACAAATATGAGTATAGCATGAATGTGTCTAAGGCGTTTAGATTGGTCTATACAAATATGAGTCTAGCATGATGTGCCCAATGTGTCTAAGGCATGTGGATTGGTCTATACAAATATGAGTCTAGCATGATGTGCCCAATGTGTCTAAGGCATGTAGATTGGTCTATACAAATATGAGTCTAGCATGATGTGCCCAATGTATCTAAAGCGTGCAGATTGGTCTATACAAATATGAGTCTAGCATGATGTGCCCAATGTGTCTAAGGCATGTAGATTGGTCTATACAAATATGAGTCTAGCATGATGTGCCCAATGTGTCTAAGGCGTGTAGATTGGTCTATATAATATGAGTCTAGCATGATGTGCCCAATGTGTCTAAGGCGTTTAGATTGGTCTATACAAATATGAGTCTAGCATGATGTGCCCAATGTGTCTAAGGCGTGTAGATTGGTCTATATAATATGAGTCTAGCATGATGTGCCCAATGTGTCTAAGGCGTTTAGATTGGTCTATACAAATATGAGTCTAGCATGATGTGCCCAATGTGTCTAAGGCATGTGGATTGGTCTATACAAATATGAGTCTAGCATGATGTGCCCAATGTGTCTAAGGCGTTTAGATTGGTCTATACAAATATGAGTCTAGCATGATGTGCCCAATGTGTCTAAGGCGTGTAGATTGGTCTATACAAATATGAGTCTAGCATGATGTGCCCAATGTATCTAAGGCGTGTAGATTGGTCTATATAATATGAGTCTAGCATGATGTGCCCAATGTGTCTAAGGCGTTTAGATTGGTCTATACAAATATGAGTCTAGCATGATGTGCCCAATGTGTCTAAGGCGTTTAGATTGGTCTATACAAATATGAGTCTAGCATGATGTGCCCAATGTGTCTAAGGCGTTTAGATTGGTCTATACAAATATGAGTCTAGCATGATGTGCCCAATTTGTCTAAGGTGTGTACATAGGTCTATATAATATGAGTCTAGCATGATGTGCCCAATGTGTCTAAGGTGTGTAGATTGGTGTATACAAATATGAGTCTAGCATGATGTGCCCAATGTGTCTAAGGCGTTTAGATTGGTCTATACAAATATGAGTCTAGCATGATGTGCCCAATGTGTCTAAGGCGTTTAGATTGGTCTATACAAATATGAGTCTAGCATGATGTGCCCAATGTGTCTAAGGCGTTTAGATTGGTCTATACAAATATGAGTCTAGCATGATGTGCCCAATTTGTCTAAGGTGTGTACATAGGTCTATATAATATGAGTCTAGCATGATGTGCCCAATGTGTCTAAGGCATGTGGATTGGTCTATACAAATATGAGTCTAGCATGATGTGCCCAATTTGTCTAAGGTGTGTACATAGGTCTATATAATATGAGTCTAGCATGATGTGCCCAATGTGTCTAAGGCGTTTAGATTGGTCTATACAAATATGAGTCTAGCATGATGTGCCCAATTTGTCTAAGGTGTGTACATAGGTCTATATAATATGAGTCTAGCATGATGTGCCCAATGTGTCTAAGGCATGTGGATTGGTCTATACAAATATGAGTCTAGCATGATGTGCCCAATGTGTCTAAGGTGTGTAGATTGGTGTATACAAATATGAGTCTAGCATGATGTGCCCAATGTGTCTAAGGTGTGTAGATTGGTCTATACAAATATGAGTCTAGCATGATGTGCCCAATGTGTCTAAGGTGTGTAGATTGGTGTATACAAATATGAGTCTAGCATGATGTGCCCAATGTGTCTAAGGCGTTTAGATTGGTCTATACAAATATGAGTCTAGCATGATGTGCCCAATGTGTCTAAGGCGTTTAGATTGGTCTATACAAATATGAGTCTAGCATGATGTGCCCAATGTGTCTAAGGCGTTTAGATTGGTCTATACAAATATGAGTCTAGCATGATGTGCCCAATGTGTCTAAGGCATGTAGATTGGTCTATATAATATGAGTCTAGCATGATGTGCCCAATGTGTCTAAGGCGTGTAGATTGGTCTATACAAATATGAGTCTAGCATGATGTGCCCCAAGTGTCTAAGGTGTGTGGATTGGTCTATAAAATATGAGTCTAGCATGATGTGCCCCATGTGTCTCAGGTGCGTAAAAGGAACCTGTACTGACTGACTTGACTGTGGGCACTGCGTTGGAGTGTGTTCCAATGACACGCCTCACATCCATGCAGCAAACATGACCATCCCAAGCCTAACCCCAGCCAGCCTGTCTGTGTTGTGTTGAGCCTAACACACCTCTCCACAGAAGTTTGAGATTGAAGGGGAAGGAGAGTTCTGCAACATAGTCCCTATGGAGATGGTACTTTGGTCTCTATACCAACCTGACTGTAGTAGATGCCAACACTTTTCAGGGTTCAAACAACCTTGACACCTTAACAGTCAGACGTAAAGAGTTAAAACTCTTGTCTTAGAGACAATATAACAACCAAACCACCAATATAAAAATTAAGAAAGACATTCATCTTCTTACATTCTTTCTCACAAGTCTAATCCAGATTCAGATATAAGCTTTATTGCTAGCCTTGGGCCTATTAAATCTCTGTACACATTTTATCATGGACCATAAAAAGGGGCATATTTCAGACTTCAAATGGACAAAGAAGTTGATGATGCAAATGTACATTTTAAAGGCTTATTGGGAGATTCAGAGGCACTGAAGCACCAGCTCAGAGTTTAAATGACCAAGGCCTTTCTTTACCTTCACATGAAGTATCCTGGACAGACACTTGTCTGGGTAAACAAGGGGAGGATCGCCCAAGATCTCCTCTGCGATAAAGCCTGTTGAGGACTCCATAAGACTCCCAAAGAGTCCTCGCAATTCCCCATGGTGGTAGACAATCAACACCCAAGTCGTGCACTCACCGCTTTGAGAGCTAACAAGAGAGCCAGGAATTATTGCTTTTTGCTAACTGGGCTAAAACCTAAGTATTTGCCAGCCCCAATTATATAAAAGAATGAATGAAGCAAATCGACAAGCTTCTACATCTAGTCTATTACTGACGTCATTATAGGTTGATATTTGAAATGACCAACCACAACTTGAAGGGTTGTGGGGTCAGTATTATTCCATCTGGATTCTATCAAAAGCTAACAATCTCTCACTTACCACATAGCAGACTCTATCACAAGCAAGCAATTTCTCACTTACCACATAGCAGACTCTATCACAAGCAAGCAAACTCTCACTTACCACATAGCAGACTCTATCACAAGCAAGCAATTACTCACTTACCACATAGCACTCTATCACAAGCAAGCAATTTCTCACTTACAACATAGCAGACTCTACCACAAGCAAGCAAACTCTCACTTACCACATAGCAGACTCTATCACAAGCAAGCAATCTCTCACTTACCACATAGCAGACTCTATCACAAGCAAGCAAACTCTCACTTACCACATAGTAGACTCTATCACAAGCCAGCAATTACTCACTTACCACATAGCACTCTATCACAAGCAAGCAATTTCTCACTTACCACATAGCAGACTCTACCACAAGCAAGCAAACTCTCACTTACCACATAGCAGACTCTATCACAAGCAAGCAATCTCTCACTTACCACATAGCAGACTCTATCACAAGCAAGCAATTACTCACTTACCAAATAGCAGACTCTATCACAAGCAAGCAAACTCTCACTTACCACATAGCAGACTCTATCATAAGCAAGCAAACTCTCACTTACCACATAGCAGCCTCTATCACAAGCAAGCAAACTCTCACTTACCACATAGCTGACTCTATCATAAGCAAGCAAACTCTCACTTACCACATAGCAGCCTCTATCACAAGCAAGCAAACTCTCACTTACCACATAGCAGACTATCATAAGCAAGCAAACTCTCACTTACCACATAGCAGACTCTATCATAAGCAAGCAAACTCTCACTTACCACATAGCAGACTCTATCATAAGCAAGCAAACTCTCACTTACCACATAGCAGACTCTATCACAAGCAAGCAAACTCTCACTTACCACATAGCAGACTCTATCATAAGCAAGCAAACTCTCACTTACCACATAGCAGACTCTATCACAAGCAAGCAAACTCTAACTTACCACATAGCAGAATAAGCAAGCAAACTCTCACTTACCACATAGCAGACTCTATCATAAGCAAGCAAACTCTCACTTACCACATAGTGGACTCTATCATAAGCAAGCAAACTCTCACTTACCACATAGCAGACTCTATCATAAGCAAGCAAACTCTCAATTACCACATAGCAGACTCTATCATAAGCAAGCAAACTCTCACTTACCACATAGTGGACTCTATCATAAGCAAGCAAACTCTCAATTACCACATAGCAGACTCTATCATAAGCAAGAAAACTCTCACTTACCACATAGTGAACTCTATCAAAAGCAAACTTCTCCTGTCTGTATAGCGCAGAAGCAATATCCCTAAAAAAGAAGTTAGCAAAGTGTAATGATCATCATCACACTCGAACCTAACAAAAAAAAACAAGAAGCTAGATAAAGATTAGGAAGTAAGAAGTAATGCTAGATAAAAGATTAACAAGTGTAAGTGACCCAGAAGTATGCTAGATAAAAGATTAGCAAGTGTAAAGGACCCAGAGTTAAGCTAGATAAAAGATTGGCAAGTTTAAGGGACCCAGAAGTAAGCTAGATAAAGGATTGGCAAGTTTAAGTAACCCAGAAGTAAGCTAGATAAAAGATTGGCAAGTTTAAGGGACCCAGAAGTAAGCTAGATAAAAGATTGGCAAGTTTAAGGGACCCATAAGTAAGCTAGATAAAGGATTGGCAAGTTTAAGAGGTTCAATTGTTAGATAAAAGATCTGCAAGTTTCAGTAGTCCAGAAATAAGCTAAATAAAAGATTGACAAATTTAAGTGGTCCATAAATAATATGAAAATGATGCTGATCATCATCACCATCACACTGACAATGATGCAGATGATGGTGACAAAGAAAATAGATGTAGTGAGTAAAACAAAGCAAATAACTACACACTCTAATGCTTACCTAGTGAGGTATAAAGAAGAGCCATCACTTTTAACAACAGCAGCCTGGCCGATATCAGGAAAATCCAACGGCACAAATCCGACACCATCTGAGCTGTTAAATATATGAGTTAATGCAGAGCTGTTAAATATATGAGTTAATGTACTTAAAACGCATGCAACTTCCCTAACTGAGCTGTTTTTTAAATATAAATCAACACGGAAAAGCTATATTTGTCTGAGCTATATTTATAAAGTAAACAAAGAGAAAATAAGTATGATTTATATTGACTTTAAAACAGAAGCGTCCGTTTATTTGGAAAAATTTTAAAAAAGGAGTGCCCCCCATCTTGAGTAGTATGGGGTAAATGGTGCTAATCCCACACCTGTTTAGACCAACACTTGATGGGTGATGTCAATTTCATGCTAACCATCTTTGCCTTTCATAGTGTTTTCTGGTATCTATTTTAGGCTGGATTGACCTGGGTTTAGGCTGGACTGACCTGCCTGGACTGACCTGCCTGGACTGACGTGGGGTTTAGGCTGCATTGACCTGGGTTTATTGGCCCGAGTTTATTGACCTAGATTTATGCTGAATTAACCCGCCTGGATTGACCTGGGTTTATTTACCTGGTTTTAGGTTGGATTGACCTGCCTGGATTCACCTGGGTTTGGGCTGGATTGCCCTGGGTTTACTGACCTGGATTTAGGCTGAACTGACCTGGGTTTATTGACCTGGGTTTAGGCTGGACTGACCTGCCTGGATTAACATGGGTTTAGGTTGCACTGACCTGGGTTTACTGACTTAGATTAAGGCTGGATTGATCTGGGTTTTTTTTTAAACCTGGATTTAGGCTGGATTGACCTGAGTTTATTGACATGTGTTAACTGACCTGGGTTTAGGTTCGACTGACCTGCCTGCATTGACCTGGGTTTACTCACCTGGGTTTAGGTTGGACTGACCTGCCTGGATTGACCTGGGTTTATTGCTTAAGTTTATTAACCAGGGTTTAAGCTGGATTGACCTGGATTTAGGCTGGATTAACATGGGTTTAGGCTAGATTGACCTGGATTTAGGCTGGATTAACATGGGTTTAGGCTAGATTGACCTGGGTTTAGGCTGGACTGACCTGGGTTTATGCAGGACTGACCTGCCTGGATTGACATGCTCAGGTTGCATTGACCTGGGTTTATTTACCTATATATAGCCTGGATATATATTGGGTTTAATGACCTCGATTTAGGCTGGATTGACCTAGGTTTATGCTTGATTGACCTGTCTGGACTGACCTGGGTTTTTAGGCTGTATTGACATTGGTTTATTGACATGTGTTTACTGACCTGGGTTTAGGTTGGATTGACCTGCCTGAATTGCTCTGGGTTTAGGTTGGATTCACATGCCTGGATTGATCTGGGTTTAGGCTGGGTTGACTTGGATTTAGGCTGGATTGATCTGGGTTTAGGCTGGGTTGACCAGGGTTTAGGCTGGATTGACCTGCCTGGATTGACATGGGTTTAGGTTGGATTGATCTGCCTGGATTGACCTGGCTTTACTGACTTGGGTTTAGGCTGGACTGACCTGGGTTTACTGACCTGAGTTTAGGCTGGATTGATCTGCCTGGATTGACTCAGGTTTATTGACCTAGGTTTAGACTGGATTGACCTGGGTTTACTGACCTGGGTTTAGGCTGGATTAACCTGGGTTAACCTTTTCAGTTTGCATCCAACTACATAGATAATGCAGACAAGAAAATCCGGCTGCTGTGGAGGCTGAAGTACAAGCGTTGATTTTCGAGAATTAGCTAGACGGTGATGCTGTCATCTACACAGATGGGTCGGTCGTCCATGTGAGAAGCTCATGGGCCTTTACGGCTCGGGCCGGAGAGAGAATTGTGAAGGAGGCCTCTGGTGCTTTCACTGAAACCACAAGTAGCCTGACTATGGAAGTCATGGCAGTAAGTAAAGCAATAACATGGCTCGAGACAGACATTCACTAGGGTATGTTTCCTTAGCGACTCAATGAACATGATCAAGAGGACAGAGGAGGGGTCGATCCAAAGAGAATGGTTGCTGCCTCTAGAGCGGTCTTGGCTGGCAAAGATTAGTTTCATCTTCGTGTCAGGGCATGCGGGAGTACAAGGAAATGAGCGGGCTGACAAGCTTGCAGGTGAGGCTACGGTGGAGGGCGGACGCGCCATGGACCAGGCTGATATTCTGAATGCTCTACGAGAAGTAAGACTTTTGCGTGAACCAAGTGATGTCTGTGAATCTACAACCATGGCCAGACTGCGAGAACAGCAAATTAAAAGAGGGGTGGCCAAACAAGAACACTACGCAGGAAGCCAAAGAAGATTGTTAAACCAACAAAGAACTGGCGTCGTTAGCCGCTACATGCTGCAGGATTTGCTGAGGAGGGGATCCGAGCACTTATGGACTGAATGGTTCGATGTGCAATGAGGATGATCTGTCGACTAACTAACTAATTAACTAACCTGGGTTTAGGCTGGATTGACCTGCCTGGAATGACTTGAGTTTATGTACCTGGGTTTACTCTGGATTTACTTGGGTTTATTGACCTGGGTTTAGACTGGATTGAGCTCAGATCATTATTTTTAAAAATCCCCAGGTGGGTGGGGATTTGAAGACAGAAGCATCAGGCCAGTGAGCAACCATACTAGTTACTAGAACCCTGCAGCTCCTGTGTTTGTGTGTGTGTGTGTGCATGTGTAAACATACATACTAGCCACTGGACTCCTGCTGCTTGTGTGTGTGTGTATGCGTGCGTACATGCGCACGTGTGTGTGTGTGTAAACAGACATACTAGCCACTGGACCCGTGCAGTTCCCCTCTCTCTCTCTGTGTATGCGCGAGTGCGTCTGTGTGCGCATGTGTGCATGCATGCGTGCGTGTGTAAACAGACATACTAGCCACTGGACCCCTGCAGCTCAGTCTCTCTCTCTCTCTGTCTGTGTGTGTGTGTGAGAGAGAGAGAGAGAGAGTGAGTGAGAGTGTGTGTGTGTGTGAGCGAGTGTGAGTGTGCACACGCGAGCGTAAATAGAAAGAGATTCAAACATTTTTTGGGCGTTCGTTCACTTTGAGCTCAAGCGTAGTCCACACTACTAGAGCACTGGACTGATTTTTGCATATGGATTAGCTGTCCCTATTACCAGTGTCCCGTGCCAATAGTTTCAGAGCGTGCGCTCTTATCCATTCACCCCTGCTGACTTCCACCGAAAAAAGATGAAACAAGAGGAAGAACAACAGCAGAGGGGACAATAAGAGAAGCAGAAGGAGGAGGAGGAGAAAGAGAAAGAGAAGGAACAAAAAAAAGAAAAAGCAGCAACTGCTGCTGACTGGCCACAGCAAGATCAGAAAGAGAAGAAGAAAAGAAGAAGGTGAAACAGGAGAATAGCAAGAAGAATAAAGTGTAATGAGTACTTACTTATACTGAAGAAGATTGGCCTGAGACAAGCACTGCAGGACATCACGAGTCTTGTCTTTATAATCCGACTCTGGAAAGACGTGAGTGAAGTGGACACCTAAACGCTGAAATTAGTTCTCCAGTGTTGTTATAGGTTTTCTCTCTGTTGCTTTATTAGTTATGGTGGCACCGTGGTTAGTGCTTGCACATATCAACACAAGAGTTTAGGGTCAATACCCAGCGTTGACTGGATCTGACTTGCTTCCAACCATTCTTTTTGTTTAACGCTCGCTTGCTTTGAACTCAAGCAGTCCATACACACTTCTAGTAGTGCTGGACTGAATTTTGTGTGTGCTTTCCCTATTAACAGTGTCCCTCGCCATCAGGGGAACCCACTCCAATTCCAGAGGTACTTGTAATTTATGTCCCCAAGTCAAGGATGATAAGTCTACATTTTAGTCCAACTGTCCGATGTAGGGGTTGAACCCCTTACCTCGGTATCAGCACACCGGATGTTTAAGAACACGCATTTTTATCCATTTGGCCATGCTGACCAACCAGTGATGCCTCAAAATATGGGTAACTTAGATTCTGAAGACAGGGAATGGGTCACTTCATCTCATATGATATACTGTATACTAAGGTCTGAGTGTAGTGATAGTGCAGTGCCTAGCATACTTGCCTACTGACCTGATGGTCATGTGTTCGATTTCCCACTGAGGTAGAGTTTTAAACATAAACTGGTTGACCTAGTCTTAAATGAGTACCAGGAGATGTATTGGGAAGTAAATGAGGCTCATGTGATATTGACTGCTCACCCATCAAGTCATTTCATTAAAGAACAACAAATTAAATGGTTTGGTCATCTCTCAAGAAAGCCCTGGTACCATCTGTCACTAAGAGCCACATTGAAGAAATATAATGGATACAGAGCCAGGGGAAGGCTGCCACGTCGCAAATCCTCTTTCCTCAAGTATTATGCCATGGATTGATTCGCGACATGGAACATGAATTGGCTCATTGAAGAAAATCGGTGTAACAATGACTTTAGTACTCACTGGCGAACATGGAATGAAGTCCAACGCTCAGGAACGATAAATCCGTTTTATTTCCGGAGTCAAGAAAACATATATTAGGTGGTGACTAATTATCGTCTCGTGATACCGAGGGGCAACTAATTATCTAATGCACGAACCTCAAATGTCGTCCTGCATCTTTCCTAACCGCCGTTGAATAACCTTCGATTCCTCTCTGTTTCTTCAGGTCGTCCTGGCAGTCATCTATCTATCTTCCACCGAATCTCTGGCTGTCTAGAGCTTGCCCGCTGTTCACAGATCCATGGCGTTCTCCAGATATGTTGCTAGCTGTCCTTAGTTTGGAATAAGTCCCCTGCTAGCCTGCCGACGATCCACTAGCCACATCGAATTGCTCTCCCGATCGAAATACACGTCCGTTCACTTTGCTTCTCACACAACGTATCCCGTTGTCACGCTGGCGTTCTTGTGGTGCATTTTCGTATCTCTTGGTTTTGGTGCACTGTCCACTTCGGGGTTTTCATTCTATCCTCTCTGCATAGTGTGCTGTGGCAATAGCTATGTCGCAAAGACCATGTAAAAGATGGAGTGATGGTTTCAAGAACAATCTTAGAGAAAAGAATACCAACTTACAAAGAACATTAGAAAGAGGGCATTAAAAAATCTGTACATCTCAACACTTCACTGAGGTAAATGGAGGAAGAGAAGAAGAAGCCCCATCAAGTGGCAATTGGTCTATTAAAAATGAGGTTAGCACCAAACACACAAGTGGCCACAGCAGCAACAGTTGGTGTAGTGATCTGGATGTTACACTGACAACGGTGTAAATTGGGTCGACCTGGGAGGCCAGGGTGATTGAGAAAACAATCTGTCATAACTGGGATTAAAACTCATGACCTCTGGACTAGAAAGTAAGCATGCTAACCACAGCACCAACACAGCTCCAAAAATGGCTACCAAATAATCTCCAGAACTGTCAGAAAATTGTCTGAGAATAAAAAGTGTTGAGGAAGAGAACTGTTCATCTCTCCTCATTATGCTATTGACCTAGTACATAAAGGTATAACACCTAACACTTTGCACCCTTAAGGTGGAATGTGCCTTGGAACTACCTTTCTTCTTCATCATTGTCCACGTCCACACGTGTGGACGATTCCGTGTGACGATGGTGATCCTGTCTGTCAACAGCCTTCTGTCTCATGTACTGCCAATTTTATAGTCCATGCCGTGTGGCGTTGGTGATCATGTCTATCAACAGCCTTCTGTCTCATGTATTACCAATCTTCTTATAGTCCATGCCATGTGGCGTTGGTGATCCTGCCTGTCCACAGCCTTCTGTCTCATGTATTACCATTCTTCTTATAGTCCTTGCCATGTGGCGTTGGTGATCCCGTCTGTCAACAGCCTTCTGTCTCGTGTATTACCAATCTTCTTATAGTCCAAGCCGTGTAGCGTTGGTGATCCTGCCTGTCCACAGCCTTCTGTCTCATGTATTACCATTCTTCTTATAGTCCTTGCCATGTGGCGTTGGTGATCCTGTCTGTCCACAGCCTTCTGTCTCATGTATTACCAATCTTCTTATAGTCCATGCCATGTGGCGTTGGTGATCCTGTCTGTCAACATGCCATGATGTCAAAATGTCCAGCAACTACTCCCTTGGTTCCCTCCTGTCTCCTCCCCTCAAATTTTCCCATTGTCACGACATACTCTAGATTTCCTTTCCTATGTGCCTAAAAAATGTGGACTATCTTCTTCTTAAGCGAATAACCAGTTTCTCTATGTTATATAACTTCTTTCAAGATATTTTCACTACTCTCTCTATCCATCCAGTGTGTTCTCATGTTTCTTCTATACAATCACATTTCCACAACTTATACCCAACTCTTCACTTGTCTGCTAATTGTTCATGATTCATTACCACAAATGAGGATGGGTTCAAAACAGCTCTTAAGAATACTTTTTCTCACCCCGACTGACAAAGTCATACTACATAAAATATTCTTCATGATATGGAATGCTGCGTTTGACATTTGGCCTATGCATAAAATCAGCTTCTAATCTAACACAGCAGTCTCTGTGGCGAAGGGCTTATGGACAAGGTTCGTAATACCGTATACCCGCGTTCCAAAAACAGCTGCACGCAATTTGGCAGCACACAGCGTTACGTTAGTTTTACGTTGGTATTGTGTCGGTCATTCAGAAAGCAATGGCTAACTACTGAATGTGAACTTGCCAAGAGATCACAGTGGCAGAAATGCTGGTGTTGAATGTAATGTCCTGTAAAAAGAATATGCAAGAGCATTTACTTTATTCCACTGGGTTTTATCCCATATGGCTTGGTCTCTTTCAGCTGAGTTGCCTGCATGAGTCCCACAGAGCATGAATTCCATAGCTCCAGCAATGACCCCCAGAAGTCTCCAGGAAAACTGTACTCATGAATAGAATACTGGAGCCTGAAAATTAACCCACGACCTTCAGAGTGCAAGGCAGGCAGATTAACCATTTGACCCCTGAGATGGAAACAATCAGCGTTTACCAACACCCAACAACTCACTTCATACATCTTGTCTAGATGGACAGCACTCAGTTCTGTAACCATCTTCCATATGTGAACCATGGATTCATCGCCTGAAACAAGCAAAACACATCTTGGCATTACAACATTTCTGCCACAGAGAGTTAGCATACCCACTGACTGGACTGCCACGAATGCCTGAGTTTAATACTCCTCTGAGAGATCTCACTAACTACAACTGTATGAACTCAGATGGTGAGTAGGAACACTTATGTCAAAAAGAAAGAAAGGTCTGCAAATTTATAATTCATGAACACTAATGTGCAAATAAAGTAGTGCTCTGTGATTTATCATAAGTACTGTTATGTAGTGTTCTGTCATGTAACATGATCTACTGTGATTTATCATTAGTCTTTAGTTGCGATTCCAACTTCACGGCAATGGGTCGTCCCCATTATGCTCCATTCCTGTGCCAGTGAATATCACACAAAATGCTCCTCACTGCTACATGTCAAATGTGGAACAGACAGGAGTCTTGATAAACCAACAGCCCACACAGGTACATTGTGCATAATGCCGCCACCAGAATGTCAACACAAAAGTCCTCCACGAAAAATACAGTTCATCGTCAATGGAAGCAGCAGTCACTAGAAAACCAGCAGCCACACATTACTGCATAAGGCAATACAGTCAGTTTAGCGACAGGCTGGCCGCCATATGATCTACTGTGATGTATCATGATGTATTGTGATATATTATAATGTACTGTAGTGTACTATGGCGAACTTTATTGCTTGATAATTTACTATGGTGTATTATGGTGCACTTTTATTGTATGATAATTTACTGTGGTGTACTGTGATGTACCATGTTCTGTGATGAACTGTATGTCATCATTATCCAACATATCTTCAGTTATCTGGTAAAGAAAGTCAACAAAATAAATAGGTCGAAGTATTCACTGGCCGACATATGATCACTTGAATAGTGTGTAAAGGTTGGATGTAGTCACTTGCCCAACATATGATCTCTTGTGTAGTATATAAAAGTTGGATGTAAGTCATTGTCTAACATATGATCACTTCAATAGTATATAAAGGTTGGATGTTGTCACTGTCTAACATATGATCTCTTGAATAGTGTATAAAGGTTGGATGTAGTCATTGTCTAACATATGATGACTTGAATAGTGTGTAAAGGTTGGATGTAGTCACTGCCCAACATATGATCTCTTGTGTAGTATATAAAAGTTGGATGTAAGTCATTGTCTAACATATGATCACTTCAATAGTATATAAAGGTTGGATGTTGTCACTGTCTAACATATGATCTCTTGAATAGTGTATAAAGGTTGGATGTAGTCATTGTCTAACATATGATGACTTGAATAGTGTATAAAGGTTGGATGTTGTCACTGTCTAACATATGATCTCTTGAATAGTATACGCACAGGACATAACAGGCTGAAATACCACTTGTTCAACAAACTAAAGATAGGAGATACAGATGAATGTAATTGTGGAACTGGTAAAATGACAGCTAAACATTTGCTGCAAGAGTGCCCAATATATGCAGAACAGAGAAAGATATTTTGGCCCACACCTGCTTCATTCGAGGACAAGCTCTATGGAGATATCAACAAGCTCAAGTTAACTGCAGCTTACTTTAACTGTATTCAGGTTGACATTTAAATGTACATGAAGGAGTATTTAGACTGCCACACTTCATACCACAGGCATGTC
This sequence comes from Cepaea hortensis, assembly GCA_963921405.1. Taxonomy (NCBI): domain Eukaryota; kingdom Metazoa; phylum Mollusca; class Gastropoda; order Stylommatophora; family Helicidae; genus Cepaea; species Cepaea hortensis. Next base: position 128,895,625 of record OY992876.1, on the reverse strand, counting down.
GGTTACACAAGCCTCCCAGAGGCATGAAATAGAATATTGCTTGGATAGCAAATCCATTACGTGGAAAGTCCGAATCGAAAGCTCACTGTGTGGGCTTCATAAAAGGTGGAAAAAGTGTCCTAGTGGCACAAAATGGAATATTGCTCGGATAGCAAATCCATTACGTGGAAAGTCTGAATCGAAAGCTCACTGTGTGGATGTCATCTGCAAACTGCATTCTTCTGGCTTCTGGAAGAACAGCCTATGGTGAACGGAAGGCCCAATATACAGAAGTGAGGCTAAGCAGCCATGTGCAGGACGTGACGATTCCTTGGGTGAGCCCAGTACCAGAGCGCTGTGTGATGGCTCTGCAATTATGGAAGCCTCCTTGGATGGCGGGGAATGCCCATGGTCTGCCCCTGCCTTCCCTTGAGGGCTGACCAGGATGCCTTTGGCTGTTCTATATGGGCCAAGATGGGATGGGAGATAACACCACAACAGTGAGTCTAACGTCCTAAGAAACCCCAGGGAAGGTTAACCCGGTCAACAAATGCCCGCAGAAGTCGGATGTGTCGGCCTAACGGCGCAAGAACGCAGCTCTGCTGTAAACAGGCGCAATGCAATCACGTCCGAAAAAAAACTCCGGATGAACGAAGAAGAAGAAGAATAGTATACAAAGGTTGGATGTAGTCTTTGTCCAATGTATCATTAGTTGCCTGGTGTAAAATGAATTAATAATCCAGAGTGGTACCTTGATCCAGTTTTGCAAACAAAGCCAGTCCTTCTTGGTAAGTCTGTGAGGTCGTCTCTGATTCCTTACCACATTCAGATTTGACATCCTGGTTTATTTTTACATACACCTGATAATATAAGACGCAGACTAGAGTAACAATTTGCAACAGTTTACAACATGGAGAAATATAAAGTAATACAAAGTAACGACATGCTAAGGTCAACACATGGACAAATAACTACCCTTTGTTAGTTATGAATTAGCAATGCAACAACTCCCAAACGTTAAATTGATTGTTTTGTTATTTTATGAGAGGATATTAGATTAGATGAATACATGTAAATTTTACTGAGGTGGCGGGCTAACTAAGTTGATAATGAGCTTATGTTATGGTAATGTTATGAGCTTGGTTGAACATGGGTTTGACACCTGGGCTAATTGCTTGCCAAAGTGGGGGAAAAATTGGCCACTTATTCCTCCTTGCTCTCAGGCCTACAAAATGTGATGGTGCTATCACATCACTGACCCACAGTAGGATACTGCTTTGAGACAAATTTATGATTTTTTTAAATGGAAATTAGATTGAACTATTTCCTTTGACTTCTATATCTGTTTCGATCTTCTTCTTTGTTTGTTTAAGGAGGTGTATTGTGGCCTGATTTTTAAATAAAGTTAAAGGTTACCGCTGTGTTACCAGATCCTTTAAGGAATTTCAAACAGTAACACTGTAACTTACCATGCATGTCCTAAGAGGCAACTATGGAAGGTTGGCATGGGACTGGCTTACCCATCCCCTAGAAAACCTTTGCTGCAAAATTAAAGGAGCCATTAACAAGTCTTGGCTTGGCATGAGTTGTCTGCGGGCCTATCCTCGGGGAGGGGAAATATATATATATATAATATATATATATATATATATATATATATATATATATATATATATATATATATATATATATATATATATATAGAGAGAGAGAGAGAGAGAGAGAGAGAGATAGAGAGAGAGAGAGAGATAGAGAGAGAGAGAGAGAGAGAGAGAGAGAGAGAGAGAGAGAGAGAGAGAGAGAGAGAGAGAGAGAGAGAGAGAGAGACCAGTTAGTCAACAGATCATCTTCATTGCACATCGAACCATTCTTCAGTCGATAAGTGCTCGGATCCCATCCTCAGTAAATCCCGCAACATGTAGCGGCTCAAGACACCAGTTCTTTGTTGGTTTATTAATCTTCTTTGGCTTCCTGCATAGTGTTCTTGTTTAGCCACACCTCTTTTAACTTGCTGTTCTCGCAATCTGACCATGGTTGTAGATTCACAGTCATCATTGGTTCTCAAAAAATTCTTACTTCTCATAGAGCATTCAATATATCAGCCAAGTCAATGGCTCATCCACCCTCCACAGTAGTCTTATCTGCAAGCCTGTCAGCCCGATCATTTCCTTGTACACCCACATGCCCTGGCACAAAAATGAAACTAATCTTTGCCAGCCATGACCGCCCCGGAGACACCAACCACTGTCTATAAATCCAATCCATCTCTATCTTCCTGAGCATACTCATTGAGTCACTAAGGAAGCATGCCTGAGTGAAGGTCTGTGTCTTCTGCCATGTTATTGCTTTACTTACTGTCATGACTTCCATAGTCAGACTACTTGTGGTCATGGGAAAAGCACCAGAATCTTCCTTCACAATTCTACCTCAAGCCTGAGCTGCAAAAGTCCATGAACTTCCCACGCATCAAACGACCGACCCATATATACCAATATTTATATCAACCCATCAAGCATTGCCAACCTCTGTCTCTAACACCCTCAACAATTCCAGTTGTAACATACTTCAGCCCCTCTCATCTCATAATGGAACACAAAAATGAATAATTGTTTTGTCCCCATCTGAGTGATCATCCACCTTTGTAAACTGACCTCTTGCAGTACATGGATATTTGTCTCCTGAGCCATCCACAGGATACTTAGCATTCTACAAAGAAATCACATCTCTGTGGCCCCTTTTTCTTCCTAATTTACTTATTCAGTGTCCTTTATGCAAAGCATCTCTCAAATAGCAGGTCTCTTGTAGAACGCTACTGTCATCACAGTAAGCTGAACAAACTATCTCTTGCCATATCTCCTGCCTCATGCCCCCTCATGTTCAAAGTGTCAGCAATGTCCTGTGTCTATTTTCGTGATGGTTGAACCCTGCCTCTTCTACCAGAAACCATGCCCTCCATCACTGTTCTCCCCAAGCCACTGTGATGTCTAACATGGCCAAAGTATTTCAGTTTCTGAGACATCATACTGTTTATGTGCCAGGTTTCTTCCATGTTTAGGTGGTCTAGTAAAATTTCAATATTTGTCTTCTACTTTGGTCCACGATATTCTAAGAACTTTTCTGTAACATCTGAGCTCAAAAGCCCCAATTTTATTCTGTAATGACTGCAAAATGGTATTCAAAGGCATACAGAAGTAGAATTATCGCACTTTAAGTTTTATATTTGAATGTGAATAGTGCAATTCACATTATACACTTCATCAGTCACAGGGTCCTGTCAACATATCTATTTATGTGCACATACATATTCCTATACACTCACACTACATACTCACTCTGAAGAATTCATGTAATGGATGTAACTTCAGTTGTTCAATATCTGCATATTTAGTAAGTCCCAGTGATAAAAGACCTGGTTAGAAAAAAAGAAGAATGAAGAAAATAACATGGACATCCAAAATGGGTAATCTAAATGTTTGTAGGAGGCTAAAATACAAAGACAACTTATTAAAAACATCAGTCAGCATTTCTGGTTACATTATGAGAAGAAAAATTCTGGATCACATTGTAACAACATAAAAGATTTATGGAAAGAGAGACAGAGGAAAACAGCAGGAGAAGATTCATAATTTTCTTTCAACAAAGCATGGTAAATGCCATGCTATGAAAAAGCTGTTGGAGGTTGTGAGAAGTGGGGAGGAGCATGACTGCTTCCACCGGTCTGCAAGACACTTGATAATGATAGAATAAAATATTGGTTTAGTCAAGAAAATGGAAATAATGCATATTTCATGCACTGAAAGCTGAAAAATATATGACCAAGCTAGGCCACTCAATCTACTGAAGGAGGTTTTGGGAGAGACTGGCTCCCTCATTCCACAGAAAACTTTGGCTGCAAAATACAATCAATAATAAACATGTCTACAAAGGAACTGGCGTGAGTTGACTGAGTTAGCTGCATATCCTTTACAGGATGTTGCCATCAACACCAGCAATGTTTGGCTGTTTATGATTTCTTGGCAAGTTTATGTTCAATAGTTTGCCACTGCTTTCTGAATGACAGCATTCATACCATTTTATGAAAACCAACTCTAGACGGTCTGTTGCTGAAACACAGCTGCGGGTGACAGGCCGTCTAGAGTTGGTTTTCAATCACCTGCAGCTGTGTTTCGACCGTGGTATGTTGGATTATGAATTGCCACAATAACCCCTTCACCACAGAGCCGCCAGTTGACTGAGGCCTTTGGTCCATTGAGAGATGACAAAGAAAGGTTAGTATCACAGCCTGGGATTCTGAGATAAGTAACACATTTTTTTCAACTGTTCATCTTCTCTACATTGTTCTCATGTTTTCTTCTCATCCCATTCTTATGCCTGAATGTAGTCACTTTAGTGTCTTCTCCGTGATTATATGTTGTGTTTTGTGTATGTATTTATTTGCTGATGAAGGCTAGTCACCGCAACATCCTGTGTTTCCCGTCTTGTGGTCTGAAAAGCTGCGTTACTTTGTGTTATTTTATATTGTTTACATTTCCACAGCTTTACCATAGTTCCACACATGTTATTCATAATTTGATTCACAATCAGAAAAACATTACTATTTAGTTCTTCCACCAAAGATCTTGCCAACATGCTGGTGGTGGGACACGAGCAGGCCGACATATTGGCTGGGTGTGCACCTCTTGGTGCGGCATTGGTGCATGATAAGGCAGATGTGATCAGAGCCTTTTGGAATCGTGCGTATAATCAGAAGTACAGACAGATCATCACAGCTTGGAGAAATGGTGCTGCAGGGTATCATCAGAGGATCTGGCCGACATTCAGGAATCCAAGGAAAGGCCAGACAGACACTTAATCAGACTGCCACTGGTACCATTAGTATTGGTACATAGGTCAGCATGGCTGAATGGATAAGAATATGTGTTCTTAAACATCTGGTGTGCGGATGCCAAGATAAGGGGTTCAACCCCTACACTGGACAGTTGGACTAAAATGTTGATTTGGGGACGTTAATTACAAGTACCTCTGAAGTCAGAGTGGGTTTGCCTGTAATTAGGTAAAGCTAATCCACACACAAAATTCAGTCCAGCATTACTAGAAGTAGTGTGTATGGACTACACTTGAGTTCAAAACAGTATTGGTACTCTTTGCTTGCTGTTGAAGATGAGGACAGAGCATGTATGGGAATGTAACGAGTGCTGTGATGTCAATTCTTGACTCAACTCATCTGGCCAATTCTGCAAGATTCACACAAAAGATCTTACCAAACTGAGTCCCCCAGTCTCCGATGAAGTTGATTCTCTTTACGTCATGCCCCGCTGCCTCGTACATGTTGGAGATGATACTGCCTATGATTGTAGATCTCATGTGACCAACATGGAAAGGTTTGGCAATGTTGGGTGAGCTAGAGATACAAATAATATCTGTCAGCAAAATGGGGTTAGTTCTTTGGTCATATCATGAGAGTAGAGACACCGGAGAACATGGTGATGACTGGAGAGATCAGCGACAGAAGAGTCAGACCAAGAGAAATAATGCTTGATGATCTAAGATGATGACATAGAGAAATGTTATCTACAGAATCCTCCCAGAATAACATGGACCTAGATCTGTGGACAGACATGAATGTCTACGCCTATGCACATAATGATGATGATGATATACAATAAGACAACAGATACGCAATAAGAAAACAGATTCACAAAAAATAAGAGATAAACAATAAGATAACTGATACACAATAAGGTAACTGATACACAGTAAGGTAAGTGATTCACAATAAGGTAACAGATAACAGATACATAATAAGGTAACTGATACGCAATAAGGTAACACACAATAAGGTAACAGATACACAATAAGATAACAGATACACAAGATAACACATACACAATAATGTAACAGATACACAGTAAGGTAACAGATATACATTAAGATCAAACAAATTACCTATATTCAACGCAGACACGTGTTTTAATATCCTCTGGCTCCACATGTCCATAGCTTGACTTCTCCAACCAGACGTCTTCTAGAACTTTCTGCAACAAATGGCCACATCATTCTGTGCATTTCTCATTGTATAATTATACAACATAAATTGTTACAATGCAGTTTCCTGCTATGGATTTGTGCTGTATAACACTCACATTTTGTAGGCCTGAGAGCACAGAGGAATAGCTGGCCAATCTTTACCTCACTTTGGCAAGCAACGAGCTCAGATGTTGAATCAGATTCCAACTGTGCTCACATTACCTGCACAGTTCACTATCACCTTTGCCAGCATGTCCGCCATTTCTCACACTAACTGTTTATAGTTTTTCAGTCTGTTCTTCTTCTTCTGCTGCTGTGTTCATCCAGAATGCTTTTTTTGTGTGTGGACATAATTGCATTGTGCCTATTTACAGCACAGCTGCGATATTTGCACCTTTTGGCCAAAACATCAGATTTCTTAAGGCATTTGTTGACTTGGTTAACCTTCCCAGATGTTTTTTAGGACAGTTGACTCTCACTATTGTGGTGTTATCTCGATCTCAGCTGGCCCATTTAGAACAGTTGAAGATATTCCGGTCAGCCCTCAAGGGAAGGCAGGAGCAGACAATGGGCATTCCCCGCCATCCAAAGAGGCTTCTATAATTGCAGAGCCGACACACAGCGCTTTGGTATTGGGCTCACCCAAGGAATCATCACATCCTGCACATGGCTGCTTAGCCTCACTTTCATAGTCTGTTCTATTCCCTCCTGTGATTTTGAACTATTTGATCTCCCTGTGACAATCTGTTCTGGACTTATCATCTAGTCACATCAACAAAACATGTAAAGAAAGTTAGAAAACAAGTGTAGTAATTATCAGCATACTTTTCTTCGTTTTCTTCTTCTGCCCTGTCTCCATCCCCCCCCTCCCGACCCCCACCGGGGCACAAGCCCTCAATCACCTCAAGCCAAGCTGTCCATTATTTTTCTATCTCCTGCAGCTCCGCCCATGTTCAGCACATATTATTCATTGGTCTTTAATTCTTTCATTTGTATGTTTGTAGGTTTGCCCCTATTTTGTTCATCCTGTGGGTTTCAGACAATGGAGTGTCTAATTAGACATATCAAAGATATTGTAGGCTTTCATACATCTGTCCATCCATCCCATTCACCCACATGTTTACCTGTCACCTCAATCAATCTATCCACCTATCAACCCATTCACCTTCATCCTTCCATCCTTCAACCCACTCACCTATCTAACCATTAATCCATCTAAACTGATATATCAAACCGCCCACATCACTTGCCTGCAGGCACCTGAGTTGGGGTCAAGGGTTTCCTTGTGTACACAGCCTGGCAGTCTAAGGGTAATTGTGCTAGCACACCGGTTAGACCTGAGTTGTGGTCAAGAGTATCCCTGTGTACACAGCCTGGCAGTCTAAGGGTAATTGTGCTAGCACACCGGTTAGACCTGAGTTGTGGTCAAGAGTATCCCTGTGTACACAGCCTGGCAGTCTAAGGGTAATTGTGCTAGCACACCGGTTAGACCTGAGTTGTGGTCAAGAGTATCCCTGTGTACACAGCCTGGCAGTCTAAGGGTAGCTGTGCTAACACACTGGTTAGACCTGAGTTGAGGTCAAGCGCATCCCTGTGTACACAGCCTGGCAGTCCAAGGGTAGCCGTGGTAGCAGTGGCTAGTGATGAGTTGAGGTCAAGTGTATCCCTGTGTACACAGCCTGGCAATCTAAGGGTAGCTGTGGTAGCAGTGGCTAGTCACTGCCTGCTGGCACCATGGACAAGGGTTCTAATTCGTATCAAGGTAGATTTTAAAATCTGATCCAGACTAAAATGGATGCAGGAAATGTCTTAGCGCTTGGCATGATATTAACCACATCATCCCTCAAGTGCTGATTGTGTCTAGTACCTATGCCCAATATGTCTTAACTGTCAACATCCTTAACTTTCACCCATGCCTGTGATTGAAACTAGCACAACAGTCTTTCAACTATTTGATCTTACTTTGATGAATTGTCCAGGATCTGGCTTGATGTGGACAGCATCTGATTGCACCTGTACTTTCATGTCATCCCCAATTTGAAGCTGGCAAAGAAAGAAACACACCAACATGCCTCTTACATGACTAAATAGAAAGCACATTCAAACACTACAGAACAATACTGTTATATGCCATAAGGAAACAATTAACAACAATAATAATATAGCAGAATAATTTATATAGTATGACAGAATCACCAATATAGAGCTCTTTGAGAGAACTAGACAAATACCAATGAACCAAGAGGTGAAGAAAAGACGCTGGCGCTTGTTAGGACACACATTGAGAAAACCAGAGAAAGTATAACTAGAAAGGACTTTGTCTGGAATCTGCAGGGCAAAAGAAAATAAGAAAGACCTAAAAACACAAGGCGAAGAGAAGTAGATATCATCAAGTGCCCTGCCAGCTGGCATAGGCGTTCATGTCTCTTCACAGATATTGGTCTTTGGTGGATCAACTCTGCCAATGATATTCCTCCATGCTGTCTCAATCCATCCAGCATCATTTCTCTTGGTCTGCCCCTGCCTCTCTTCCTCTTGATCTTTCCAGCCATCATGATGTTCTCCATCCTCTAAAAGTACTGGAGAGTTTTGGCCATCATAGACCATAACTTTAGGAAGGGAAAATCCCGACAGCACTTCCCAGTGGTAGAGGAGATGGGAAATACACCATTAAAGGAGTGTGAACTACGAAGGACATTCATTGGGTTGCAGCATCCATGTGACGGAGTGACTACTGTCTGTCTTCTTCAACTCTGCCTTCCCCAACTCAGCTGAGTCGGATATCTATTTGACACTGCTGGTACTGTAGTGAGACCACAAACTGGCTCTCAACCCACCATAAGACTGAACTATCCAGGCAATTTCTATTTACTGTTCCCATATTTCCTTTTTATATTTAATTTGTATTAAGAAATGACATCATAGCACTCCTGTCAAAGCCATTGATGCTCTGTCTCCCTTAGCAAATGGCATAAGATAAAAGGAGGGTTTAAAGGCAAGAGGTTCAACTTTATTGCACCAGGTTATATCCAAAATGGCTCTGTCTCTTTCTGCAAGGCAGTCTGCCAAAAACACCGCACAAAGTAAGAGCTCTGTAGCTCCAGTGACGACCCCCAGGAGTCACCAATATAACCGCACTAGTGAACGGAATGACATACAGAATGAAACCCACAACCTTCTGATCACAAGGCAGGTGGCTCGTAAGGTGTAGCTGCAGATTGTTCCAGAAGGACATTGGTTGCAGACATGTTTTAGTCATTCTCTCCTACACCCCTCCTTGCTTAAACCATATTTTACATTCAAATACAAGAATCCTTAATGGGTTGTTTCCTTTGTTGTATCTTCAAACGGGCGTAATTCATTGTCAGTCTTCAGATATCATGAAGCAAACAAGGTTTATCATCATTATCATGTGCCACACTGATTGGGGGGGGGGGGGGGGGGTGGTGTCATGGTACCCCATTTCACACGATGACCAGATTCCTGGATGAGGTCTGTGTTCATGTCCCAATTATGTGGCCTAGCCATCCAGGTATTGATCTTGTTGCCAGTTGTCACTAAGTTTTCTAGTTTATTTCTTCTCATAATGTGCCCAAAAAATCTTCACTGTCTACATTTAATTTCAACGGTTTTCATTCCCTTCTTGCAGAACATGCTAATTGGTTTTTCTGTTTGTCCATTATATTCTTTGCATTTTCCTCAGAAACCACATTTCCACTGCCATTAGATGTTTCTCAGCTTGTCAGCTTATTGTCCATGCTTTACGGGCATATAACAATATGGGTTCTTCTTCTTCATTTGTCCAAAATATTTGTCTTGGAAGTAATTGTGTAGTGCCTGTTTACAGTAGAGCAGTGATATTTGCCCCTTTCGACTGACACATCCGACTTCTTCAGATATATCTGTATCTTTTTCTTCACTCATCCTACAATGGATGCTTCCAGGATCACCACTTGTAGGTAGTGTAGGCTCTTGGTCAGCCCTGGTTTACTGAGAAACTGATGCAAGCAGTCAAGCTATGAATGACTGACTGCATTCACCTCTTCTACTGCATCTTCAGTCCTGCTGTAACATTAGTTAACTACAATTCTCTTCTTTTAATTCTTTAATACTATAACTCCTGCTACCATCATTCTCTTCATTTTATGTTATGACAGGAATTTTATTTTATACAAATGTATCAGTTAAAAGAATTTAAAGTTTTAAAAAAAAGTTTAAAGTGAACTCCATCCCTGGTCTTAACCGGTCTCAGAATCAAAGCGAGAGGTAACTGTTACGGGTTATAAGTCCTTGTCAGTTGGCGTAGACATGGGGCGCCACGCGTTGATGGTGTATTCCATGCTCAGTATTCATAGACTTAGATGGATAGGACATGTTAGGAGGATGGATGATGGTAGAATACCAAAGGACATCTTGTTTAGTGAATTACAGACAGGTAGGAGATCTCAGGGTCGGCCTCTACTATGATACAAAGATGTGTGTAAGCAGGACATGATTGATACAGGCATTGATAATGCACATTGGGAGCAAGTCGCCGCTGAACGTGTTGCATGGAGGGCAACTATCAGAAATGGAATAAAGACAAAGGAGAAAATGATTGCAGATAAAGCACACACGGAGCGTGAGAGACGTAAGATGGTGCACAATGGTGGAAATGACCATGTTTTCACATGCATCTACTGTGGGCAAACATTTGCAGCAAGAATTGGCCTTACCAGCCACACTCGCCACCGCCATGGGTCGTAGTTATTAAGCCTTTTTGAAGCTCAATGTACCAAACTATCGTCTGTCAAGACGGAAAGGTGCCAATGATGATCAGTTAAAAGAGGACACAAAACTTCTTCTTACCTCGTTAACGTCAAAAGATGTGCCACATAAGTGTTCATTCAGGGCTGATAACTCAATAACCAGCTGAGGACTTCTGCATGGTAAAATACAAGTGTTGTTTTATCATTTACTCATATGTATATATAAACTATGTAGCTTATAAACCCTGGAAGGAAATTGATCTACATGAAGGATACACTAAATGCCAAACCACCACTGTCTTGTGGAAGTTCTTGTAAGGCAAGGGCAACAAAGCCCAACAGAAAATGTGGGCAAGCAGAGCCCACAAGTCTGGGAAGGTAATCTGCCCATGGGAGGAGGAATCCAGAAAAAAAACCTCAACCATCCAAGTCGGAAGATGTTAGCCCAAATGGCTTTCTGACTAGAAAGCAAACATCTACATACTACAATGGATGCTATGCATGACACATAGCAAACATTGATCACAGAATAAAAATATATATAAATGTAAGTACACATGTGCCTACACACAGACATAAATATATTTGTTTCTTTTAAAATTGCTTGTCCTTTGCAGTGCGTTGCAATAAACCCTATCCCCTATTGGCTGTTTGTGATTTTTTTTTTAAATGAAACATTTGCCCCGAAGGAGCTTCCTACTTCCTACTATGGGTATGTGATGTGATAGGGCCATCATATTTTGAAGGTCTGCATGCACAAAGGGATAGTGGCCAATCTTTCCCTCAGTATCACAAGAGGATAGGTGGCCAATCTTTCCCTCAGTATCACACAAGAATAGGTGGCCAATCTTTCCCTCAGTATCACACAAGAATAGGTGGCCAATCTTTCCCTCAGTATCACACAAGAATAGGTGGCCAATCTTTCCCTCAGTATCACACAAGAATAGGTGGCCAATCTTTCCCTCAGTATCACACAAGAATAGGTGGCCAATCTTTCCCTCAGTATCACACAAGAATAGGTGGCCAATCTTTCCCTCAGTATCACACAAGAATAGGTGGCCAATCTTTCCCTCAGTATCACACAAGAATAGGTGGCCAATCTTTCCCTCAGTATCACACAAGAATAGGTGGCCAATCTTTCCCTCAGTATCACACAAGAATAGGTGGCCAATCTTTCCCTCGGTATCACACAAGAATAGGTGGCCAATCTTTCCCTCAGTATCACACAAGAATAGGTGGCCAATCTTTCCCTCAGTATCACACAAGAATAGGTGGCCAATCTTTCCCTCAGTATCACACAAGAATAGGTGGCCAATCTTTCCCTCAGTATCACACAAGAATAGGTGGCCAATCTTTCCCTAGTATCCCACAAGAATAGGTGGCCAATCTTTCCCTCAGTATCACACAAGAATAGGTGGCCAATCTTTCCCTCAGTATCACACAAGAATAGGTGGCCAATCTTTCCCTCAGTATCACACAAGAATATGTGGCCAATCTTTCCCTCAGTATCACAAAGGGATAGGTGGCCAATCTTTCCCTTGGTATCACAAAAGAATAGAGTGGCCAATCTTTCTCTCAGTATCACAAGGGATAGGTGGCCAATCTTTCTCTCAGTATCACAAGGGATAGGTGGCCAATCTTTCCCTCAGTATCACAAAGGGATAGTGGCCAATCTTTCCCTCAGTATCACAAAGGGATAGGTGGCCAATCTTTCCCTCAGTATCACAAAGGGATAGGTGGCCAATCTTTCTCTCAGTATCACAAAGGAATAGGTGGCCAATCTTTCCCTCAGTATCACAAAGGGATAGGTGGCCAATCTTTCCCTCAGTATCACAAAGGGATAGGTGGCCAATCTTTCCCTCAGTATCACAAAGGGATAGGTGGCCAATCTTTCCCTCAGTATCACAAAGGGATAGGTGGCCAATCTTTCCCTCAGTATCACAAGGGATAGGTGGCCAATCTTTCCCTCAGTATCACAATGGATAGGTGGCCAATCTTTCCCTTGGTATCACAAAAGAATAGAGTGGCCAATCTTTCTCTCAGTATCACAAAAGGATAGATGACCAATCCTTCCCTCATTATCACAAAAGAATAGGTGGCCAATCTTTCCCTCAGTATCACAGAGGGATAGGTGGCCAATCTTTCCCTCAGTATCACAATGGATAGGTGGCCAATCTTTCCCTCAGTATCACAAAGGGATAGGTGGCCAATCTTTCCCTCAGTATCACAATGGATAGGTGGCCAATCTTTCCCTTGGTATCACAAAAGAATAGGTGGCCAATCTTTCCCTCAGTATCACAAAAGAATAGGTGGCCAATCTTCCCCTCATCATCATCATCAAGTGCCGTGCCGGCTGGCGTAGGCGTTCATGGCTCTCCATAGATCTCGGTCTTTGGTTTTCTGGATCAACTCTGGTGCTGATATTCCTCCATGCCACCGTCTCAATCCATCCAGCATCACTTCTCTTGGTCTACCTCTGCCTCTCTTCCCCTCGATCTTTCCAGTTGTTACGATGTTCTCCAATGCCTCTCTTCTCATCACGTGGCCGAAGAAAGATGTTTGTCTCTGTCTTATTGTTGTATATAATGTTCTAGTTTCATTAGCCTGTTTCAGGCAGTCGTCGTTAGTTACTCTGGCAGTCCAAGGAATTCGCAACATTCGTCTCAGGAACCACATCTCTGTTGCTTCTAATTTCTTCTTAATTTGTTCATTTACGTTCCAAGATTCACTGCCATACAGCAAAACTGGTTCTACATAGCATTTCAGCACTCTCTTTCTTACATTCAGTGATAGTGACTTATTGCATAAGATACTCTTCATTTTCTGAAAAAGCGGCTTTTGCCTGCCCTATTCTACTCCTAATCTCTGTTGTACATCTTCCATCTGATGTTATAAATGCCCCTAGGTATCTAAAATTATCAACTTGGTTAAGGATTTTCCCTTCTATTTCTATGTCACATTTTGGTGTCACCATTTTCTTTGATATTACCATTGTTACTGTTTTCTTGATATTCAAGGAGAGTCCTTTCCTTGAACTCTCTGTTACTACAACGTCTAATAATTGTTGTAGGTCTGTTGAATTATCCGCCACCAATACTGTGTCATCTGCATAGCGTATATTATTTATATTATAACCTCCAACTAGTATTCCTGGCATCTCTTTGATCTCTCTCATTATTACTTCGCTATACAGGGAGAAAAGATCTGGTGATAAGACACACCCTTGTCGTACTCCTAGCTTTATCCGTTCTTCCCCTCAGTATCACAAAATGTCCATGTGACAGGCCCTGGCGTCAAACCCGCGCCCAACCATGCTCATGACATTATCAGTGCAGTTCCCTATCAACTTTGCTCACTCGTGTGTGATTTACTAGACAATTTTACATTAATTAGTTTGTCATTGCCTTCTGATTCAAAGTCGCTTAAAAGTCTACATGGTCGACTTCACTGCACCAGGTTTTTTTTTTAAATCCTGTATGGCCGACCACGTAATTGTTGGACGGAGGGAATAGCAGAGGCCATGGGAATATCGATACATGAAGCCCATAATCGGGCACTCTCACGATGTTTATACTTCACCTCGACAGGTTTGTAACAAGGCTTCGTCTCCTTTCGTTGTACTCCAGGTTTCAGAGCCATACAGCCCAACTGGTCTGATCAGTGTTTTGTATATTGTGATTTTGGTGTTACGAGATAGCGCCTTTGATTTTAGTAGATGTTGTTGTGCATAGTATATCTTATTTCCAGAATTGATTCTAGTTTGTATTTCTTCCCTTATGATGTTGGAGCAGTTGAAGATTGTACCCAGATATTTGTATGTTTCCGTTCTTTTAATGGTCATATTATCTATTTGTATGTGGCCAGAGTTTTTAGCCATTTCTTCTCTTGAAATTACCATATATTCTGTCTTATCTTGGTTGATAACCAGCCCCATCTGTTGGGCTTTTTCCTTTAAGTGAGTCAATATTTCCAATGTCTTTTGTTCATTTTCCCCTATAATATCTATATCATCTGCATAACCAACAGCCTGGATGTTCCTCCAATATCACATTCCTCCTTTACCCTCCTTACAACTTTCTCTAGAGCCAGATTGAAGAGCAGCGGCGATAGTGCATCACCCTGTTTCAAGCCAGATGTTATTTCGAAAGGGTCTGATTTCCTGTCTTTATATGTTACTATATTATAAGTATCTTCCATGCATAGTCTGGTCATGTTGATTAACTTCCTCGGTATTCCAAATTCCCGCATAGCATTCCATAGACTATTTCTATGGACACTATCATAAGCCTTTTTAAAATCCACAAAAATGTTATGGAGATCTCTTTTATATTCCCAATTTTTCTCGGCTATTTGTCGTAAGATAAATGTCTGATCTATTGTTGATCTGTTTTGTCTAAAACCCGCCTGGTAGTCACCTAATATGTATTCTGAATATGGTTTTAGTCTATTTAGTAATACTGCGAATAGTATCTTATAGCTTATGGACAGTAGTGATATTCCTCTATAATTTTCACACTGGAACTTGTCTCCTTTCTTAAAGATAGGTATCAATAATGACTCTTTCCAGTTATGGGGTAATTCTTCAGTCCTCCAGATTTTTATTATTAGTTCTTATAGCTTTAGATGTAATGCATGGCCACCCGCCTTTATAAATTCAGCAGCAATTCCATCAGCCCCAGTTGCCTTACTGTTTTTTTAAGTCATGTGATTACATATAGGATTTCTTAAAATGCAGGTTCTTCAATTTGTGGTTCACACGTTAGAACCTCTTCCTGTGGGAAAGTGTTACTTGGAGCTTCACAATTTAGTAATTCAACAAAGTATTCTTTCCATGTGTTGCACATTTCCTCATTGGTATTTATCATATTCCCATTTTTGTCTTTTAAACCATATGTGTTGTGTTGGTGCCCTCATTTCATTGACTTCAGTTCTTTAAAAAACTTTCTGGATTCGTTTTTCTGGTGATTAGTTTCCATATCTTTGATTATATTACTCATATATTCTCGCTTCTGCTGTCGAACTATTTTTGTAGCCTCTTTACATTCATTTCTATATTGCTCTTCCTTTTGGATGTTGTTGATGTCATTTAGCCATAGCTGTCTGGCATTCTCTTTCCTAATGACTGCTTCTTCACATTTTGGATTGAACCATCTGTTCTTTCTATGCATGGTTAACACACCGAGACATTCTTCTGCAGTAGATTGAATTGTATTCTTGATGTCCAACCAAGTTTGGTCAACGCTTTCCTCCAACGGGTTTTGTAGAATTTCAAGTTTACATTTTATTTCATCTGCAAATTTCTCTTTGACTGTAATTTCTTGTAGTTTTTCTCTGTTATATGTTGGGTGTAACCTTTGTAGTTTTGCATAGAAAGCTCTCTTAAGTTTTATTTTAAATTTTGCCCCAACGAGGAAGTGGTTGCTGTGGCACTCAGCTCCTCTATAGCTTCTAACTTGTTGTTTGTTTGATGCATTTTTGTTGTTAATTAAAATGTGATCTATTTGATTATAGGTTCTCTTGTCACATGATTTCCAAGTCTGTTTATGTATATCCCTTCTTTGCAGTCTGGTACTGCTGATCTGCAGTCCTTTGGCTTCTGCTAAGTTGATGACTCTCCATCCATTATCATTTGAAGTTGTATGTAGGCTTTCTTCTTCTTCTTCTTCGTTCATCCGGAGTTTTTTTTCGGACGTGATTACGTTGTGCCTGTTTACAGCAGAGCTGCGTTCTTGCGCCGTTAGGCCGACACATCCGACTTCTGCGGGCGTTTGTTGACCGGGTTAACCTTCCCGGGGTATGTAGGCTTTCCATACAGGCAACTTTTTTATGAGTTTGCTCTCTACCTATTTTTGCGTTGAAGTCTCCCAGCACAATCAGGATGTCCTGTTTGGGGGTTTCTTCTATGACATCTTCCAGATCATTATGAAAGTCTTCTTTAATATCATCTTCTTCTCTTCAGTAGGTGCATGTACATTAATCATCGTTATATTTTTCCATTTACCTTTTATTTGTAATTTACTAATCCTATCATTACCAGCTTTAAAGTTTAGAACGTTCCCCCATAACTCTTTTTTTATGACAAATCCTGTTCCTAATTCATGTTTATTTTGGGTGTTTCCTCCATATATTATAATCATTCCATTTTGCTCTAAAGTACCTTCTCCTGGCCACCTTATTCCTTGAATTGCTGTTATATCCATTTTATACTCAACCAGCTCCCGGGTTAATTCTTCGGCCGCTCCAGCTCGATATAGTGTCCGTACATTCCATGTTCCAAATCTCAAAAGTCCATTAACGTTCCAAGGTCGATGTCCAAATAAGTCAGTCCGAATTCGAGGCTCATGTATCTGTTTCGTAACAAAATGGTTTTTACAAAGGTGGGGATGTTAACCCCACGCTTCAACCCCCAACCTGGAGGACCAGGGTGTTTCTCTTTGTCTGTTCTCTACCCTTTGACCTGTCTGGTTTGGGAGGCCCTGCTGGTAGCTACGCTACCGCCGGCATAGCTCTCAGGATCATTGAGAAACTCAAGCTCCCCCACCACGACAAGGTGGAAACACCATCGGGGGAGATTGAAATTATGGAAAAGTTAAATTAACTGAATGTCAAACTTCAGGGCAATGGTGTGTTTGCACATGAATTGTATGTACATGTAAAATCATTTCAGGCAAAACTCTCACTGTTCTTCAGACAATGTTTTTTGCATATCCTTTACAGGACATCGCTGTCAACATCAGCATCTTTCAGCTGATAGTGAAAAAAGATTCTGTCACTTCCCTTTGCTGAAACAAGAAACCATTTCTGGTGAAATGACTGAAAAGTACAAAGCCCAATTAGATGCATTGATTGAAGAATTTGGATGGAGATTCCAAGATTTTAAGAACTTAGAGCCACAGTTCAATATTCTCAGTTCCCCTTTTAGTGCAGAAGCTGATACAGCCACAGAGGACATACAGTTGGAGCTGCTTGACTTACAAGCAGATCATGACCTGAAAGAGAAATTCAAGTCAGATGGTTTGCTGTATTTCTATGGATCTTTATCACAAGAATCATTTCCCAACTTTAAAAAGTTTGCAGCTAAACTGTTATCATTGTTTGGATCAACATACATTTACGAACAAGCATTCTCTTGCTTGAAGATCAACAAATCTAAGAATAGGTCTTTGTTGTCGGACTGCAACTTGCATGCTGTCATGCGAATTTCAACAAGCAAACTTGCTCCAGATTTCAAGAATATTGTCAAAAAGTGCAAGCAATTACATACATCTCATTAGAAATCAACAATTATAATGACAATGTAGTCGGTTTGTGTCTAAATTAAAGCCATTGGTAGATAATAAAGAATATTTGTTATAATAACAAGTTGTAAACTCTTGTTAACAAATTAGTAAAAGTTTTTGTCCATATTGTCAGATATAATGTATAAGTGTATAAGTAAAATAAAATTGCAATAATTTATACTACTTAATAACCTATAAATAATTAATAATTACTTATTGTGATAGGTTGCTGTAAACAAAATGGACATTATATATATATATATATATATATATATATATATATATATATATATATATATATATATATATATATATATATGTGCCCCCCCCCCCCCCCCCCCTGTGTCATGGTACAGTACCTTTCACTAGGGTCTTTACGAACGGGGGGGACTCGAATAATACGTCTGAGCTGTTTCTCAAGCTGTCGTGGGTCTGCCACCCATTGACTGTTGGCAAGACCTGACATGATCTGTAATTATCCAGTAACACAACATCATTTTTAGAAATTATAAAGTTGTAAACTCTAAGTTAATCTGTAAAAAGGTGTTTGTTATTAAAATTATGTCCATGTCTTCATCTTCGATACTCTTGTTGAGGGGGATGTGTCACAACTAGTTGTGTACTCCAAAGGTCAGTGTCTGAGTATGGCATGTATGCATGGATTTGTGTAAGGATTGCTTCTTCTAGGTTTCCATTCAAAGTAACAGGCTCTATCTTCCTGTTGGTAGATTTTCTTTTCTAACAACATTGTCAGGAAAGCAGCTTCACATCCTACTCTTTGTGATTTCCAACAATTATGGTTTTTTTTTAACTCATACAACTCAAGTGTGAGGCCTCCTGTTTTCTTCCCTTATCCGAGAAAGCTAGGCATCTGATCTCACTACCCCGAGATCAGGAGTATATGTAATAGATACCAGTGATTCTTGGACAAATTCCCAGCCCTTGAGGAGGTCAAACCCAGTGCCTTCTGAGCCTGAGGCAGACACCAAAATCTCTCAGCCATGGCTGCCACTTAATCACACAGATTTCAGTGGTTCATTCTTGTACAGCTTGAAGAAATGGGCTCTGGTGGTGTTTTCCACCTCGGTTGACATCTCACACACTTATTCACACTCTTCAAACAGTGAGTGCAAGACTTGGGTGCTGATTGTCTTTGATCAACATGGGGAATTGCTGTGATTCTCTTGCAGTCTTGCAGAGTTCAAAATGTGTAGTCCTCAGCTGGCTTCATCACACTGGATGACCATGGCACATCCACTCCTCATCAGTCAAACTAGTGTCTGCTCAGGAAGCCCGTAAAGGCAGGTGAAGACAGCTCTTGGTTGTTATGAAGCCCAAACCAGCACATCAATGCCTCTGTCTTCTTCTTCTGCCTTTCAACTCCTATTGCTGCACAGGCCCTCAACCAACTGAAGCCAAGCCCTTTTGTAGACTAGTTCATGACTAGTTGGATTTTGCAGGTCAAGTTTTCTAAGAGATGAGGTAGCCAGTCTCATGCCAACCCTCCTTAGTCACCTCCTACTTATGCATGAATGGTTACAGTGTTACTATTCTTTGCTTCCCTAATGGGCAGAGGTAACACTAGGGCAAGTACCTGTGTAGATCCCGCAAAAAGGTAAAATAAAGGATTAAGTTTCCATGTGTTTTTAGATCTCTTTTTATTTAAAAAGCCCTGTGGGTTTTAGAGAAAGGACTTTCTATTTATATTATTATCAGGCTTTCTGAATGTTTTCTCAGTCCCAGCATCTTCTCCTCACCTCTTGATTCACTGTCATTTACAATATCACAGTGATATTTGCTCCTATATTGGCTGACATATCTGACTTCAGAAGAGAATGTTTTGCCTCCCCTTGTTGATCCTTAGATTGCAAGGATGCAATCAGTCTCCAGGACCATGACTTACACATGGGCTAGGATCTTGGTCATCCTAGTTCATTGACATGGTCATAGTCACATTATGAGTCACTATTTCATCTCTGTTCCTGTGTTTCCAGTCTCCAACTCCTTCTATGTTAAGCAGCTCATTACAGTACAAAGGACTATTGTTTATTGTCTACTCCCCAACGGACATTTACATTTTTCCTAATCCACTATTGTGTCGGTGTGAAGGAACCTTAGATTGCATTCCAAGGCCAGGTATGTTACCTTGCTTCATTGTATCCATGTCTGCATTCCTCTGGTTCTATTTTAATATTTTTTTAATGTCTTATCAGAACTGCACTTTAGTGTGTTTGCCCACCCAGCTAGAATTGAAATAATAAATGCACATGTAATATACGATGGGTGGTCAAAAAGTTGTGCACTTTAGTGCAGAGTCAAGGCACTACCTGAATTTGGTACGAACTTTAGCCCTTCCCATATATTCACTCAAGGCAATGCAACTTTGCCCAGCACTCCTTTGCCAATCAGATGCAATGATTTGTTCACTTCTCTGTGTGGACCCGGAACTTCTCCATTTCAATTACTAAGACCGGGTCATTGGAAGAATGATATCCACTAAGAGAATTATTCTTGTTTAGAAACTCTTGGCATTGAGTGAGTGACTTCTTCCTGCTCCTAAACAATGAAGAATCAGCTTCATGGACACTGTTTTTCCAACCAGGACTTGATAACTAAAGTGGAGAAGGTGGAGTTTCTACAGTCAGAACATCAGACTGGACATTGGGGAGTTTCTACAATAAGGGCATCAAATTGGACATGGGGGAGTTTCTACAATCAGGGAATCAGACTGGACATGGGGGGAATTTCTACAATCAGGGCATCAGACTGGACATGGGGGAGTTTCTACAATAAGGGCATCAAACTGGACATGGGGGAGTTTCTACAATCAGGGAATCAGACTGGACATGGGGGGAATTTCTACAATCAGGGCATCAGACTGGACATGGGGGAGTTTCTACAATCAGGGCATCAGACTTGCAAAGAAGAGGCTGGAGAAGTGCCTGACAGGTGAATAAATACAGAAGGCCTTAAGTTCAAACAATTTCCAGGCACTATCATGACTCCTTCACATTAGAGAGCAAAACTTTACAATTACCTCTCATATTTAGGGGGTGGGAGAGAAGCTTGTAAGCACTTACCTTTTTTGCAATGATACGTTTATAGAATGATGACATTTTACAGTTGGTCTTGTTAAAAGTCCTTTTTTTATAAATTCTGTAGGTGGGAGAAACAAAATACTACATTAGTAATCATTAGCTACTTATCATGAATGAACACTTTATTAAAGAAAAGAAGCAATAAAACGTTTCATATCATCCTGCCTTGGTCGCGAGAATCGGCAGCGGTTCGCGCCGCGCTGGTAACTTCTAACTACTTCTAAGGGGTATGCGAGTGAACCGGTTGCTCAGAAAGCAATGGCAAACTACTGAGCGTAATCTTGCCTAGTAAGTAGTACATCAACAGCAGATGAAAAATGCTGGTGGTGACTGCAACGTCCTTTAAGGGATGTGCAACAACAACAAAATTAGCTTACATTTTTATAATTTGATTTCCTCATAGCAGAATTATATTCTTGATGTACTGAGAATACGAATGATGAAATAGGCTGATACTGATAGCCAATAATATAATATTATTATTATTATTAATAATATAGCCTGGGATGTCAACAGAAGAAGTGCGAAAAAGCAACATTGAACATTTTTAGATTTATTTCACTCCATAAATGCACACTTACGCACCCTTACAACTAATAAATTCTTTAAATACAAGTATGTTTCACACGTTTCTGTTACGTTTCCGTAACTTCAACCAAACCAGATCACCTCTGAGTCCTGAGATCTGTATATTCTCTACGTCTGCCACTTGCTTCGAACAGAAACATGCCAAATTGGCGTATATATTTTATTTAATATAAACATTACCTCACATAAATATTTTAATTTTAATCTACACTTTAATAAATTAATAAATTATTCCAAAAATTTAACTGTAATAAACGAATTCATATATGTATTTAAGAAATCAGAAAGGTTAGTTAATATTTTTATTACATGTTCACATAAGATGTGTGAAAAGTAGAGTAGGATGTGTTGATAAATATTGAGATGGGCGATACAAGACAGTCCGATTCCGTGAGGGTGCCTAAAGTTGGTCGAGGTGGTTAAAACAATTAAAAGTTAAAGCGGTGGTATGAACTCCGCTCTGAGCAAGCGCGACAGGATGTTTCCGATCAACAGATGTTGTCCTCCTAAAGCTTTAGGACCTAAACGATTGCTTCGGTCCCTTTACCTTCATTAAACTCTCAAACTTTTTTTTTTAAAACTCTCAAGGAACTGGGTTATGATGAGTCTATGACACCCGAGTGTCTTCCTCCTGTTTTGATTATCCACGTTCGAGACCAGTGTTGCCATCTCCCTTTGATGAAAAAGCACCAAAATCTACCCAAAAAAGCACCAAAATTTTTTAGGAAGCACCAAAAAAAAGCACCAACTGTTTTTATTACAAATGTAACAAGGTAGCACAGTATAATTTATTATTATCACTTCATATTACAATGAAGTTTATTCCAGATCCGCCAAATCCCAATCAGAACTACTTTCGAGCCAAAAAAGCACCAAATTGCAATACTATTTTTTTTTGGGAAATCACTAAAACAAGCCCTGGCGGTATTCATTCAAAATGTTATAAAGTAGCACATTATAATTTATTATTATCACTGAATATTAGAATGAAGTTTATTCCAGATCTGCCAAATCCCAGTCAAACAACTCCTCTTCAGTTTCTGTAGCTATTTCCTGTTGTGTTTACTCCTGCGATGAGGAGGATGATTGAAAGAAACATGTATATGCCTCCTGTGATCCAGTTTTTCGCAGAATATCCTTAGGTAGTTTATAATCATGACAGCATTTGCCATATCTTTTCATTCCATATCTAATAGTCAAAACAGCTGTCAAACTCTTTATGCTAAGTCTATTCCGCAAATTTGATTTTATAACTCCCATCTGACTGAAAATACGCTCCACGTCCGCATTAGAATGAGGTAAAATGAGCAGAGTTAAAGCTAAATCTGTAAGATCTTGGAAAGGATTTTCACCGGTGGCATCCCTGTATGAGGGTATTTCTGCCCACAGTCCAAGTGTGTCAGAGGTCTGTGTCCACTGCATATGATGAAGTTTTCTCCACTGGAAATCGATGCGGGTGAAAGTAGCTGCATCTTCTACAAACAGTTTAGCAAGATCCAATATACAGGGCTTCATTGGCTGTAGACATCCACTTCCACTAAGACATGACATGGACTGTAACACTCAAACGTTTTCGGGTGTACGTAAACGCAGTTGTGTCAATAGCTCAATTAAAAACTGGATGCACCTTCCACGAATTTCTTTCTCATCGGGAAACTTGTAGTCTGCTATTAAAGGGAGTTAAATTAGTTGAAAATTGCGCGGTAACGTACTAAGACTGTTTTACTCCCTCGCTTCAGTTCAAATTCGGCTTTTTAGTGTTCCCAAAATGAATTTTAAAGTAATTTTTACCCACCCCAAAAAAGCACCAAAAAATTTTTGTGAAGCACTAAATTTACGCGGCCGCGCTAAAAGGAAAATTTTTGCACTAACTGACTTGAAAAAGCACTAAATTTAGAGCGAAAAGTACTAAAATGGCAACACTGTTCGAGACGTTCGTTTATGATTTACTGTACTTATCGACATCGAGAGTTATGTTCTCGTTGTGTAGTGACTTTATGTATTGTGTACTATTTGATAGAAATTGTATGACAATTGTTTGTCACTGCTTTGTTTGGTGCTCAACTATCTACCTGCGAGAGTTATGTTTCCGTATTATGTACTATTTGACAGATATTTTGTTCCCCGTATACATGTATCTACTGTGTTCGCCAGGAATGAGACGCTGGAACCTCTTGCCCCTGGGTAGATTGGGCCTGTTAGCTATTACAGTGGCCAATCTAGGAGATGGAAAACTCCGATTATAAACCCCCAAGTTTAAGGTGGACTGACGTGCCGAGGACTGAATGGCCACGGGTGAGCTGGTCGTGAACGTGGAACGTCTGGTATGCGGGCGGAGCGGCACCAAGCGTATGGACTCCTGAGGGACATCCCCTGCCCCTTCCCTAAAAGTCAGGCTCTACTACTAGGGTGACCGATTATATCCTGCCTTTATATCAAACCAACTATGGAAAATACAAAGAATTATCGCCGAAGCAACGGAGTACGTGCTTTGTGCTTGATACCTTTGACAACAGCCAGCGGGGAGAGAATGCAGCGGAGGAGAAGAGGTAGGGGACAGAGGAGAAGAAAAAGTAAGAAGAGGGCTGGGGCCAGAAGGGGTAGAAAGAAAACTGATCGTTTGGGACTCAAAAATGTACGGGTTGGGTATTGGAATTGCCGTAGTGCAAAGCAACGAGGACCAATACTGGAGAAACGGGTTTACGATGTTGATGTCCTGATGCTACAAGAACTGAATACAAACTTTTTAAAGTGCTCTGATTAACCCAACCGGGCAGGGAGGACATGGGCAGGGTCTGGTGGTCAAGGATGGTTTACAGCAGTGTTTCCCAACCTTTTTTGTACTGTGCCCCACTTAAGCCTTTCTAAAATTCATATTGCCCCCCTCCCCCGCCCCATGCCCCCCCCCCTCAACATATACTTGAATGATAGGTTTTAGGAAGAAATCACTAGGTAATTATTGAGCAAACACAGTAAGTAAATTTTCAAAACATATAATGGAGAACTGAAATTCAAGTACAAAATAATTTTAATGAAAGATTTTTCTATATTATTTTAATTATTAGTAATTATTTATTATTTAAATTTAGTGAGATCCCTGCGCTTGATGCTTGCTGCAAAGAGATCTTATGTCAGGTTCCAATTTAGTTAACTTCAGTCTCAAGTCTCCCTGTTTTGTTATATTCAGCCAATTTCTTCCATTTTCGAATTGCCCCCCTTAACAGTCAAATTGCCCCCCTGTGGGGCGTGGGCCCCACGTTGGGAAACACTGGTTTACAGCATTCGATACTGCATATGAGTGGGTGGGGTCAGGGGAGCAAAGAGGTGCAGGGAATGCGGATAGAAATCGGCCGATACAGCTAGAACCTGATATATATCTATATCTATAAAACAGAGTGTATGTTTGTTTGTGGGTTTGTGGGTCTTGGATGCGTTCTTCTCTTCTTTTCGTTCATCCGGAGTGTTTTTTCAGATGTGATTGCGGTGTGTCTGTTATGCGCCCTTGGGCCGAAACCCGTAGGCCAACACATCGACTTTAGCGTGCTTTTTTGACCAGGTAGCATTCCTGGGAGACTCTCACTTTTGTGGTGCCATCTACAAACATGCTGGCCAAGTTAGAACGGTCGAAGACAACGGTCATCCCTCAAAGGAAGGCAGGGACAGTCCATAGCATTTTCCGCCATCCAAGGTTGCTTCCATAGTTGCAGGGCCGACACATAACGCCCTGGTTCTGGACTAGCCGAGGGAATCGTCACGTCCTGCTCATGGCTGCTTTAAATCCTCACTTCAATATATTGGTCATTTCGTTTGCCCCGGGCCATTCCCGCACAAACCAGACAGGTTTGCAGACGGTATCCACTCAGCGAGTTTTTGGACATGTGCTTGTCGTTGCTAGGTAGTCAGGGATGCGTTCGATAACGGTACATCCGATTGAGATGAAATTTTCTACACGGCTTCCTTTCATTCCTGTGCAACCGACTATAATAATTTCTTAATGTAAAATCTTCTACTTATTTAATAACATTTACTTTTCCATTTTCATTATATAATGTCTATATAGCAGGGGGACTTCACTCTAGAAAAGTTATTTCAAGGGGCATAACTTTTAATAACATTTCTATATACTTTATAGTCATATTGTTGGACTTACCTGCACTATTGTTAAACTCTTTGTCTATAGTTATTTTTAGGCATATGAGTTATATTAAATAATGATATAATCTTTAAGGTATTTTTAAAGTTTGCATAAAAATAATGCATTATGCATAACATTTTAACCCATCTTTTTCTGCTTACAAAACTTATCAACTGTCATGTCGGTGAATAAAAACAGTTTTCATTAAAAATAATAAATGGTGTGTGGAAGGACATTCTTTTAAGTTACTGTTTACAGGCGAAACCACGCCGGGTCAGATAGACAGACAGACAGATAGTCGGGAACGGAAGCTTATTTGACTACTTATATGAATGAATTAAATGACATGCTCCCCACCAGGGACTGGGTGAAGCCGGGTCAGACAGATAAACAGACAGTCGGGAACGGGAGAGCTTATATGACTACGTATATGAATTAAATGAGATGCTCCCCACCAGGGACTGGGTGAAGCCGGGCCGGGACAGATAGACAGACAAACAGATAGTCGGGAACGGGAGAGCTTATATGACTACGTATATGAATAAAATGAGATGCTCCCCACCAGGGACTGGGTGAAGCCGGGTCAGACATACAGACAGACAGATAGTCGGGAACGGGAGAGCTTATATGACTACTTATATTAATTAAATGAGATGCTCCCCACCAGGGACTGGGTGAAGCCGGGCCGGGTCAGCCAGACAGACAGACAGACAAACAAGCAGACAGACAGACTGATAGATAGATAGATCCCCTCCAGGGCCTGGGCGAAGCCGGACCGGGTCAGCTAGTATATATATATATATATGTGTGTGTGTGTGTGTGTGTGTGTGTGTGTGTGTAAGTGGGGAATCTTGCATAAGCAGAGAGAGTTGGGACTGATTGAAAGGTTCAGTGGGCATCCCTGGTATCAGAAATCTGATATGTGGTGACTTCAGTGCCCGCGCCAAAGAATGGGACAGGTCGGGAGAGAACAGACAGGGTACTGCTCTTGCTGAGACCCTGCTTGAGGCGGATGTTGTCTGCCTAAATGACGGGACACCCACTAGGCTAGCAATGAGACCAGGGGACTCTGATACGGCCATAGACCTGGCACTTGTATCCCAAGAGGCGGTATCAGACATAAAATGGAGCGTCCTTGGAGACCATGGAAGTGACCATCTCCCCTGTTCTGTGCTGATATCTAAGTCCAGCACAGTTACTGCTATAAGAGCCCGCAGGGCATTCAGTTATGATTGCGACCACTCTTCTCTCTTGGGGCGCCTTAGATCACAGGGAAGATCTAACCCGACAAGAAGAATCTTTACCCAACCATCATGGTGGACACCAGAGGTGGAGAATTCATGGAGGGAAAGAGGGCGGCCATAAGGGATTGGCAGAGGGTGCGGAGAGCAACCAGTTCAGTTGACACAGAATTGGAAGAGGCTGAAACATATAAAAAAGTAAAGGTGCAGGATTTTAAACTCCAGGCAGCTGGGGCAAAAAGGATTAAGTGAGAACAGTGTATCAATGAAGTCGGTGGGGATGTGACATTGGGAAAATTCTGGAGGCTGCACCGGCAGATGAAGAGACAGGCGATGCCTGGTCCACATTGTACCGTTTATGATGATAACCACGACCTATGACAACTGACAAGGACAAAGGGGAGGCTTTTCTTACACGATTTTTAAAACAGACGGATCCGCAAGACAGAGCTATTAGGGAAAACTTTAACTCTTTCTGTGCCAAACAAAATTTCGGTTCTGACCAAACAAAAATTCATGGCAGAAAATTGGAAGTAGGGGTGTGTTACAATAATGCTTTTAAAATGGTTAAAATATTAGCAGATATATTGTATTACATATCAAATTAGAGAGGATTGCACAAGGGACATGACAGTGTTAATAATTAATTGATAGGTTAGAAATATTATGACAATAATGAGAGGTTTAGTAATAACAATTGAAATATAAAGGTAAAAATTATTTGAAAATTTCACTCACCGAGGCGTTATTTATAATCCACTGCAGCTAATCCAGTTAAATTTGCTGAATATTGTTACACACACGACTTTTGTTCAATAATATCACATGAACTGCACCATATCACTAATAAAACATACGTAAAACATAATATTTTGAAGCACATAATTTTCACACAAAATGGAAAATGTCAGTAACACACCACTCAGACTGTACTGAGAAGAAGAATATAAACACTATTTTCCATTTAGTTATGATTATTATTCTTTTAAATTTAATAATTTAAATACTCCTTAAATACTTTGTGATAGGCAAAACAAATTTAGAGGCATAAATGTGGCCCATTAGCGCATTCATAATTCGATATGTGCCATCATATTATGACATATTATGACGAACTTTCGCTTTCAGTGGTGTTTCGAAATATCTAACGGAATAATCTAACTAACTGAATACTACACGTGCTTTCAATTTTAGAATGAGTAACATAAATGATGGGGACTTTGAGGAGATTAACTTCCTTAACTTCCCAGGGTAGGAGAGCTAGCCGCTACATAACCGCGGCTAGAAGACAAGAGAACTGATGGATATGTTTACACGGGGGGGGGGGGGGGCAGGTAGGAGGGCTAGCCGCTACATAACCGTGGCTAGAAGACAAGAGAACTGATGAATATGTTTACACGGGGGTGGGGTGGGGCAGGTAGGAGGGCTAGCCGCTACATAACCGCGGCTAGAAGACAAGATAACTGATGGATATGTTTACACGGGGGGGGGGGGGCAGGTAGGAGGGCTAGCCGCTACATAACCGCGGCTAGAAGACAAGAGAACTGATGAATATGGTTACACCGGGGGGGGGGGGGGGCAGGTAGGAGAGCTAGCCGCTACACAACCGCGGCTAGAAGACAAGAGAACTGATGAATATGTTTACACGGGGGGGGGGGGGCAGGTAGGAGAGCTAGCCGCTATACAACCGCGGCTAGAAGACATGAGAACTGATGGATATGTTTACACGGGGGTGGGGTGAGGGGCAGGTAGGAGAGCTAGCCGCTACATCGGCTCCGTGGCCGAGGAGTTAGCAGCTTTCTCCGCTAACTCCGAATACTCTCGTCACGTGACGCGACGAGAATTAGCAGTGGTTCGAATCGTAAAAGTGACTTATGAGAGTATGGAGCCGGTCGCTCAGAAAGTCGTGGCGTGCCGATGAGCGTAATCTAGCCTAGGAATCAACATACAGCTGAAAGATGCTGGTGTTGACCGCAATATCCTGAAACAGGATGGAAACGCGGAAAAAAAAAAAAAAAAAAAAAAAAAAATACATTTACAATGGGCATTAACGTGATTCTTGAATCAAATCAAACAGTTCGTGAAATCAATATGAGCACACCTTGAGATTTTTCAAAGAAAGACGCCGACAACTAAAGTGTTACAAATAAAGTGTTACATTAACTGTGGAAATATATTTAGATGTTGCCGCAGCCGAAAGGTTAAGAGTACTAGTTTTTAAACTTTCTGTGCTTGGCTGCGGGGTAGTGGACTCATTCCCTTATGTGTGACTTCAACGTTGCCTTCTCATTCTCTCCAGTGTGACTTAAACCTTGACTTTTCATTCCCTTCAATTGGATTTCAAAGTTGACGTCTCATTCCCTTCAGTGTGACTTCGAATTTGACTTCCCATTCCCTTCAGTGTGACTTCACCTTTGACTTCTCATTCCCTTCAGTGTGACTTAAACTTTGACTTTTCATTCCCTTCAATTGGATTTCAAAGTTGACGTCTCATTCCCTTCAGTGTGATTTAAAATTTGACTTCTCATTCCCTTTAATATGACTTCAACGTTGACTTCTCATTCCCTTTAGTGTGACTTCAACGTTGACTTCTCATTCCCTTTAGTGTGACTTCAACGTTGACTTCTCATTCCCTTCAGTGTGATTTAAAATTTGACTTATCATCCCCTTTAGTGTGACTTCACCATTGACTTCTCATTCCCTTCTGTGTGACTTCGACGTTGACTTATCATTCCCTCCAGTGTGACTTAAACCTTGACTTTTCATTCCCTTCAGTGTGACTTCAACGTTGACTTCTCATTCCCTTCAGTGTGACTTCAACGTTGACTTCTCATTCCCTTCTGTGTGACTTCAACGTTGACTTTTCATTCCCTTCAGTGTGATTTAAAATTTGACTTCTCATTCCCTTTAATATGACTTCAACGTTGACTTCTCATTCCCTTTAGTGTGACTTAAACGTTGACTTCTCATTCACTTTAGTGTGACTTCAACGTTGACTTCTCATTCCCTTCAGTGTGATTTAAAATTTGACTTATCATCCCCTTTAGTGTGACTTCAAAGTTGACTTCTCATTCCCTTCAGTGTGACTTAAAATTTGACTTCTCATTCCCTTTAGTGTGGCTTCAAAGTTAACTTCATATTCCCTTCAGTGTGACTTAAAATTTGAATTATCATCCCCTTTAGTGTGACTTCAAAGTCAACTTCTCAATCCCTTCAGTGTGACTTAAAATTTGACTTCTCATTCCCATCAGTGTGACTTCATTACCCGACGTTCAGCCTCAGTTTCACTGATGATATTTTCCTACTCGTCACTGTCCCAGCACACCCTGAGTCATTTCTCTCGGTCTGCTCTTAACGCTTCTGTCTTTGATCTTTCGAGTATCACGATGTTTTCCACTGACTTTTACCTCATTACATAAGCAAAGGGCGTTGTTTGTCAATTTGTTATCTTCTTCTTGTAGCCCATGCCATGAAGCGTTGGTGACCTTGTCTGTCCACAGCTTTCTATCTCTCGTGCCGCCAATAATTTATGATAAGACATTATATAATGACACAAAAAAGTATATTTCAATCCTGAGAATGCACCATAAAAACAAACACATGTATATATATATATATATATATATATATATATATATATATATATATATATATATATATATATATATACACACACACACACATGACTTTGGCTTTAGTAGATGTAAACATAATAATTAATGTAGGGGGGAAATTGGTGAAAATAATGTAATAATATAATGAAAAGTAAGACAACTATCAGTGAAATATGGAAGAATACAACACAGCATAAGTGTTCGACATTTCGGTAGTCACTACCTTTATCAAATACACCCCCCCCCCCCTAAAAAAACATTATTAATTTACACATTATTTATTTAAATTAATAAATGCAATAACGGTAAGAGGAATATTTACAAAGGGGGCGAACACTGACTAGTGTTTGGCTACGATGGATAGTGATTATCTACACAGATGGTTCGGTGTCAAGAGGTGAGAGAAGTGGCTGGGGGTTCATAGCCAAAGCTAATGGTCGATGTTTGGGGCAGGAGAGCCTGGCATATGATACCACAACATCCAGCCTAAGAATGGAAGTGGAGGCAGTCACTGCGGCTCTCCGCTGGATGGAGAATACGACACACACACACATCGTGATTGTAACTGACTCAGAAAGCATGCTGACGAGGGTGAGGACGGGCAGACTTCGTGCGGAGTGGCTTGCTTCGCTTCGGAGGTCACGGGTGACAAGCAACGCCTGGATCTTTTCTCCGGGGCATGCTGGTGTGCTGAGAAATGAACAGGCGGACAGACTGGCTGGCTCTGCAGAACTTGGTGGAGTATTGATACATGACAAGGCAGACGTGGTTGCGGCCTTGTGGGAGCACGTGCACACCTCGGAGGAGCAAATGGATTACCATGGTCTGGCAAGAATGAGACAACGAGGAGTGACGAAGGGATCTGGCCGACGCTCAACGCTCAGAGGAAAGGCGAGACGGACTTATAATCAAACTGCTACTGGTACTATTAGTGTTGGAACTCTTCGCTGGCTGCTGAGGATGGGGACGGAGCACTTATGGGAATGCCCCGAATGCTGTGATGTCGATTCCTAAATCAATCAATCAATCAATCATAGGACGTCGCAGTTAATCGCAGCAATATTGTTTTTTTGGCTGTTTGTGATTTCTTGGCAAGTTTACGGTCAGTAGTTTGCCATTTATTTCTGTACGACCGGCACTAATACCCTTTTAAATAAAAACCAACGCAAGGCGGTCTGCTGCCAAATCGCCCGCAACTGCATCCGTAACTCCTTAGCCACAGAGCCGGAAGATAAGAGGACTTAAGCTAAACAACAGAATTGATTCTCGCTTATCGGATACACCCCACAGTGGAAATGATCTGGCTCTCCATTTTCATTCTGAGAAGTGTCCGAGTAACGTGGTCTTACAGCAGTGGTAATACATCATAGACCCCTTTATGACCTCATTTATGATACCGATTTTCCTCTATGCCATGTTGTCAAACCATCATTTTATCATGGCCTCCCCTGCCCTCCAACTATACAGTTGTAACAACATACTCCCGCTTTCCCCGTCTACCCGCCTGTTGATATTTGTGATGATGTTCTACATTCATTGCACTTCCCCAGGCACTCGCTGCTAAGATACTATGGCAGTAGAATCGATTATAATTTTGGAGCAGCTAGTATTCGATACCGCCCACCCTATTCCCCGGGAGCAGAAGTTTACCGTGGACAACATGAAACATGTGGTAGAGGACCTCGTCTCCCAGATTGTTTGATCGTGTGTTTTTGTGACCGCTGAGCAACTTACAGTCAGATCTGGGTACATCTATATGTAAGAATGGCGCTTCCTCCAGAGAAGATCGCCGAGTTGAAGCAGATAATCCACTCTCAAGTCTCTCAGGTTTGTTGAATGTTGCATAAACAAAACAAACATGATCGAACTCGTTTCAGTTCAATTTTGGGTTTGGGTATACAATGATGAACGGGAGAGTTTATTCGCAACAAAGTTGCGAATAAACGAAGCCGAAGTCTCTATTATTCGCAATGCGAATAAACGAAGTCTCTATTCGCAACCAAGAGTAGATACAAACAAGCTGTGAGAAATCCTTAAACAATATGGAGTGAGTACACATTTAACAAACCAATGTAGAAGCTTATACAATTTAAGCAGCCCAAGTCTGTCCCTGCCTGAAGTTGAGTGGGTTTACCTGATGGTGAGGGACAATGGTAATACTGGTAAGGACAAATAATCCACATGCAAATAACAGTCCAGTGCACTCTCCAGTAGTGGCAGCAATTAGTAGTACTAGTAGCACATATATTGGCTACGCTTGCGTTCAAAGCCAAGGAACAAATTCAGATATCCAATAATAAACCTCTCATGATATATTTGATAGAAAGTGTCTATTCGTAGGGCCCTGTGAATAAACAAAGCGTCTATTCGCAGGGCACGGCTGGTCACGTGATTTAACGTAAGTTTGCGGCTATATTATACATTTTCGTTGATTGGAAAACGTGTCGTCAGTGGCATAGTTGATAGTGTCCCCGCCAGATGGGCGGCAGCTCGAGGTTCGTTTCCTTGCCGGACATTTTTTTTTTTAATTGTTCAGCAATTAATTGGATGAAAGTCAAATGTCAATCGTTCGTTTCCTTGCCGGATATTTTTATTTTTTTAATTGTTCAGCAATTAATTGGATGAAAGTCAAATGTCAATCGTATTGGTCCTCGTTGCTTTGCACTACGGCAATTCCAATACCCAACCCACACATTTTTGAGTCCCAAACGATCCGTTTTCCTTCTACCCCTTCTGGCTCCAGCCCTCTTCTTCCGTTTCCTTCCCCTCTCCCCTACCTCTTCTCCTCCGCTTCATTCTCTCCCCGCTGGCTATTGTCAAAAGTATCGAGCACAAAGCACGTACTCCGTTGCTTCGCCGATAATTCTTTGTATTAGTCATAGTTGGGTGGGTAGTTAGATGTCTGAGGTCCACGAGAAAAAAATCCCGAAAAAGACACGAAAGTGGTTAAGTAGGCAGGTAGATGGGTTGTTAGACAAATAGATGGTTAGATAGGTAGATATGAACGAACGAACAAACGAACAGACTTTATTTTCAAAGGGTAACAAATTGGGCACGCAGGCCCGTCTTACATTCGGCCCTTCCATTCACTCATCTTTCTTTCATCAACAGTGCATAGGAAAAAACATTGTCACATGAATTTTGTAAACATAAACAATGCATATTACTATGTTATGAGACACATCCACCACCCACCCACACATCCCCCATTCACTCCAACTCCCCCACCCAACCACACACATAACCCACACACACATACATTCCCCCACCCATCCACCACATCCCTACACCTACACATCTCCCCACCCACACACACCTCTCACCCACCACACATCCCATCCACCCACACCCCAAGCACACATACATTCAATAACCCACACATCCCCCACCTACACACATCTCCCCACCCACTCACATATCCTCTACCCGTCCCATTACCCACCAACAATCACTCACCCACATATCCTCCTCCACCTCCACCCACCCAGCCAAACACACATTCCTCAGCCACACACACATCTCCCCGTCAACTCACATATTCCGCACCTACCCACACACAAATTCCGCACCCACCCACATAATCTCCCATCTCCCCCAGCCCACTCAAGATCCCGAGCCCACGCCTACAAACATCCCCCACCATCTCCTAACGTGCACTCACCCACCCACATATCCTCTACCCACCCACACATCCTCTACCCACCCATCCCCCAACCAAACATCCCTTAACCACACACCCTTACTCATATACAATCACCTACCCACACATCCTCCATCCACCCATCCCCCAGCCACACATCCCTTAACCACACACCCCTACCCATATACACACACATCACCACCCACGCACAATCTCCCCACCCATACACACATCCCTCACACACATCCCCACACACCAACACATCCCCCATTCACAAACACACACCTCCCATCCACGCACACACACAACCCACACACATATCCCCAACTCATACACTCATCCTCTCACACATCCCTAGACACACGTACTTATTTATCCCTCAACCACTAACACCCACACATCCCTTACCCACTCATCAACACGTACATCTCTTATCTACCCACCCACACTCACACACCCCAACCACCCATCTAAGCACACATCCCCACCCTCACACACATCCTTCACCCACCCGCAAACCCGACCACACCTTCACCCACCCACACACACATCATTTATCCACACCCAGCTCCCCTCCCACACAACACCACACCCACACACATCCCAAAGACACATCCCTCACCCACACACACATCTCCTACCCATCCACACATCCCCCAACTACAATCACCCTCACAACCCACACATACATCCTCCATCCAGCCACACACCCCCACCCAGCCAGACATATCCCCCACCCACACACACATCTCCAAATTCATCACCCACACCCATCATGCACCCCTCCCCAACCCACATACATCCCCCACACATATCTCACCCACATACACTCCCCACCCACCCACCCAAACATCCCACACCCATACACATCCCTCACCCACACTCCCAAACCCACAACCACCCCCACCTGCACACATCTTCCACCCACCACATATCCCCACACCCACATCTCCCCACCCATACATATACCCCCACCCATCCCATAACCCACCATCAATCATCCACCAACATATCCTCCTCCACCCACTCACCCACAACCACCTAGCCAAACACACATCCCCACCCACACACACATCTCCCCGCCAACCCATACATCCCGCACGTACCCACACACAAATCCCCCACCCACCCACACAATCCCACCCCGCCCACCCACACACACATCCCCCCATCCCCCAACCTACTATTATGATCAAACTCCCACACTTTACACACACATACAGTGACGATTGTCGTGAGCATTGTCACAAAATTGTAAAGAAAATGGAGAAAAATTGTACATACACATTTTGTAACTTAAAAATTAGTGATGCAATTCAACTCTCTCTCTCTCTCTCTCTCTCTCTCTCTCTCTCTCTCTCTCTCTCTCTCTCTCTCTCTCTCTCTCTCTCTCTCTCTCTCTCTCTCTCTTTCTCTCTCTCTCTCTCATACTCTCTAATTCTCTCACCCACTCTACAGTGATGTACATGTGTTCATGTTATAAATTATAACATCAGTTGGCATTCAAAATGGTAATATGAACATGAGAATACACAACATATATGGAATAGCATGTTACATGATATGCGTGCGCTTAAATCTCTCTCTTTCTCTGTCTTTCTCGCTCTTTCTCGCTCTCTTCTCACTAACACACACCCATAGACACTCACAAACAATGGCCGCACACATACACACATTAACAAATCCATTAATCCACTGTCTTCTCTCGTTCGCTCACTCTCCGCCCTCCCTCTCTCTCTCTCTCTCTCTCTCTCTCCCTCTCTCTCTCTCTCTCTCTCTCTCTCTCTCTCTCTCTCTCTCTCTCTCTCTCTCACTCGCAATCACTATTTCATCCATTAAATCAATCTCTCCATCTTTCATTTACTCAATATCACACTCTCTTTCACTCTAACTCACACACAGACAGACACACACCCTCTCGCTATCAAATACACACTCCCTCGTGTGCTCAAGAAAGCATATACACATACACACACGAGCATACACACAATATAAGCACGCACACATACACACATCCACACCAATATACACATACTTACACACACACACACAAATACACACTCCCTCGCATACACTGCATGCATGCACACATACACACAATCATGCACTCACGTACACGAACATATATATATATATATATATATATATATATATATATATATATATATATATATATATATACGCACATAAACACATATACACACACACATACATATAAACATGCATACATTTACGCACACATATAAACATACACACGCAAGCACACATACAAACACACATTTACACACACTTACACATACACACCCACATTCAGACGTGCACACACATAGACACACATAAACACACGCATACACACATATGGACACACGTACACACCAACCCATCCACCCACACACTTACTCACACATACACGCTGCCTCACATAATCTCACCCTCTCACTCATTTACTCTCTAAACCACACTAACTCAAGCACAGACAAGTACACACACACATTCACCCACTCTCTCTTTCTCACCCTTCAATCACCTGCACACCCCACACCTCCCCACCTCTCACACATCTCCCCATCAACACAAAACTCCACCCATAAACACATTCCCCCCCCCCCCCCACACACACACCCACATACCTTCCCCATACACATCCCCACCCACACATCTCCCCACCAACTCACACATCCTCCACCTACAAACATTCTCGCCACCCACACATACATCCTCCACCCACTCACATTTACCCCTTTCACACTCACACACTCCCACCCACGCAGACATATCCCATTCACAGACACCCCCACACTCATCCCCCACACCCATTACACACCCCCCACACCCATTACACACCCAACCCCCAACCCACACAATCTCCTACACACCCATTCACCCACCCCCCAAAAAAAAACGTAATAAATTAGTGATGCAATTCAACTCTTCTCTCTCTCTCTCTCTCTCTCTCTCTCTCTCTCGCTCGCTCTCTCTCTCTCTCTCACTCACATCACAGTAATGTTATATTATACATGATAAAATCAAATGGCATACAAAGTGATAAGATGAGAATAAACAAAACAAAAAAAACAAAAAAATAGAAAATAAGAAAAAAAAATATATGGAATGGCATGTTAAAGGACAATCAAGTGGCATTAAACGATACCTCGTAATATGAAAGATGAGAATACATAAAAAATATGGAATAGCATGTTACATGAAATGCGTGCGCTCAACTCTCTCTCTCTCTCTCTTTCTCTCTCTTTCTCTTCTCTCACACACATGTACATACACACACCCGCACACATCCATATACTTACTCACACGTACTCACATAACACCCGAATATACACTCCCTCGCATACACTGCATGCATGCACACTTACACATACAAAGATATACAATACATACACGAGCACACACACACAGACTCATCCATACACACATACACACACGCACATGCATATAAACACATATAAACACATGAACGCACACTTTAACACACGTACAGACATACACACAGAGTCACACACAGATACACACATGTACACACATATACACCCATCCAGACATGCACACACATACATCACACTTTCTCATGTACTCTCTCATTCACCCACGCTCTCTCTTTTACACACTCACTCGCTCTCACACTCACTCATTCGAGCACATACATGCATACCCACAAATTCTCTCACTCACTCACGCTCCTTTGCTCACTCATTTACTCGCTGACTCTCTAACTCACACTCACTCATTAACTTTCACACTCTATCACACAGACAGGCAGACACACAACACACCCACTCTCTCAGATTCACTCATTCTCTAACTAAATCTCTCACACATATGTCCACACACACCCACTCACTTTTACACTCTCAGGCACACGCGCATGCATACTCACTCACTCTCACTCATACTAATTCTTCCACTCACACTCTTTCTCACTCACTCTCTCACCCACTGTCTCGCTCGCACACATACAGTGAAGAATGATAGTGGAAAAATGATACTAGTAAGTGACTTATGGAGGCATATAGTCGGTATGAAGTAAGTATTGAAAGAGTTTTCGGTTGAATGTGTAGGGACTCATTGGTGTTTTCAGTTCTGGTGGAAGGCTATTCCACAAGTGAGCACCAGAATATGCGAAACAAGTTTTGTATAAGTCCAATCTAGGCTTAGAAAGCTGTAATAAATTTAAGCGCTTACTGTTCATTGCATTAGATTGAATTAACGGTAGAAGATACTCTGGGGTATTTTCAGATATAATTATATTCACTAATTTGGCTTTGTTAAAAAGGAAGCGCTTTCTCTCTCCTCTCTCTTTTCAACTTGCTTCACATATACCAGGTTTTCCAGCACTTTATATGCGTAGAATTTCCTTGTTTACTTGTTAATTCATCAACAAGTCGGTCGAAAGCCTGGTGTTTGAATTGCCTAATCATGCCTTTCTGAGGCAATGCATATTACTGTCGGCTTGGACCGGAATTATCAGGACATAAATAGTAGGTAATAGTAGGTTGGCAGTGTAAACAAAGATGGATGCCTGTAAACAGTAAGTGTACAGAAACGCAAGTTAACAATTCTTGAACTCGCCTGGGGACACAATTATTTGTATTAGGGACGCCAATCTGGAAAATTATTCTTATACATTCCCATGTCTGTATTTCAGAAATTATGGAAAAAATAATTTGGCTAGAGCTGACAAACTAAAATCCAATGAATCATTCCGGCTCATCATCAATAATAATTAAAACAGTGACTTTTTTTGGGGCACCTGCGCATGTGTGTGTGTGCGCATGAGCGTGGGTGTGCGTGAGAGTGAGGGAGAGTGAGAGAGAGAATTTTTATGATTCTAAAAATTGAGGGTTCAGGATGTTTCTTAATTTTACATTGACGATTCTTACCACTCTCCAAACCCAGAACACACTGGGGTGTGGAGACTGGCACTGGAATTTCATATTTATTGAAAGGCATATTGAATGAGCAAGTCCTACAAGTGAGTTGAGTTGAGTTAAGAACCGACATACACTGCACTCAGGACATTCCCATACGTGCTCCTTCCCCTCTTTCAACAGCCAGCGAAGAGTCATACTACTAATCCTTCCCATCGCTATCTGATAGAATGTTCTCTTGGTCTTCCCTCTCAGCCTGTTTATGTTTGTGATGATGTTCTGATCCTTGGTAAGGTATGGAGTTTTTTTCTGTCAGGAGCAAAAAGAAAACCCTAATTTGCAGTTTGCGGCGACTGCACTAGCCAGGCGGCCTTAAGGCGATGCTAACCCTACAAAATTTAATTCCATAATACTTAATTTCTATGTTCTGTTATGGTATAGGGTTTGATATTGAAGACTGCTGATCGATAAAATATTGTCAAATTGACTTTGCACTTAACGGTTGCTATGGAAACCAAGATAAACAGCAGCCATATTGAATTTCTTAATGTACCTCTAAAACATTTATTTTTTAATGTACAGGCTAAATTCTTTGTTTTATGTGTAAATAAATAGACCACTTACAAGTTTAGTAGAAAATTTTAATGATATCTCTTTGCAGTTTTTTTTTCATAATTTGAAAATTTTAATGAAATTTTTTTTTTTTACTGCAGCACAAAAACTAAAACTTAATTTTCAAGATTGCTCTACTCACAATGTAAGTGATATAATAAAGAATATCTCTGCAAAGTTTGATTAAAATCTAGCGAATAGTTAAAAAAAAAATTGTACCTATGTATAAAAAACTGGCGAAATGAGAAAACAGGGAAAAACTAATTATTTTTTTATTTTTTTATTACTAACACACTCTTTTACACAGAAAAACAGTTTACAACTGTACCTGACTGTTAAAATAGTCCTGTTGAATATGCAGGACCTCCATGGCATGCAGCTCACCTTGTCTCTTCAGTTTGGCCGCTTGTACAGTGTCGCGTCTTTTAGTTTGTTTGTCCTTCTTGTACTTCAGACTATTTCTTACTTGCTTCTACATCCTAAATGTTCCTAGTCTCTGCATATGCAGGCCTGTAGAAAGTCCATAAAACTGGGCAGTGTCTTGGGCAGCAGCAGCTCCAAAGTTGAACTCTCTTGCTGCAGTTACAACTGCAAACTGAACGCGCTTGCGAGAGGCAAAGTTGTCTTTAGTGCATCGAGCCCATATCAAACTGTGTAAACACTCATTTGAATTCTGAGTTTGTCCTGACACACATCTACTAAGTAGTTTAGTGTCAGACAGCCTTTCATAAATTGGCAACAGATATTTCTCAAGCTTGTCACGGTTGAGCCATGTGTGTAACATCTTGTCATGAGGACCTGGGACCTGATGCTTAGCCAGGGCTGATTGAAAAAAAACACCAAGATTGCTCTCCACTTGGGCACATTTCATGACATGGACTTTTGTCTGTTGAAAAACAGTAATGCAGTGAATGAAGCCATAACACTTTTCCTCATGGACTCTACACTTGTGTTGTTTCTTATGGCTCTATTGTAATAAATTGTCAGCCTACGGATGGCATTTTGTGTAAGCTGACCTTTACCGCGTCCTCCTAGGGTCACACCTTGCTTTCGGCAGTCAGCAACAACATTGCCGAGTGCTGTTCCAAGGCGTTTACTGACATGGTGGATGCACTCCTCTTTGTCTATCTGAATGTCATCCCCATATGGTTTAATCTTGGTAAGTACCGCAAATGTTTTG
Source organism: Cepaea hortensis (assembly GCA_963921405.1). NCBI lineage: Eukaryota > Metazoa > Mollusca > Gastropoda > Stylommatophora > Helicidae > Cepaea > Cepaea hortensis. The sequence goes on along the minus strand of OY992876.1, from coordinate 128,854,600 downwards.
GTGTCACCATCAGAAAGTATTGACGTGTAGTGAAGATTATGATGGGCCACAGACCCTCGCCACAGCACCCTTGCAGCCTCCACCTCCATCATTCCAGCAGATCCTGTGAAATTGTTATCACAGTTTAGATGTTCTGCCTTCCATGCTGTAAATTCATCTGGTTTGTCCCTGGAAAGTGTCTTACCAGTGGTTTCACACACCTGGCAATATGTGGACATAACATGGGCATCTATGCAAAGTCCTGTAAGAACATCCACTGCACAGCCAACTCCAATGTGGGATGTGTGGCCTCTAGTCAGCCAAGTGCCATCAAAACTGACACTAATATCTAGCACATCATTGTCATGTAGAGTTATGCCTGACTGTTGTGCATGAACCTGTCGAACATACTTTACGGTTTGAGAGAAAAGTGTCCTCCAGATCTTTTATCTTTGAATATAGTTTATTCACTTTGCTGTGAAATGGTTTGTGATGAAGACCTTGCAGGTTCATGTTTTCACAAAAATTATTGAATGTTGTTGCACCCATCCCACAAACTAATGCTGAATATACTGACTGGCTGTTGACAGCAAAAGATCTATCCCCATCATTACTTCTTGCAGATAGGTATCTTCCACACACTACTTCTTCACAACAAGAGCAGTAAACCTCTGCATACACAGCTAATCCCTTGGCTTTCTAGCTGTCAGTTTTCAAAATAAGACTAGCATTTTTACAAACTGGACAACATAACATTTTGATTATTGCCTCAATTTCTGAACAATCAACTATTGCTCTTTGTTCCCGTTTTTGATATCCATTGTCGTCACCAGAAGCATACTTGCTGCTAGTGGATGTCGTGTATTTATACGTATCTCTTTTAAATTGGCTTCGGGTAATAAAAGAATCACTTCCACAGCTTTGAGAAGAACACGATAGCACTGATTCATTCAGATTCACTGTCAAAACACTTGGATTTGGAAGAAGTGGCATGTGCACTTTTTAGCTGGGTTGCTTTCAGTAGTTTCAGAATTGTCTGTACCATTTACGATGTTCTGATAGGCTTTTTGCTGCCTACGAGCATTTGCGAGGTGTAGTCTGAGAGATTTCTTACGTTGAGTAGATGACTGGATGTTAAATTTCTTAGAACGAGGCATATTTCAATGCGTGTCAATCTGTCGTCAACAATGAACGTTCAGCACGTCGCGAGGTGTAAACACAAAGGCGCCATTTTGGAAACCCACGTGATCGGTTTCAGCCATCGGCGAACGCGGAATGCTTACGGTGTTCCATATAAGGAAGTTTCCGGAAGATGATAGATACGGAAAAAACCGCCGTACACAGAAAAGTTTCCGATTACACGAACCCGGAGTTTCACGGACAGTTACGGAAGATCGTGACCTTTCCAATGATATCTGACACGTGCGTGTAGTGTGTTCCCGAGATATCGTTGCTAGGGTTTGAAAACCGTCAGTTTTTGCAACAATTTTCAATAAGTAGACAATTTGACACCTAGGGTGGGGAAAACCGTCAGTTTTTGCAACAATTTTCAATAAGTAGACAATTTGACACCTAGGGTGGGTTCAGTAAAATATGAATATTGCATTAAAATAACAGTTTTTAAACAAAAACAAGTACAGAATCTGATAGAAGACATGATAAGGTGTCTAAAAATGAACTATTCCAAAAATAGCCAAATTGACGAAAAATCAATGTTTTTACTGCCGCACATCACCTTAATTCCTCAGACTCAAGACCCCCCTGCCATACACCTCAAGGTACTATATTGGCAGTAAATGACAGTGACAGTTTTTGACAATGACAGTTCTAAATGCACTATACACTACACTTCTCCAGACAGTCGTTAGATTCTCTGTCAATGGAATCAATTATGATTAGGAAGCAGCTAGTATTCGATACCACCCATCCTATTCCCCAGGAGCAGAAGTTTACCATAGACAACATGAAACATGTGGTAGGGGACTTCGTCTCTCAGATTGTTTGATCATGTTTTGTGACCGCTGAGCAGCTTAGTCAGATCTGGGTACCCGGGAAGGTTAACCCGGTCAACAAATGCCCGCAGAAGTCGGATGTGTCGGCCTAACGGCGCAAGAACGCAGCTCTGCTGTAAACAGGCACAATGCAGTCACATCCGGAAAAAAAATTCAGATGAACGCAGCGGAAGAAGAAGATCTGGGTACATTTACATGTAAGAATGGCGCTTCCTCCATAGATCGCCGGGTTGAAGCAGATAATCCACTCACAAGTCTCTCAGGTTTGTTGAGTGACAATGTTGCACACACAAGTGAAAAAAACATGATCAAACTAGTTTCAGTTTTACGTATGATCATGAATGGAGTAGGGGAATGTGGATCCCAGAGAGCATTTTCATTCTTCGTCTTCTTCATCTTCCATTTCTGTCTGATGCGGAATAATTGATGTTCCAGTGCCCGTGATCTTGATTCCTTTTCTTCAGCTTCTGTCACAATTCTTTGATGATTAGTGATAGTTAAGTAAGTACTTCAACACTTCGAACAAATTCAAATACATTCCCACGTCTATATTTCAGAAATTATGATATGGAAAATTATCATTTGGCTAGAGATTTGGCAATTTGAATTGATGATTCTAAAAATTGAGGGTTCAGGATTTTCTTTTCTTCTTCTTCTGCGTTCATCCTGAATGTTGTTTTAGACGTAATTGAGTTGTGCAGAGCTGTGATATTTGAACCTTTCGGCCGACACATCTAACTTCTTCAGGCAGTTGGTTGGGTCACCTTCCTGGGTTTTCTTAATTTTTACATTGAAGATTCCTACCCCTCGCCAAACCCATAATACACAATTTTCGACATTTTTTACACATATATTATTCTCAAATTTCTTGTGTAGATGTTTTTTATTGTTATTGTTTCAGATGGATATACAACATCAGATACGTAATGTTGTATCCAACATAATGAGTGGAAGTAATGAACACATGGGTGCTCTGAATGAGGCCGACATTATGAATCATCTTCGACAGAGAGGAGTTGTGGATGAAGTCATGAGACATATACAGGTGGATGGAGTACAGAATGGAAAACCTGCTTCACACTTTGCTGATACCACAAGCCATGTTAGTCATCCTTTGTCAAAGAAAGGTTTGTTGGCAAGCGAAGGTTGATGCTGTCAGGCCTTGAGGCTGTTTGTTTTTGTCAATTTGTTTGGGATGAATTAACTTGGAGTTATTGTTTGCCGCTTACTTTTCAGGTTTGTTTGGGATAGAGTAACTTGGAGTTACTGTGTTTGCCTCTTTTCAGTTTTGTTCAGGATAGAGTGACTTGGAGTTACTGTGTTTGCTGCTTACTTTAGAATTTTGTTTGGGATGGAGTGTCTTGTAATTTGTGTTTGCCAAATTAATCTACAGAACCATAAGCTTCAAATTAGATTTTGACCATTGTTTAAATATATGATATTCTATCTGTTCCAGTCAATCCATTAATATTTCATTTGCTTGAATTTTTGCAGAGCTTGCTTTGTTCTTACAATCTGTCATCTCATTTCCATTGCCCATCAGCTGTGAACTTAAATATACAAAACTACCAACTTTCTATAATTTCTCCCCATTGATGAAGATATCTATTGACATTGTTTTATTGATGGTCATTATTTTTGTGTTTGTTGCACTGAGATATTTTCTCACTTTGCTCTATTAGTATTTCCGTTTCAATTTGTGATGTTCATATCGTAAAACTGTCATCAGCACATCAAAGTCCAGCTATTTATATTCTTCCGATTATGACGGGATCTTCATAGAGGTTAGGCGTAAGAAAATAATGTAGGAACACAAGGAAAAGCATGCAAACAGTGGATTAAATCTCTGCAGATGTCCACTGTTCGTACCAGGGCACACTGACTTCTTAGGAAAGGAAAGAGAAGATTTACTCTACTGCTATATCAGATCTACCAGTGCATTAGGCTATATATATCATTGTCCTCAGTTGAGATAGAGTTAAGGCTTTTAAGTGAACAAATCATCAAAAGTTAGAATTCAAGCATTTGGATTGATGATTTGTGTGGTCAGAAAATACACGAACACCAAGCAAGTAAGGTGGCTTATCAATATTTTTTTTCTGCCATCATCATGTGCCATGCTAATAAACGTAGGCAACCATGGTTCGCAATCTTACACGATCACTAGTCTGATCAGGTCTGTGTTCTTGCCTCGATTATACTATGTGCCTATGCTTGCCCTACCTTCACCCCTTTGCTAGTTGTCACTAAGTTTTAAAAGGTGCCTCACAAATTTTGACTGTGTACCTGTTATTTTCCAAATAAATTTTTTTCCCCATGCAGCCAACATTGATCCATCACGTCGTCACCTGTACTTACTGGTGCAGGGAGGCAAAGCATTCTTGGAGCATTTGGAAGACGCAGACTCCATGCTGGGGCAGAAAGTGGCAGCCTACTTCACATTACATGTGTACTTCCGGAACCAGCGATACAAGTCCAGGCCTGTCCCTTGTGCTGTGGAGCCTCAGTTTGATGAAGGTTTTCTGTTGGAGTTGCACAAAGAAGGCAGCGGTAGGTGATGTTTGATTTCCTTCTCACATTTCTAAGTGGAACTGGTAAAATCATCATCATGTGCCATGCCAATAGACCTGGATGGTCATGGTTTGCTATCTCTCATGATCATCAATCTGCAATCATGTCTGAGTTCTATTCCTGATTATGCTCTGTGGCCAACCTATCCAGGTATTTATCTCTTGCTCTTGTCCCCATCTAGTATGCCAGTTGTCACTAAGTTTTCATGTTTATTTCTGACCTTTCCCTCTGGGCATGGAGTTGGAATATGTTGACCGTAAAATATCTAAAATCCATCTATCATCGTAGTGACTCCCTTGCAATAAAATCATAATATGCAGTTTGTAATCCTTCATACCAGCAAAGATCATGTTCAGCCCTGTCTTCATTCTGTTACCAGGGTGCTCCACTGAGGCAGTTAAAGATGGGGGTTCTTGTATGTGTGAACTTCGCCCTGTACAATTCTTCTTTTACCCTGTAACTCCATTGGAACATAGACCCTCTAGCACAGTGGTTCTAAACCTTTTTTGGCCCATGTCCCCCTTCACCATATATTCAGAACGTCATTCCCCCCCTTTCGTATTTCCTCCCTAAAAATTACTGCCCCCCCCCCCCCCCCCCATTACACAGTATACGTAATAATGGAAGCTAAATTTAATAGCATATACTAAAACAAGTCTAGATGTCTACATAAAACATGATTTGCAGATCTACTTACGTTATAAAATGAATTTCAGAAGGGTGAGACTTACAGAACTGTAAAGTATGAAGGGAAAAACAATATCAAGTAATCGGTTCTTGTATTAATGCGATCTTGAAATAATCTTAATTCCCCCCTGGAAACCCTAAAAAATACCCCCCCCCCCCCCCCCCCAATTCCCCACCGGTTGAGAACCACTGATCTAGCAACTCACACCCAGCCGTCCTATCTTTTGCTGCCCTTGTAGCTCCTTTCACTGGACATATGGTGCTAGACCCATATTGTTAGAGCAGTCGGCACTCAGTGGCTGATGATGTCAGTATCACAGTGCTCGCCTTTGCTTCCCAAGACATCTTTGGTCCCCCATTTTAGGCTGGGTCGACTGGAATTCCAGGTCAATTTAAAAAAAAAAAAAATCAGAATTCGCACAGCAATGGATCAAAGCCATGACCTCAAGGTCGGCAGATTTTTTTTTGGGGAGGGGGGGGCCTCACTCACTCACTTTGAACTCAAGCGTAGTCCATACATGCTATTTGTAGTAGCGATGGACTGAATTTTGCGTGTGGATTAGCTTTCCCTATTAACAGTGTCTCTCGTCATCAAGTGAACCCACTCTGACTTCAGAGGTACTTGTAATTTACATCCCCAAGTCAAGGACGACAGGTCAACATTTTAGTCCAGCTATCTGGTGTAGGGATTGAACCCCTTACCTCGGCATTAGCACAACGAATATTTAAGAACGTGTTCGTACCCATTCGGCCATGCGGACTTAAGTCGGCAGATGTCTGTCTAGCCACGATGCTACTGAACACCCATGGTTCGGTTGAATGAGCACTAATGTTTGGGACTGCTAATACCTCATTTCCCCTCTGCTGTGTGTCCACCGTGACGAGGTAGAGGGGCTTGCGCGTCCCAATGACCCCAAGAGCTATGCAGACGGTAGCACAGCTACTGGTAGGGCCACCCATGTCGGACAGGTCAAGGGAGAGGGACCGGACGAAGAGACACACAAACCTGCTGCCTTGTAGGTAGACTGGGGACAGTCAAAGGCTAGGGAAAGCATCCCGAATAAATGCTTGTCGAAATCGGATGTACTGAGCCACAGGCTTGACAAAGCAGTGCAACGTAACTTAATTCATGATGTCACAAATCAAAATTAATCGTTATGGTGCTAATCTCGTGAAGTCCCTTCAGGTGGCGATAGTGCCGGGCCCCCTGCCTCGAGGGGGTCCACCCATGACTACTGGTGGTCACCTTCCCCTGTGCTGTGGAGTCAAGGCACAGGAGTAGGTTAAGAGCTATTGACCAAATACCCCGGACACTCAACATACTACAGTGGAATGCCGAAGGAGTTTACAAGAAGAAAGACTCCCTAACACAGCGTCTTCATAAAGATAGAATAGATGTGGCATGCATTCAAGAGACACACCTCAATGCCAATCACAAATTCTCAGTCAGAGGATATCAGGCCACACGTTTCGACCGCGAAGGACACAAAGGAGGAGTTCTAATACTTACACGAAATACAATACCTTGCAGTGAAGTATCTGTGATCTCTGACAACCAAACGGAAATTATAGGTGTTGATATAATGATAAAAGGCGTGAAAATAAGAATCTACAATCTGTATAGCCCAGCAGATAAGGACCTTACACTCTCAAACATGAAAATAACTGACACAAACTGCATTATTGTCGGAGACTTTAATAGCCGTTCAGAAAGATGGGGATACCCAGATACTGACAAAAGAGGAGATGAATTGGAGGACTGGGAAATAGACTCAAATCTCCATCTACTCAACAAAGCGGATGACACACCGAACTTCTACTCCAGAAGATGGCTTACCACTCCTACTCCAGACTTAGCTTTCTGCACAGGAGACATCCTCCACAAAATCGATCGCCATGTGCTGGACCAATTAGCAGGTAGTGACCACAGACCAATCAAGCTTGTAATGAATATGGAGTATGTTCCACATGAGCAAAAGCCCTTGCCCTGCTGGAATTACAAACGAGCAGATTGGGACAGATTTGCCATACTAACAGACAAATATTGTGAAAACATAAATACACGATATGGCAACATAAAGCAAATGGTGGAAAGTCTAAACAGAGCGATAATACAGGCAGCCACTGAGTCCATTCCAAGAGGAGCGAGGGAAAATTACAAACCATACTGGACTGAAGAACTACAAAGTTTGGAGGACAAAGTTGAAGATGCCAGGAAGACAGCAGAGAGAGAACAAACAATTGAAGCGAACATCTCTCTCAAAGCCATCTCAGCAAAATATAAAAGAACTGTAAATCAAACAAGAGATTGTTGGAGGGAAAAAACAGAAAACCTGAATTTTGACAGGGATGGAAACAAACTATGGAAACTAGTGAAAGCCATGAACAATGAAGGACCTAGAAACAAACAAATAACAATTAAACAAGGAAATGCCTTGCTTACAGGAAAAAAGGCTGCAAATGCACTAATGGAACACTATGCAAATGCAAACCACATTGATATTACAACCGAACAGAAGAAAGCAATCAAAGACAAACAGATACATCATAGAAATACAGAGACAGCAGCAGAATATATGATGGCAAATCTAACAATGGAAGAAATGGAACAGGCAATGAATACCCTAAAAAAGAAGAAATCACCAGGAAAGGATGGAATCACAAGTGAAATGCTAATAGGACTAGGCACCAAGGCAAAGAAGAAACTACTAGCAGTCCTAAATAACAGCTGGAAGAGAGGAATAGTCCCACAGGCATGGAAGGAAGCTATACTAATACCAGTCCCAAAGAAAGGAAAAGACCTGGAAGAACCAAATGGCTATCGACCTATCAGTCTACTTAGCTGTGTAGGAAAATTAATGGAACGCATTATCAATGGCAGGCTAACATGGCATCTGGAAGAAAACAAACTCTTAACACCACACCAAGCAGGATTAAGAAAGTACAGATCCACTGAAGATCAAATAACCTATATAGCTCAGGAAATAGAGGATGCCTTCCAAGAGAAAAAGCACACATATCACGATGTTGTTGATGATAATTGCGTGATATGTCGTTGTCTAGGTAACAATGCTCCTTGTATGTCATTACAGAGTGTAAGTTGAGCTAGCCTCCTGTCTCTTAATCCAACTCACCCTTGCAGTGCACATCCACCAGTCATGAAACAAGATAGAGTTGGCGCACATAATCTTTTAATCCAGAAAGAACACGGACAAACGGAACATGTTTATACATCCAGAAACAATGTAATCCATAGAATATAAATATCCTCCTCACAATTTAACCAGCACACATCACTTGTCTTCTCACGGCCTTCTGAATCTCAAATTCACAAGACATTTAATCCAGCTACTATCCACGGCTGGATCTCCCACAATACGACCCACACACTGGGTCAGAGCCTCTGCTCACTATGCAACCCACTCTGGGTTTTTGGCCTGCCTTCACAGCTCGGAGAATCACACAACACAGTTCTCCGTGGACTACCGACTCGTTCAGTGTCTAAAACTCAACTCCCTGAAGTCCCTTGACTTCACACGAACCCAACCTCAGTCGGTCCTCGCTTCCACTTCCTAGTCAAAGTTTTCCACTGTCCTTTTTACCCTGCTGTGTAGCCCCTCCCTGGGCTCCCAACAACATTACCTCCCAGCCTAAAACTGTCTTTCTCCCCATCCACCCTAGGGTCTTCCACTCACAACCGCCCCATTATTTCTCAGGGTTGATTGTTTTACCCGTAGCCAGGCCACTCACCTTACTGTCAATGACCCAGGCATATGTCAACACACTAGCAGTCTGGATAGATTTAGAAAAAGCATTTGATAAAGTATGGAAGGAAGGATTGAAAGTAAAACTGCAAAAAATGCATGTTTGTGGAAAAATGTATAAATGGATCAGCCACTACCTTGAGAACAGAACTGCCAGGACAAAAGTACAAGGACAAACAAGCAAAATGATGCTGTTGGAGCAAGGTGTCCCCCAAGGAGGAGTTCTTTCACCAACATTATTCCTAGCATATATAAATGACATCACAGAAAATTTTCCAGCCAGAGTACACACATCCTCCTTTGCAGATGACCTAGCCATATGGACATCTGAAGAATATATTAGTACAGCTAACAGCAGAATACAGCAAGCCTTATTAGCACTAGAGGACTGGTCAAAATCATGGCTAGTGAAGATAAGTGAGGAGAAAACAACATGCACAGTGTTCTCCCTCTCAAATAAAACTCAGCAACCTAAGCTGGTATTGAATGGAAAAATATTGCGCTATGAAGAAAATCCAAACTATCTAGGAGTCACCTTTGATCGTCGCCTGACATGGAAGACACAGGTTGAGAAAAATCAAACAACAGCAAGGCAGAGAATGGCATTCATGAAAAAGCTTGCTGGTACAACGTGGGGAGCAGATGAGAAAGTTCTCAAGAAGTTATATACTGGACGGGTGAGGCCAGTACTGGAATATGGCATTGCAGCTTGGGCAACAGCAGCTAAGTCAAACTTTAACAAAATAAGTAGAGTCAAAAACCAAGGAATGCGAATCATAACTGGAAGCATGAAGACAACACCTATTAATGAACTATAAAAGATCACTTGTTTACAACCAATGCAGGACAGAAGAGATAGCAGAGCCCAGCAACAAGCAGAAAAATTTAGAAGATTGACAGACCACCTTATGTATAACAGGTTTAATGGTTTTGGAAAAGGAAGAGTGAAGCGTAGCAACTTTGTAGAAACTGCAAAACGAAAGATTAGGGCAGATCCCATACTTAACATATCAACAGTCAAGCCCATTTACAATGCACACAACTTCCCAGCTTGGAGACAGCAGCAACTGCCTGAGATGATAGAAAACATTCCTGGTATTGAGAAAAAGAACACTCAGAATGAAACCGAAAAAAGAAAAATAACCCTCAACTACATAAAAGAACATTACCCAAGCAGCAATTGGATCCATGCATATACAGATGGATCAGCCAAAGATTCAATTATAAATGGAGGAGGAGGAATTCTCCTTAATTTAAAAAATGGAGTGATAAAAACACAGTCAGTGGCAACTGGAAAATTTTCAAGTAACTTCAAAGCGGAGGTAGAGGCTTTGAAAACTGCAGCAGAAATGCTCTTGATGGAGGAAAATAAAGAGAAGCAAATAGCTATCTTCACAGATGCAAAGTCAGCTGTCTCAATACTGAAGAGCAAAAACAGCACAGAACTAGCTGATCTAAGAGCAGCACTCCATGGTCTATGCCAGAAATCCAAAAAAGTTGTAATACAGTGGATCCCATCACATTGCAGTATACCTGGAAATGAAGAGGCTGACAGACTAGCAAAAGAGGGTGGACGATTACCACAGCCTGACATAGACATAACCTATAATGAGGCAAAAAGGTTTATAAAAAGCACTTATAGAACCAAATGGGAATCAGAGCATCCAGGCCACCAGAAGGATGATGCATATTACAAACTCGACCGAGAACAAGTAGCAATCTTCAGACTCCGCACAGGACATAACAGGCTGAAACACCACTTGTTCAATAAACTAAAGACAGGAGATACCGATGAATGTAATTGTGGAACTGGTAAAATGACAGCTAAACATTTGCTGCAGGAGTGTCCAATATATGCAGAACAGAGAAAGATATTTTGGCCCACGCCTGCTTCATTTGAGGACAAGCTCTATGGAGATATCAACAACCTCAAGTTGACTACAGCTTACTTTAACTACATTCAGGTTGACATCTAAAAGTGCATGAAGATGTATTTAGACTGCCACACTTCATACCACAGGTATGTCGGTTACAAAAGCGTCCCAGAGGCATGAAATGGAATATTGCTTGGATAGCACATCCATTACGTGGAAAGTCAGAATCAAAAGTTCACTGTGTGGGCTTCATAAATGGTGGAAAAAGTGTCCTAGTGACACGAAATGGAATATTGCTTGGATAGCAAATCCATTACGTGAAAAGTCCGAATCGAAAGCTCACTGTGTGGGCTTCATAAAAGGTGGAAAAAGTGTCCTAGTGGCACGAAATGGAATATTGCTTGGATAGCAAATCCATTATGTGGAAAGTCTTAATCGAAAGCTCACTGTGTGGATGTCATCTGCAGACTGGACTGCATTCTTCTGGTTTCCGGAGGAACAGCCTATGGTGAACGGAAGGCCCAATATACGGAAGTGAGGCTAAGCAGCCATGTGCAGGACGTGACGATTCCTTGGGTGAGCCCAGTACCAGAACGCTGTGTGATGGCTCTGCAAGTATGGAAGCCTCCTTGGATGGCGGGGAATGCCCATGGTCTGCCCCTGCCTTCCCTTGAGGGTTGACCAGGATGTCTTTGGCTGTTCTATATGGGCCAGCTAGGATGGGGGATAACACCACAACAGTGAGATTCAAACGTCCTAAGAAACCCCCGGGAAGGTTAACCCAGTCAACAAATGCCCGCAGAAGTTGGATGTGCCGGCCTGACGGCGCAAGAACGCAGCTCTGCTGTAAACAGGCACAACGCAGTCACATCCGGAAAAAAATCCGGATGAACGCAGCAGAAGAAGAAGATACCTCATTTATTTTATTTTCTATCTACTGTATTCTCAGCACTCATCTCAGACTCCACTGCCTCCACTTTCCCTATCATTTAATTACTCCAGCATCAACATCCACACAGAACCAACTACACACTTTTCATGAAACATATTTTTGTTCTGTTATTATTTCTGTTTTTCATGATGTTGCTCATTCCAGTAAAAGTGTCATTGGACATGGCAATTTTTTTCTTTACTAGTGTAAAGTGTGTAAAGTGTTTACTAGTGTGTCACAATTTTTTGTTAATGCTACTAAAATTTCTATATGGCATAGTGGTTAAGCTGTCTGCCTGATTCTCAGAAGGTCATGAGTTCACTGTCAGACTGCATCATTCAGTTCATGAGTGCCATGTTTTTGGAGACACTTGGGGCTGTTGCTGGAGTTCTGGAGTTCATGCTCTGTGCAACACTCTCAGCGGGTCGTTAATTCCTCTGCGGAGAGAGACTGAGCTATATGTGATAAAAATTGGTGCAATGAAGTTAATACTCTTGTCTTTTGTTGTTGTTATGGAATAACCTTCACTACAGCATACTATTCTCTTTCAGGTGAAGCCGGTAAAATGGCCGATGTAGTGTCCATGCTGGCAATGAGTGACCCAGTCCACCTTGTACTGATCAAAACAGATGCCATTGGAGACACGTCACTTGTGTCATCTCAGTTCTTTGAGTGGCGTCCTTTGCTGACCTCCAAGCAAGGGGTCATGAAAACTGCACTGGAGATGCATGGCACAGGTGAGGCAGCTTAATGGAAATAGTATACTTAGTATGTATATCTGTTTATATAGTCTACTGGTATGTCTATCTATAGTCTACTTGTGTTTGTATCTATAGTCTACTTGTGTTTGTATCTATAGTCTACTTGTATATCTTTCTATAGTCTACTTGCATATCTGTTTATATAGTCTACTTGTGTTTGTATCTATACTCTACTTGTATATCTTTCTATAGTCTACTTGTATATCTTTCTATAGTCTACTTGTGTATCCATCTATAGTCTACTTGCATATCTGTTTATATAGTCTACTAGTATGTCTATCTATAGTCTACTTGTGTTTGTATCTGTAGTCTACTTGTATATCTTTCTATAGTCTACTTGTGTATCCATCTAAAGTCTACTTGCATATCTGTTTATATAGTCTACTTGTGTTTGTATCTATAGTCTACTTGTATATCTTTCTATAGTCTACTTGTATATCTTTCTATAGTCTACTTGTGTATCCATCTATAGTCTACTTGCATATCTGTTTATATAGTCTACTTGTGTTTGTATCTATAGTCTACTTGTATATCTTTCTATAGTCTACTTGTATATCTTTCTATAGTCTACTTGTGTATCCATCCATAGTCTACTTGCATATCTGTTTATATAGTCTACTTGTATATCTATTATATAGTCTACTTGTATATCTATTATATAGTCTACTTGTATATCTATTATATAGTCTACTTGTATATCTATTATATAGTCTACTTGTATATCTATTATATAGTCTACTTATATATCTGTTATATAGTCTACTTGTATCTCATCTCATCTCATCATGCTGTGTCTGGTGAAGTATAAACACCGTGAGAGTGCCCGATTATGGGCTTCATGTATCAATATTCCCTTGGACTCTGCTATTCCCTCCGTCCGTTTCCCTCTGGTCTGTACATCATTGCTTGTGGTATGCTGTTGAATGATAACCTACTTGTATGGCGAAACTATTTGACTTGCTGTTTTCTAATAAAATCTAGTGCAGCTATAACCCTCACTTTAGTCCTGATTTCTTCATTTCTGATCTTATCTCTTCTTGATACAGTGAGTATTCTTCTCAGGAATCTCATTTCTGTTGTTGTGATTTTTCTTTTCTCTTTTTCTGTCATTGTCCAGGTTTGGCATTGGTAGCATAGAGTTGGTAGGAAGATTGTATTGTAAAGTGCTTTCTTAGTAGTTATTGATACATGTTTGTTCTTTAGTCTACTTGCATATCCGTTTATATAGTCTACTTGTATATATGTTTATATAGTCTACTTGTATATAAGTTTATATAGTCTACTTGAATATCAGTTTATATAGTCTACTTGCATATCCGTTTATATAGTCTACTTGTATATCTGTTTATATAGTCTACTTGTATATCTGTTTATATAGTCTACTTGTATATCCGTTTATATAGTCTACTTGTATATCCGTTTATATAGTCTACTTGTATATCTGTTTATATAGTCTACTTGCATATCTGTTATATAGTCTACTTGTATATCTGTTTATATAGTCTACTTGTATATCTGTTTATATAGTCTACTTGTATATCTGTTTATATAGTCTACTTGTATATCTGTTTATATAGTCTACTTGTATATCTGTTTATATAGTCTACTTGTATATCTGTTTATATAGTCTACTTGCATATCTGTTTATATAGTCTACTTGTATATCCATTTATATAGTCTACTTGTATATCTGTTTATATAGTCTACTTGTATATCTGTTTATATAGTCTACTTGTATATCTGTTTATATAGTCTACTTGTATATCCGTTTATATAGTCTACTTGTATATCTGTTTATATAGTCTACTTGTATATCTGTTTATATAGTCTACTTGTATATCTGTTTATATAGTCTACTTGTATATCTGTTTATATAGTCTACTTGCATATCTGTTTATATAGTCTACTTGTATATCTGTTTATATAGTCTACTTGTATATCTGTTTATATAGTCTACTTGTGTATCTGTTTATATAGTCTACTTGTATATCTGTTTATTTAGTCTACTTGTATATCTGTTTAGTCTACTTGTATATCTGTTTATTTGGTCTACTTGTATATCTGTTTAGTCTACTTGTATATCTGTTTATATAGTCTACTTGCATATCTGTTTATATAGTCTACTTGTATATCCATTTGTATAGTCTACTTGCATATCCGTTTATTTAGTCTACTTGTATATCCGTTTATATAGTCTACTTGCATATCCGTTTATATAGTCTACTTGTATATCTGTTTATATAGTCTACTTGTATATCTGTTTATATAGTCTACTTGCATATCTATTTATATAGTCTACTTGCATATCTATTTATATAGTCTACTTGTATATCTGTTTATATAGTCTACTTGCATATCTGTTTATTTAGTCTACTTGTATATCCATTTATATAGTCTACTTGCATATCCGTTTATATAGTCTACTTGCATATCCGTTTATATAGTCTACTTGCATATCCGTTTATATAGTCTACTTGCATATCCGTTTATATAGTCTACTTGCATATCCGTTTATATAGTCTACTTGCATATCCGTTTATATAGTCTACTTGTATATCTGTTTATATAGTCTACTTGTATATCTGTTTATATAGTCTACTTGTATATCTGTTTATATAGTCTACTTGTATATCTGTTTATATAGTCTACTTGTATATCTGTTTATATCGTCTACTTGTATATCTGTTTATATAGTCTACTTGCATATCTGTTTATATAGTCTACTTGCATATCTGTTTATATAGTCTACTTGTATATCTATTTATATAGTCTACTTGCATATCTGTTTATACAGTCTACTTGTATATCTGTTTATACAATCTACTTGTGTATCTTATATAGTCTACTTGTGTATCTTATTATATAGTCTACTTGTATATCTTATTATATAGTCTATTTGTGTATCCATCTAATCTACTTGTATATCTTCTTCTTCTGTGTTCAACCAGTGTTTTTTCAGTCATAATCGCATTGTGCCTGTTTATTTGCGCTCTTAGGCCGACACATCCAACTTAAGTGGGCGTTTGTTGACTGGGTTAGCCTTCCTGGGTTAGTTGTATATCTTTATATAGTCTAGTTGTGTATCCATCTGTAGTCTACTTTTCTACCTGCTTATATAGTCTACTTGTATATCCATCTATAGTCTACTTGTATATCTGATTCTATAGTCTACTTGTGTTTCCATCTAGTCTACTTTTCTACCTAATTATATAGTCTACTTGTGTATCTTTCTAGTCTACTTTAAAATCTTTCCTAGTAAACTTATCAGGCTGTGTTGACATAGTGGTAGTGCACTTCCCTACCAAGACATTGGGTTTGGGTTTAATCCCCAGCAGAGAGAAGATCATGTCGTCTGATCAGTACGGCTCTGGGGTCAACCAAGCCACATACAAGTGGGTACTAGACAATTTCCAGAATTTTCTTCTGGGAATTATTTTAAAAGGAAAGGAACTGGCCACAGTATCTCATATCTTGTGGCCTAGAATATGTGAAGGCCTTAGACTACAAACCCTGGTGACCGTATCTGCTGTGGGACTTGTGTATCAGGTCAGCATGGCCGAATGGATAAGAACGGGTGTTCTTAAATATCCGGTGTGCTGATGCCAAGATAAGGGGTTCAGCCCCTACACCGGACAGTTGGACTGCAATGTTGACCTATCATCCTTGACTTTGGGACGTAAATTATAAGTACCTCTGAAGTCTGAGTGCGTTCGCCAGATGGCGAGGGATATTGTTAATAGGGAAAGCTAATCCACACACAAAATTCAGCCTAACACTACTAGAAGTAGTGTGTATGGACTATGTTTGAGTTCAAAGCGAGTGAGTGCAAAAAAAACAAAAAAAAAAACTTATGTATCTTTGTATGGTCTAGTTAGAGAACCCATATATATTTCTGTAGTCTACTCATGAATACACTTGACCAGGAAGAACACTGACATTCTTCAAGATGGAAGATATTAAAGGTCACAGTGGCTTGGATAGAACAGTAATGGAAGTCACTGTTCTTGGAAGGAGAGGCTAGGATTGACCAGAAGAAAAATGGATGCGGGACATTGCAGACAACTTAGGCATCATACAGCATGAGGCAGGACAACTAGCAAAGGATTGAGAACCTTTTGTGGCCGGGCCTTCACAAGAATAATGATCTGCAAAGGACCTGAAGCTCTTGTGTATGTTTCTGTAGTTCACTTAGAGAGTTTGTACATCTCTGTAGTCTACTTACAATTTGTATATCTTTCACTGGTCTATTTACAGGGCCCTAATTATATCTTTAGTATACTTACAGTGTATCATAACAAGGTGAGCAACAGGAAGGACAAAAGGAAGAGAATTGTTTTTGCTTTCAGTTAAATGAAAATGTTCTCCCTCTGAACTCGCATGTAGCTCCACCTTTGTAAAATGGGAGATGAAGCGGTAGTTTATTACATTGTGCTTCAAAATAGGCATAATAATTACAACCTATGGTTGTCAAGACCAGGAATGGTGTTATACCTCTACATAGTACAAAGCCTGGGCTGCATTGTTGACACCATGTGTTACCCATGTAGCATGATCCCTCTCTCAGCCTGTCTAGTTTACTCCAGAGGAAAGGCAACACCAATACCTCTGGAACAAGACAAGCTGCAGAAACTGCCAGATCAGCAAATCAATGCTCTGACTGTCCCCGGTTGGAGCCTCACCTAATAATGTAGTTAATTAATGTATGTGAAGACCTGTCTCTTTATTCATCATATTATTTCTGTGGAATTGTCGTTACCATTTTAGGCAGTGTCCAGTCTCTCTCTTCTTATGTCTTTTATCTCCCATTGGAGAATAATAAGTAAAGGTCCCTATTACACGCCTTCAGGTGCATTAGGCATATGTTTCTAAACATATATATTTATAGACCAATCAGCACTCAAGGTGATGTGGTCAGTATCACGCTGGCCGCCTTTGCCTCCCAGTACATCTGCTGGTACCCATTTAAGGCTGGGTTGACCTGGTAGCCCAGGCCACTTTCATAAATTAAAACCCACCCCCAAAGTGGATAGAACTTCTGACCCCCCTATTGAAGCATAAGCCCTTAGCCAACCCATGCAATGCTGTCCATTCTCTTGCTATCTCTTGCAGCTCCTCATCCATGTCCTCCCCTCTTTATTCATTTCTGTCTCTAATTCTCTTCTCTATGTCCAATAGTTTTGTTTATTTCTGTAACTTTACAAGAGAATTATATTGTCATGTAGGCTTAACACAATTTTGTAAACAGGAAGTGAAGCACACGTTCCAGTTGGCGTATTGGAGTTGCAGTTGGAGCTTTTCCCAAAAGCATCCCAGAGCCTTGAAGAGAATGTAATCCGAGCTCAGATAGACTTGGAGAGGAGCCGCCAGGCAGAGAGAGAAAGGATGTTCCTGGTGTATGCTAAACAGTGGTGGAAGGAATACCTGCAGATTCGAGAATCCCACAGCCAGAGGCTGGTGAAGATGTTTGCCCAGGTATGTATTGGGATGTGAATGCTGGGGTATATAGACTTTCTAGTCCTGGGTGAGTAATGGAGTAGGCATTCTAGTCTAGGATTCCTATTCGTAAAAAAAAACAAAAAACTTTCCACCAACATTCAACTAGCCTCTGTGGCGTTGGTTATCTTCTTCTTCATTTGTGTTCATCCAGAGAGTTTTTTTCGGACATGATTGCGTTGTGCCTATTTACAGCAGAGCTGCGTTCTTGCATCGCTATTCCGACACATCCGACTTCTGAGGGCATTTGTTGACCAGGTTAACCTTCCCAGGGGTTTCATAGGATGTTTCATAGGACTCTCACTGTTGTGATGTTATCCCCCATCCCAGCTGGCCCATTTAGAACAGCCGAAGACATCCTGGTCGGCCTTCAAGGGAAGGCAGGGGCAGACCATGGGCATTCTCTGCCATCCAAGGAGGCTTCCATAATTGCAGAGCCGACACAGGTGCTCTGGTACTGGGCTCATCCAAGGAATCGTTATGTCCTGCACATGGCTGCTTAGCCTCACTTCCGTATATTGGGCCTTCCATTCACCACAGGCGGTTTCTCCGGGAACCAGAAGAATACAGTCTGCAGATGATATCCACACAGTGAGGTTTCAATTCGGACTTTCCACATAATGGATTTGCTATCCAAGCAGTATTCCATTTCGTGCCACTAGGACACTTTTTCCACCTTTGATGATGCCCACACAATGAGCTTTAGATTCAAACTTTCCAAGTAATGGATTTGCTAGCCAAGCAATATTCCATTTCATGCCTCTGTAACGCTTTTGCTACCGACATACCTGTGGTTTGAAGTGTGGCAGTTTAAGTACTTCTTAATGCACCTTTAGATGTCAACCTGAATGTAGTTAAAGTAAGCTGCAGTCAACTTGAGCTTGTTAATATATCCATGGAGCTTGTCCTCAAATGAAGCAGGTGTGGGCCAAAATATCTTTCTCTGTTCTGCATATATTGGGCACTCTTGCAGCAAATGTCTATCTGTCATTTTACCAGTTCCCCAATTACATTCATCGGTATCTCCTATCTTTAGTTTATTGAACAAGTGGTATTTCAGCCTGTTATGTCTTGTGTAGAGTCTGAAGATTGCTACTTGTTCACTTCGGTCAAGCTGGGTGCTCTGATTCCCATTTGGTTCTATAAGTGCTTTTTATAAATCTCTTTGCCTCATTATAGGTTATGTCTATGTCAGGCTGAGGTAGTCATCCGCCCTCTTTTGCCATTCTGTCAGCCTCTTCATTTCCAGGTATACTGCAGTGTGATGGGATCCACTGTATTACAACTTTTTTGGATTTCTGACATAGCCCATGGAGTGCTGCTCTTAGGTCTGCTAGTTCTGTGCTGTTTCTGCTCTTCAGTATTGAGACAGCTGACTTTGCATCTGTGAAGACAGCTGTGTGCTTCTCTTTATTTTCCTCCATCAAGAGCATTTCTGCTACAGTTTTCAAAGCCTCTACACCTCCGCTTTGAAGTTACTTGAAAATTTTCCATTTGCCACTGACTGTTGTTTTCACTCCATTTTTTAAATTAGAATTCCTCCTCCTCCATTTTCTATTGAATTTTTGGCTGATCCATCTGTAAATGCATGGGTCCAATTGCTACTTGGGTAATGTTCTTTTATGTAGTTTAGGGCTATTTTTCTTCTTTCTATTGAAAAAGCCGAAGGGTTTATGCCTGTGATGTCAGCTGGGGGATTGGCTGGCGAGTTCTCCTTTGTGTCCGTCTCCTCTGGCGGTTTCTTTGTTCAGTATTGGTTTCTGGCTTGTCTGTTTTGATTCGTTGCAGTCCTTATAAGGACTCTAGGGTGACGAGGCTTGAGTCATATTACCGGTTGAAGATTGTTTTCCCCTTGAATTTATTTGTCAGTGAGGTGTTTCACTGGTCTTTGGCTTGGCTCCAGCTTGCGTCTTCTCTGTGGTTTTTCTCGGAGCTTCTTCTGGCTCTGCATGTTTCTCATCCATCTCTTGTGCAAACTTTTCCTGAGCTTCTTCCTCTTCTTTGTGTTCTTTGTCTTGTCAGAATTCATAATGTTTTTTCCATCTTTTGAGGTAACTCTCAGGATCCACCTCAGTTTTCTTCAGATGTCTGGTAGTCAGTTGATTTATTCTTGTATTTCTTAGATCTCGTGTGCGGGCTGCTGGCCTTGGCTTGGGGTTTCACATTGGTTTTTGACTTGGCTCCAGCTTGCGGCTTCTCTGTGGTCTTTCGCGTGGCTTCTGTTGGTTTGTTCTGGGTTATTTTCCTTTCGGCTTTTAGCAGTTCTCTTTCGGTCTTGATTGTTTGTAGAATTTCCTCATTTTCCTTTTTAATCTGTGCCATGCATTCCACCTCTTGCCTGATGATCCGCCGGATTTTCTTCATGTCAGCCAGTATTCTTTCACTGTCGCTTGTTGGCGTCGGTGTCAGGAGTGCGCCGACTTGTTTCTTCAGCTCTCAATCTGCTCTTGTAGTTGGGACTTTTCAGCTTGTGAAATGCTCGTGGCTGTCTTGCACCTCCGCATTGCTTCCTTGTATGGTGTCTTTGTATTTATGGCGATCTTTAAGACGTCTCTGTGTCTTTGGATGTACAGACAGCCCAGATATCTTGCTCCATGCTTGCCGAGGCAGTTGGCGCACTTTCTCTTGTCATTAGGCACTCGGAAGTGCTTCTCCTGTTTGGCCAGCAAACATTCCTTTAAGGCGTGGTGTTCGGCGCAGTATCGGCAGAATTGTCTTTCTGCGGCATGTTGTTCTGCTGTGGCCGGCCCTCTGGCACCTTGAGAATTGTGTGATTTTCGGGAGGAACCGTTCCGGCTGTTATAATTTCTTGTTCATAGATGCTGTGATCGGCATCTCACTTCTCTCTATTGTTACCACCGCTAGTGTCGTAGGGATCTTGGAGTACGTTAGAAGCCGCTCCACCCTCAAGATTCGGATGTGGGGATTTTCCATTTTCCTGTTGTAGCTGCTTCAGGATCTGTTCATCTGTCAGCTCCACTTGGATACGTTTGACAACCCATCTGATCATCTGTGAGTCGGTGTTTCAGACTCTGGTGTCTTTCTCCTCTCTTCTTCTCAGCCGTCTTGGCTCTTGTCTGTGGTGGGTTGTTGTCAATCTTCCTCGTGGTAGCTTCATTTGATGTTACAGTAGGTTCTGGTTCTTTGCTGCAGGTCGCAGGCATGTTCTCTCCTCTCGTCATCTTTAAGGTCTTGGCGGCTTCCACGCTGCTCATCTTGTATGTCGGGTGTCTTTTGGTGTTAGTCTTGCTACATGCCATTTTCTCCCCCATATCAGGTTTCTTGAATAGTTTGAGTGACTTGTTCTCAATAGCACTCCACAAGTGCGAATGAAGTCTAGGATAGGTGCTTTTCTAGTTTAGGATAGTGCTTGGGTAGACGTTGTCCACGATGGATGCTTGGGTACGCAGTGTAAGTCTAGGATGAAGGATAGGATAAGCAAACAATCTAGTCAAGGATGAGTGCTGGGGTAGGCAGACAATCTAGTCTGAGATGAGTGCTAGAGTAGACAGACAATCTAGTCTAATATGAGTGCTAGGGTGGGCAGAT
This sequence comes from Cepaea hortensis, assembly GCA_963921405.1. Lineage (NCBI taxonomy): Eukaryota > Metazoa > Mollusca > Gastropoda > Stylommatophora > Helicidae > Cepaea > Cepaea hortensis. The sequence goes on along the minus strand of OY992876.1, from coordinate 128,832,979 downwards.
AGTCTAGTCTAAGATGAGTGCTAGGGTAAACAGACAATCTAGTCAAGGATGAGTGCTAGGGTAGGCAGACAATGTAGTCTAGGATGAATGCTAGGGTAGGCAGATAATCTAGTCTAAGATGAGTGCTAGGATAGGCACACATTCTAGTCTAAGATGAGTGCTAGGGTAGACAGTCTAATCTAGGATTATGCTAGGGCAGACAGACATCTAGTTTAGGATGATGCTAGGGTAGGAAATCTAGTCTAGGATGATGCTAGGGTAGGAAGAGAACCTAGTCAAGGATGAGTAATAGGGTAGGCAGACAATCTAGTCTGGGATAGGTTTTAGGGTAGACAGAAAATCTAGTCTGGGATAGGTTTTAGGGTAGGCAGACAATCAAGTTAATGATGGGTTCTAGGGTAGGCAGACAATCTAGTCTAGGATGGGTGCTACGTTAGGTGGTGTAGGCCCAGGCAGTCTATGCTTCTTGTCTGTTCTTTTAGCACTTTTGTGTACATTTTATCATTCTAGTCGTTAAACTGTCTTTGGTATGTGATTTTAATATACAACTATATCAAAGAGACACACAGCATTCTTTGGTCAAATAACAGAAGGGAGGCATTGGATAATATTGTGATGACTAGTGGGAGAAGAGGCAGACCAAGAGAAATGATGCTGGGTTGGCTGAGACGGTGGCATGAAGGAATATCATCAACAGAGTTGATCCTGTACACCATAAACAGAGATCTGTAGAGAGACATAAATGCCTTTACCAGTTGGTAGGACACATGATGATGTGATATATGGACTAGTCATTGTTCTGCAATATATGATGTAGTCAGAATTCTGTGTTTAGTGATATAGAAGTGAGGTAGTCAGTATTCTATTTGACGTATTCAGTATTTCCGTAATGGTTTTCTGTTGGGAATTGATGCTGTTTAGCAGATTCAGTGTGCCAAACAAAAAATAAGTTTAAACGAAACAAAAATTGGTGGCGGAAAATGGGAAGTACGAATGAGTCACAGTTATGACGTTATTAATATGGTAGCATTGTAGTATAACACATCCATCCATCCATCATGTGCCATGCAGATAAGTGGGCGGCCATGGTTTGCCATCTCACTCGATCACCAGAGTCGTGGATCAGCTCTGTGTTTCTGCCTCGACCATGCCACATGGCCAAGCCATCCAGGTATTTATCTCTGTCTTCCCCTTGTTCTCTTCCCTTCGATCTTGCCAGTTGTCACCAAGTTCTCCAAGTCATTTCTTCTCATAACCTCATAACATGCCCCACAAATTTTGAATGTATAACACAACAATGGAAGACAATAGGGAAACAAAACTCGCTTACACTCAGGAAATAAATTACCGTAGACCCCAAGGTAGACCAAGAAGACGGTGGAGAGATAATATATTTATATACAGACCTACAAGCACTTGGAATCAACGACTGGCAAGAGAAGGTCAACCAGAGAGACGAATGGAGATGGATTGTATCTGCAGCAAAGAACCTCAATGGCTCGGAACGCTGAAGAAGAAGAAGACATTTTGGCAATATGTAAGCCCAAAGCAGATATGAGAAGTCACCAAAGACTGTTAGTAATCCTTCGGCACTCAACCAATTAATTTCCTTAGAATTTAGCAGCATTTCAGTTTCATTTAACTTTGTTTCAATTGATTTTCTTTGTATTATGAACAACCAGGATGAAAATGGCTTTAAACGACCCGTGTCATCATTTGTCAAGCCTTTAAGGGCTGGCAGGTTGCTGGACACTCCCAGGCAAGCAGCCCGCTTCGTAGCCCTGATGCGTTATGAGAAAGTTCAGGCATTGGGAGGTGGAGACAAGGTGGAACAGTGGACCAGTACTCACGCTTTCCTGTGTCGCAACAGAGGGGTAAGTGAGGGCCTCTTGTTTCCACACCGATTTCAGCTGAGAAGTTATCTGTCTGTGGTTATACAATTTTATGTTTTGTTTTTCTTTATTTATAAGCTAATTTTGCCCCCTTCATTTATAAACTTGTTTTTCTTCATTTATAAACTTTTTTTTGGGGTTCATTTATAAACTTTTTTCATTTATAAACTTGTTTTGTTTTTCTTCATTTATAAAATTTTCTTCATTTATAAACTTGTTTTTCTTCATTTATAAACATTTTTGTTCATTTATAAACTTTTTTCATTTATAAACTTGTTTTGTTTTTCTAATTTTCTCTTCATTTATAAACTTTTGTTTTTCTTCATTTATAAACTAATTTTGTTGTCTTTATTTAGAAACATTTTGGTTTTCTTAATCCCTAAACATGTTTGCGTAGGTGGGGTTTTTTGTTTTGTTTTTGGTATTGATTCATCATAATTACAATAGGATTTATAAAGTATAATTTTCAGAAAGCTGAAACGAAAAATGAAAATAATATTTGATAATGATGCATTTCCATTGGTCAGGATTGTGAAGACCATACTGTGCTGTTGTGCAGTTTGCTGCTAGGCTTCGGGCTGAATGCTTACGTGTGTGTGGGGACTAAAGTTAATGGTTCTGTCCATACCTGGGCAATGACCGTCAGCGCGGAAGGGCTCATCACCTTCTGGGAAAGTTTGAATGGTCACCGGTGAGTTACAAACCCCTGCCTCTTTCCCTATTTCTTCTGTGGCTAGTTTTGTTCACATTTATACTTTGGGTTAAAGTTAGTTGCATGTCGTTTACAGGATGTCGCAGTCAACCCCAGCATTTTTTATTCAATTTGTGATTTAGAAGGCAAGTTTACGTTTAGTAGTTTGCCATTTGCTTTCTGAATTCAGACACTCATACTATTGTATGAAAATCAGTGCAAGGCGGTCTGCTTCCAAACCGGCCGCAGTTGTGTTTTGAATGCAGAATTGTGGATTTTGTTTGTAACCACTTCACCACAGTACCACTCATCTTTGGGTAGGTTTATCATAATGTCCTTCTTGTGGTAGTTTTGTCATCATTTCTTCTGCTAGTTACTTTGTCCTCATTACTTTTATTGGTATATTCGTCTTGGTTTCCTGTATTGGTAGTTTTGTCCTAATGTCTTCCTTGATTATCTTTGTCTTAACTTAAATTTTGTTTTGTTTAGTAGTTTCGACTTATTTTTTTGTGTTGGAAGTTTTGACCAAATTTCATCTTTGGGTAATTTGTGTCCTAATCTTTTCCCTTGGTGGGATGTCCAAATGGCATCTGTTGGTAGTGTTGAGTCTTTAGTTTTTTTCATGTAAATGTGTCCTATACTTTGTTTATATTTTGTAAATTAAAATAGTTTACATCTTATATATTATTTCTATATGTGTGAGAGAGATTATAGTCTGTTCAGAAATGAATGCCTTGATTCACGATCAGTTTTTATGAAAACTGTCCATTGCATCATTATGAATGTTTTCCTGCCGTCTTATATTTATCCCCACCCGAGGAATATGTCTTTGATAGGTCCAAAGACAACTTAAATCATCGAAAGCGGCGACATTTCTTTGATGTTTTGCCGAAAATGTATTGAATTCACGCTAACAAACTAGTTTTACGGCAAAGCACGTCACTACGGGTAACGACACAAGTACAAGGCGTAGCCAGATTCGTATGGGAGTTGGTGCAATAAAAATATGTCGCTTAAAAGTCGACAGAGTCGACTGCATTGCACCAGGGTTTTATCCCATATGGCTCAGTCTCTTTCCGCAGCGCGGAAAGCGTCACACAAAACACGAACTCCGTAGCTCTAGCGACGACACTCGAGAGTCTTAGAAAAATGCACTCGTAAAATGGACGCGGCCCTGAATCGAACATACAACCTTCAGAGCCCGAGTCGGACGGCTTCACCACTTCACCACGGAGACTCCCGAGAGGGGTGCAATGTGTAATATTAGTAAAGACAGAGAACTTACAGAGGCATTGGGTAAATAAAGTGTAAATTGACAGGAAAGTAGAAGGAATATATTTCTTACCCTATTTTTCATTTCTTTCTTGTTTCTTCAGCTGCTGATTAATAATGTGTACACAAGAAGTCATGTTACTAGAATGCATTTAGCATTTTATATTAAGTTCGTGAAAGCTTCCAAATAGCTGTGCGTTAATGTGCGTATGGAGTGACCAGAAATGATACCGCAATTTAGTCATCATATGTCAATTTTTAAGGATCTGTTCAGCTGTCTGTATAGTTTGCTCACATGTACACATGGTGACAGACCTGCTTTGAGTCTTCGTGAAAGTTTGTCTACTCTGCTGTTTACCGTTCAGAGACGGAACATGATTACCTGTTTTGCACTATGAGAATAGTTGTCAGTGTCCCTATAGTAAGTTTTCTTCTTAACGACCAAGATGTTGGTCCTCTTTTCATTGAAGTTTATAGATTGATTCGTATGCACGTGTGTTGTCCCCTAATTTGACAACGTGTTTGCTCTCACGTTTCTTGTTATCCCACAATATGTCAGTCTCCACCGCAATATTACTCTTCTGTTGGAATTCAATGCGTTTAGTGTTTTTTTTTTTTTCAATACCAGTTGTTTGTCACCGCTGAGGGCTTGCGGAATTGAAAATTCATCCCTGTGGAATACAAACTGTTGCCATTGACATTGTGCTGATGCTGTAATGTTTAGGGCCTGCAATTTGTTTGAATAGTTGGAGCAAAATATCCCAGTAAGCGTGCACGTGGATTAAGGTCTGCGATCTTCCCAGACCTTAATCTGTGTCGGACGATTCCAATAGGTTGATGACTGCTCTTGGTTGCATAAAATTCAATCCATCCTTTCTCCAATAGTCCTCTTCCTCTTTCAACACATGGTCCTCACATTTTTTCCAGTAACTTTTATCAATATTTAATAGCGTGGACTGGGTTAGTATCTTGACGTCAGACAATTTGAGTGTAGTATTGTCAGCTGCCACCTGTCCTTTAATTTTAGCCCATACAAGTTCTACAGGGGTTAAATGAGAATGGTACAGCGGAAATCTCAAGCACCTATGGCCATGCTCTTCTATCATCTCGTCGATTTGATATTTCTTGCTTTTTTTGCGCCTGTTTTACAAGGGACAACAACTGTAGCTTGAAATATGTTTCTGGAAATGGTATATTTTCCCTTCGGAGCCATATCTTTATTGCTTCCTTTGTGCTCGATGCCATAAATATTTTGTCTTCTTGGGCAACAACATTGTGATATGATGCATTGTCCATGATTAGACAAGACGGTCTATCAAGGAATGGAAGTACTGTTTTCTCTAGCCAATCTCTAAATACATTACCATTCATCTCATTATGATAATCCCTATTGTCTGTGTGCTTTGATACAAACACGAGTCCAGCATTCTGTAGTAAGCCATTATGAGTACTACCAGCATAGGCTATGACCAAACGCTGTCCTTTACTACTGGGCACATATCGCTTTATCTTTCCATCCACTGATTGCCATTCTTTTTCACTTGTGTGGTGTGCATTGATCCCCGTCTCATCCAAATACACTATGTCATAATTTTCTTTGCGCATTTCCCTTATTTCACGTAGGTATCTGCTTCTCATGGCTCCTAAATGCGGTTGCTCGCAAAGGATATTTCTACCTCCTTTGTACTTTCTAAAAGTGAAGCCTAATGTCCTTATAATTTTTCACAAAGTTGTTTTGGATAGCTCTATGTTATTGTTCTTTCTCAACCAAACCCTAAGTTTTCTTACAGCCACTGTTTCTTTGACATCCATCATTTTTTTAATAATAACTTGCCTTACTACATCCTTGTCAAAGCTGTCTACAATTGCCTTTCTACCTACCATTTGCTTATCGCGTGTTGGTTTCATTCCAGATTCTTGCGCCCATCGACGAAATGACAGTTTACTCAAACCCAATGCATGCACTGTTTTTTTGGGGGGATTTGTAACAGTATGAAACAGTTTCCTGCGATCAGTTTCTTGACAAAAATATGTGTACAACTTTATAGCGATGCTTTGAACTGTACAAAATTTCACATTCAATCCCATTGAACAATATTCACACATTCAAATATTAGCTATTAGTATTATATTAATGGTAAGATTTATTTATATAATCACGTTTCATGAAAGAATCCACATTGACGACACCTCTGAACACTCCCATGTAACTGCGCGCCGAACGTGCCAAAACGTGAACCACGAGAAATTTTTTTAAAAAGCGAAGTTGTCTAGGTGAAGGTGTAATCATCATCATCATCATCAAGTGCCGTGCCGGCTGGCGTAGGCGTTCATGGCTCTCCACAGATCTCGGTCTTTGGTTTTCTGGATCAACTCTGCTGCTGATATTCCTCCATGCCACCGTCTCAATCCATCCAGCATCACTTCTCTTGGTCTACCTCTGCCTCTCTTCCCCTCGATCTTTCCAGTTGTTACGATGTTCTCCAATGCCTCTCTTCTCATCACATGACCGAAGAAAGCTGTTTGTCTCTTTGTCTTATTGTTGTATATAATGTTCTAGTTTCATTAGCCTGTTTCAGGCAGTCGTCATTAGTTACATTCGTCTCAGGAACCACATCTCTGTTGCTTCTAATTTCTTCTTAATTTGTTTATTTACATTCCAAGATTCACTGCCATACAGCAAAACTGGTTCCACATAGCATTTCAGCACTCTCTTTCTTACATTCAGTGATAGTGACTTATTGCATAAGATACTCTTCATTTTCTGAAATGCGGCTTTTGCCTGCCCTATTCTGCTCCTAATCTTTGTTGTACATCTTCCATCTGATGTTATAAATGCCCCTAGGTATCTAAAATTATCAACTTGGTTAAGGATTTTCCCTTCTATTTCTATGTCACATTTTGGTGTCACCATTTTCTTTGATATTACCATTGTTACTGGTGTAATACATTAAAAAATTATGAACTTAATTTCTGACCTGTAAATTATATACCGCATATAAACATACGTCCCCGCTAATCACTGGTATCATGAAGGCTAATAGACTACAATGGCTGGGGCATATAGAAAGAATGGAAGATAATAGGGAAACAAAACTCGCTTACACTCAGGAAATAAATGATCGTAGACCCTGAGGTAGACCAAGAAGACGGTGGAGAGATAATACATGTACAGACCTACACGCACTTGGAATCAACGACTGGCAAGAGAAGGTCAACCAGAGAGGCGAATGGAGACGGATTGTATCTGCAGCAAAGAACCTCAATGGCTCGGAACGCTGAAGAAGAAGAAGAATATACATTGAAATCTGCTGTACAATCTCCAGAACAAAATTTTTTTTTGTTGGGTGGACATAATGATAAGGTTATATGCTAAATTTCATCATTTTCCATCAGTTGGTTACTGAGATATGGAATTTTATATTGCGGCAGGCAAAAATAAACAGACTATAATAAAGTGTTACTTAATTATTTGCTATTTTTGACAATTAAAATGAAATATAAAAACTACCCTTGCGGTGGCACTTAGTTGTTGTTGGCTAAATTCCATACTACATCTAATGGCATGTCATATACTAAAAGTTAATCCTATCTGAACAGGTATGTGCATGAACCAGTCAACCCTGACGCCCCGCCCATGTCCAGGCTGGAGCGACCCAGGTACCCGTACAAGACCGTGGGCTGTGTCTTTAACCACCAGTCTTTCTTTGCCAACAGCCAGGTGAGCTATTATTTTGTTGTTTATTTTGTCGTTGTTCTTGTTGTTTATCCTGATTCTGCTGTTGTAAATAAAGGGCCCATATTTCATGAGGTGTATAGAGTATATGGTGCTGGCACCATATTTTGAGACTAGTTTGCACTTGATGGGTGATGTAGTTAGTACCACGCCGGCCATTTTTACTTCCCAGGAAATGTTGGGCTGGGTTGTTCTGGGAGCCAGATCAATGGAAAAAATAAATAAAAGCAACAATTTTAAGAACATGCATCTTTTCTGCGGCAACATACAGATTTTTCAGCAGGGTGCTCGCTCTGTGCAAAGAAGCTGAGCCATATAGAGTAAAACTTGGTACATTGAAGTCGACCTTCTTACATTTAACTCCTTTGCTTCATGTGAAATTATCTCTCATGTTTGACATCTTCTATTCTGACTATACCATCAGTCAAGCCATTTTATAGTTTGCTCTAATGTTGACCTTTTAAGTCCATCCATCCATCATGTGCCATGCCGATAAGCGTGGGCGGTCATGTTTTGCCATCTCACTCGATCAACCAGAGTCACGGATCAGCTCTGTGTTTGTCTGACCTTGCCATGTGGCCAAGCCATCCAGGTATTTACTTCTTGGTCTTCCCCTTGGACTCTTCCCTTTGATCTTGCCAGTTGTCACCAAGTTCTCCAATTCATTCATTCTCATAACATGCCCAAATATTTTGACTGTCTACGTCTAATGTTTCTAATCAGTTTACGATCTTCATTTGTTTCTTGTAGGAAATGGAAACAAATAGGTATATTTAGCTCCAGCGAGAAGAAATGTACTAAACACAAACACGTTGCACATACCTTACAAGGAGATCCATCGTATCCCGAAATGCAGGTGAAAATAAAAAAATCCAAAATCAGAAGCAATAAATATATAAATTGAATAATAAAATAAAATACACACAAATGCGTACAAAACGACACACAGGACGGCCGACATTTCGATTCTCAGAATCTTTGTCAAGGACAGGACAACACAGATAAATATGACAACGAAATACAAAAAGCAAAGAAAAAAACACTACTTCGTTCCCATGTGGGACAGAAAAGGTGGCTTTGCTAGTTGCGAAGGCGCTCGTTGGCTGCAGAGTTTAAGTATAGTGGGTTACCAGATAGGATTTAGGTCGCCAAAAATATGCGAACAGTCTGATATGGGGTTGTGGGGGACAGTTAGGTATGAATATATGGGGGGGGGGGGGGGGGGGAGAGAACGACTTCTTGAGTAGACATGACTAGAACAACAGCGAATGAGAAGCAGATGAAAGACTCTCCAAATTGTAGACAAAATCTCTATAAATTAAATGTTATTTGCTGTTGGTTTACATTGTGTCAGTAAATGGATTAGTTTCTCATGATATATGCATTTTATTTGTGAGCCTTTATCTATTATGTAGTTTGTCATCCATTGAGTATTGAAATTTGTTATTGTAATGGTCCTTTGTTAATCGGATCTTCTCCGTGTAATATATTTTATTATGTGTGATATTGTATATTTTCTTCATGTAAAAAGATTTCTAGATATTTTCCCTTGTACTGTAATGTGTTTTCTACCTATTCAAGGATCATATTTTCTTCCTGAGCAGACGGGTATATTTCACCAAAATGTTATACCTAGGTACGATTGCCGTCTGCTGGTAAGAAAATCTGGGTTATCTGGTTGCTATATGGAACCATTCCATAGAAGCTTCATTTATGCCACACATTTAAATAGTTTGTATATAGCTTCTAAACCTGTAAGGCATAATCTTTATATTTAAGTAATACAAACATTTTCATCAGAATATTTATCTGTTCTGTAAACATGATATTGTGTCAACTAAATAATACAGGTCTTTAGTTAATCTTGTGCTTGGGGAGCACTGTTGTATTTGTTTTATGTTATTCTGCATTGACTGGGTCATAGTTGTTCACTCATTGTGTGTTGGCATTCATTAACGGTCTTCATCCATTGGATAATGGATTTCAGTACATTGGGCAATGAATCCTTATAGTTGAAAGGGTCTTTATTAATTAATACATCTTCATGTGGTAATATTTATAATTCTGTTTTTACATTTTCTGATTGACACTTAGCATTGTTTAAAATATCTCTCAAATTTCACACCTTACATCTCTACATCTGTACTATCTTTGAAGCTAATAATTTTATGATGTATCTTATTCATAGATCAAATGTTTTCCCGGTGCAGACAGATATTTTTGACCAAAGAGTTTATGCTTTGGTTCTTTGGCTGTCTGCTGACAGACAATCTGGCATATCTCGTTGCTGCATGGAGCTGTTCCATAGTGGCTTCATATATGTTACACATTTCAATATTTTGTATTCGCCTCCCTACACATATGAAGCTTAATCTTTGAGATTTAGTTATAGAAACCTTTTTCATCAGAATGTTCTGTAAAGATGATTTATATATGTTTTTCATCAGGATGGTACATATTGTTAATATTTCCTGCAATTTTCTGCTGTCATTTAACTGATAAAACGTTTTTAGCTTATGTTCTAGATTCCCTTGCAGTCAACACCAGCATTTTTTAGCTGCTGTTGATGTACTAGGCAAATTTTACGTTCAGTAGTTTGCCATTACTTTCTGACATATACCAACACGTTATAACACAACGCGACACGGTCTGCTGCACAAATTAGTCGCGGCTGCGTTTCGAACGCCTGGTAAGCGGCTCATGAACCGCGTTCGCAAGCCTTTGGCCACGGAGCGATTTCATCCAATGCAGACAACTATTTTTGACCAAAGGGTTTATGCCTTGGTTCTCTGGCTGTCTGCTGATAAAATGAATCTGGCATATCTCGTTGCTGCATGGAACTGTTCCATAGTGGCTTCATATATGCCACACATTTAAATAGTTTGTATACTGCCTCCTAAACCTATAAAGCACAATATTTAAATTTAAGTAATACAAACCTTTTCATCGGAATGTTTATCTGTTCTGTAAACATGATTTTGTGTCAACTAATTAATAAAACAGGTCTTTAGCTAATCGTTTGCTTCGGGAGTACTGTTGTATTTGTTTTATGTTATGTTGTCTGCATTGACTGAGTCATAGTTTTTCACTCATTTTGTTCTGGCATTCATTGGGTAATGGTTTTCATCCATTGGATAATGGATTTCAATAATTGGCCAATGAACCTTTATAGTTAAAAGGGTCATTATTAAATAATGCATCTTCATGTGATCATATTTATAGTTCTGTTTTCACGTTTTCTATTTGACACTTAGTTAGTATTGTTTAAAATATCTCTCAAATTTCACACCTTACGTCTTTACATCTGCACTATCTTTGAAGTTAATAATTTTCTTATGTAATCTTTTTCATAGCTGATATTCTCTTCCAGGGAAGATGGATATTTTTAACCAAAGGGTTTATGCCTTGGTTCTCTGACTGTCTGCTGATAGAAAATCTGGCATATGTCGTTGCTGCATGGAACTGTTTCATAGTGGCTTCATATATGCTATACATTTCAACAGTTTGTATTGGCAAATTGGTTTTCAGTCATTGTGTCATGGCTTGCCATTCATTGGATAATGGCTTTCCATGCACTGGGAAATTGTTCTGTATTGTTTAATTACATTACATTGGCACCTTTCCGTCTTGACAGACGATAGTGTGTGCTTTAAAAAGGCATAACTTTTAACTATGGCGGTAGCGAGTGTGACTGATAAGGCCAATTTGCGCTGTAAATGTCCGTTCACAGTGGGTGCATGTGAACACGTGGTCATTTCCACCATCATGCACCATCTTACGTCTCAAACGCTTGGTGTGTGACTTTTCTGCAATAATTTTCTCCTTTGACTTTATTCCATTTCTGATATTTGCCCTCCATGCAACACGCTCAGCGGCGACTTGCTCCCAATGTGCATTATCAATGCCTGTATCAATCATGTCCCGCTTACACACATCTTTGTATCGTAGTAGAGGCCGACCCTGAGATCTCTTACCCATCTGTAATTCACCAAAAAAGATATCCTTTGGTATTCTACCATCATCCATCCTCCTAAGATGTCCTATCCATCTAAGTCTACGAAGACTGGGCATGGAATAAACTGTCACACAACCTGATCTTTCCAATACTTCAGTATTTGTGATTTTGTCTTGCCACTTAATACCAAGAATTCTTCGCAGACACCGCATATGAAAGCTGTTTAAGTTGTTCTCTTGGTGTGAGTAAGTTGTCCAGGTTTCACTGCCATAGAGAAGAGTACTAAGGACACAGGCTTGATAGACAAGGACTTTTGTTTTGGCAGTAAGCTTCCTGTTCTCCCAGACTCTTTTTCTTAACCTGTTCATTGTTGTTGCTGCCTTACCAATCCGGATGTTGATTTCCTGATCTAGGGATAATTTGCTATTTACCACTGATCCTAGATATGTAAAATGGTCTACTATCTCTAGTTCGGCGTCGTCAATAAAGATTGATGGTACCCCATGTGCACCTTGTGACATCATCTGTGTCTTCTTTTTGCTAATTGTTAAACCAAATTCAGAACAAGCATTGGAGAATGCAGATAGTAGACATTGCAATTCTTCCTCAGAGTGGGTCGTAACTGCAGCATCATCTGCAAAAAGCAACTCTCTGATCAGTACCCTCCTAATTTTGGTCTTAGCCTTCAATCTCTGAGCATTGTAGAGGCCGCCATCTGAGCGTGAGTGAATGTATATACCACCATCCTGATCACGAAATGCATATTTCAGTAGAAGTGAAAAGTATATTCCAAAGAGGGTGGGAGCTAGTACACAACCTTGCTTAACTCCACTCTTGATTTCAAATTCTTCAGAAATTGCACCATCAAACTTGATTATACCCTTCATGCCTGTGTGGAACGATTCCACAATGGACAGAAGAGTTGGTGGGCAGCCAATCTTCTTTAGTGCCTTGAACAGACCCTCACGACTGACCAAATCAAATGCCTTTGTGAGGTCGATGAAGGCAATAAACAGTGGTTGATTCTGTTCACGGCATTTTTCTTGCATTTGTCGCAATGAGAATATCATATCAGTGGTAGACCGGTTCTGTCGAAAGCCACACTGTGATTCGGGGTAGACTTGATCTCCTAGGACTTGAAGTCTGCGCAGAACAATTCTGGCAAATACTTTTCCAACAATACACAGAAGTGAGATACCCCTATAGTTGTTGCAGTCGCTCCGATCGCCCTTGTTCTTGTACAGTGTTATGATGCTTGAATCTTTGAAATCCTGTGGGACTTGTCCTTCACGCCAGCATAGCTCTATTAGCTGGTGGATCTGTATAGTGAGTGTGTCTTGCCCACTCCTGATAACCTCTATTGGAATCCCATCCTTACCTGGAGCCTTGCCAGATGCAAGTTCATTTATAGCACACTTAACTTCTGTTAAGGTGGGAAGTGTGTCCAGGTGGTCAAGAGTTGGTAGAGCCTCTATGGCGTTGAGGGCATCATCCGCTAGTTTGGTCTCACTTGAGTAAAGCTCCAAATAGTGCTCTACCCATCTGTCCATCTGCTGTTTCTTATCAGTGATGATTTCTCCAGTCAAGGTTTTCAATGGTGCACTTCTTTTGATCACTGGACCACAGGCTTTCTTTATTCCTTCATACATGCTTCTTATGTCTCCCTTATCACTTGCGATTTGAATGGACTCACATAACTTGATCCAATAATCATTTGCACACTGCCTGGCAGCCTTTTGCACATCCTTCCTAGCTTGCCTAAGCTCACTCAGAGTGTTACGCGTTGGTCTTTCCTTGTTTCTTAAGAGAGCTTTTTTCTTCTTATCAATCAAGGGCTGCAGAGTCTCGCTGTTGGCCGCAAACCAGTCCTGCCTCTTATGATCCACAGTGCCGTAAACCCCTACGGCAGTTTTATAAAGAGTTTCCTTAATTTGACCCCACTTTTCATTTACTGTACAATTTTCTGGTGTATCAGTGAAAGCGTCTTCAAGTTGCTGTTGAAACTGAAAGCACTGTTCAGGATCATGAGTGTTAATAATATTAATCCTGAGGCTAGATTTGTGTTTAGCTGTGTAGATTCTCTTTGGTCTCAGTCTAACCCTTGCAACAACCAAAGAATGATCCGTATCACAGTCAGCACTGTGGTAACTACGAGTCAATGATATATGGTTCAGATGTTGTCTCCGTGTGATGATGAAGTCCAGCTGGTGCCAATGGCCGGATCTTGGATGTTTCCATGTGACCTTATGCATCTCTTTTGTTTTAAAAAAAGAGTTTGTAATACATAGGTCATTACTGGTGCAATGCTCCAGCAGCCTTTGCCCATTTTCATTCATGCGACCGATGTTGTATTTTCCAAGGCACACTGGCCATGAACTCGAGTCCTTGCCCACACGAGCATTGAAATCACCGAGCATATAAATGTAGTCAGATTTTGGAACTGCCTTGATCACGGAGTCTAACTCCTCATAGAACGAATCCTTCACATCATCAGAGGAATCGAGTGTCGGTGCATATGCAGTAATAATGGTGGCAAACCCACAAGAGGTTGCCAAGCGCAGGGATAATAGTCTTTCATTTCCTCCTGCTGGAATTTCAATCATTCCCAGTAGCGAATTCTTCACTGCAAAGCCCACACCGTGTTGCCTTTTATCTGCCTGCCCTCTACCCTTCCAGAAAAAGGTGTAGTTGTTTTCCCTGAGTGACCCTTCCTCAGCGAGGCGAGTCTCCTGCAGGCCAGCAATATCAATGTTTAGACGATTGAGTTCGGCATCAATCACAGCCGTTTTTCTCACATCGTCAATATTGGTCAAGTCAGTGGAAAATCCTGGACACATGGTTCTCACGTTCCAGGTTGCAAGCCGTAGCTTGAGGTTTCTATTTTTATTTTTGTTTGTACCTGGTGCATTGGTTTTACAGCCTGCGATTCAGATTTTGTCCTAGCCCCAAGCACCCATTGAAGCAGGCAGGCTGTGGCGGATCAGCACCCAATTGGCTGGGGGCTGCCCAGCTTGAGGCGGGCGGTAGCTGATCAGTGACACCTATAGGTGTCTCCCACCGTCAGAGGCAACGCGTGGCGCCCCATGTCTACGCCAACTGACAAGGACTTATAACCCGTAACAGTTGCCTCTCGCTTTGATTCCGAGACCAGTTAAGACCAGGGATGGAGTTATTGCCTCTCCATAGCACAAAGCCTGGGCTAAAATATAGAGATCATGTGTTGCCCATGCAGCATGATCCCTCTCTCGGCCTGCCTAGTTTACTCCAGAGGAAAGGTAACACCCCTACATCTGGAACAAGACAAGCTGCAGAAGCTGCCGGATCAGCAAAGCAATGCTCTAACTGTCCGCCTGTCGGAGCTTCGATCCTAGACCAGTCGCCAACCAAGGCTTAGGGCCTGGTCTGCCCTGCCATGACATTTTGTCTTTAGCTTGCATTTCCTCGCACCAGGGTAAGGCTTGTACCCTCCCAATTGCGCTCTTCCGCCCGAAGCCGTTGGCACAATGTGGGGTGTCGGGTTTGGTAAGCGCCGCCCAACGTTCAGCGCTAACAGAAACCAGGTAGTACCGTCTTGTTTAATAGACAGTATTGTTTAATAGACCGTTATTAAATAATATGTAGTAATATATGCAATTCTATTTTCATATTTTTTATCTGACACTTGGATGGCATCGTTTAAAACCTCGGCCAAGTTGCACATCCTACATCTTACACCTGTACCATCTTTCAACTGTTGTAATATTTAACTGTAATTTGTTTTATTTTCTTCATTTATTTCAGTCTTTTCCATAGCTGATATTCTCTTCCAGGGCAGGTGGATATTTGTGGCCAAAGGGTTTATGCCTTGTTTTTTTTTTTTTGCCCTCTGCTAATATAAAGATCTGGCATATCTCGTTGCTGCATGGACATGTGCCATAGTGGCTTCATACATGTCACACATTTTAATATTTGTTATACATGTCCCTAAACTTTTAAAACTGACTCTTTGAGTTTTTGTAACAGATGCCTTTTCATCAGAATGTTGTTTTCTGTAAACATTTTTTCTCAGCTAATTAAATATGTCTTTAGTTTATCTTGTGCTTGTAGATTTCACTTGCAATTATGTTAGTTTACATTGATTGTGTAATATGTACTCCTCAATTGGGCAATAGCTTGTCATTCATTAGGTAATCACTTGTCATTCGTTGTTTAATGGCTTGTCATTCATTGTGTATTGGTTTTTCATTCAATGGGCCATTGCTTGTTATTCTTCTTGCAATTGCTTGTTATTTTTTGCGCCATTGCTTGTCATTCATTGGATAATGGCTTGTCATACATTGGTCAAGGGATCTTCATTCATTGGCCAGTGGATCTTCAGCCATTAGATAGTGTGTTATCATACATTGGACAGTGGATCTTTATAGTTGAAAGTGTCTTGTAATGATCTTGATGTGGTTGTATATGTTATTCTCTTTTCATGTTTGATATTTAATTCTTGGTTAGCATTGTTTGAAATACCTAGCAAATTTGACATCTTTCATCCTTATATCTTTACAATCTTTCCAGTATAATTAATTATTTTCTCATGTCTTGTTCATAGCTCAAATTTTCTTCCAGTGCAGACAGATATTTTTGACCAAAGGGTTTATACCTTGGTTTTCTGGTTGTCTGCTGATAGCAAATCTGGCATATCTCGTTGCTGCATGGAGCTGTTCCATAGTGGCTTCATATATGTCACACATTTCAATATTTTGTATTCGCCTCCCTACACATATGAAGCTTAGTCTTTGAGATTTATTTATAGAAACCTTTTTCATCAGAATGTTCTGTAAAGATGATGTATATATGTTTTTTATCTGGATGGTTACATATTGTTAATATTTCCTACAAGTATCTGTTGTCATTTAACTGATGATATGTTTTTAGCTTATATTCTAAGTGTGGTTTCAATTTCTAGATTCCCTTGTGTCTTCAGTGATTGGTTATATGTGGTTTGCTCTTGAGTGAATGCTTCTTATTTTGATGTTCATGAGCTCTGATGTCTACATCCATATTCTTCTGATGTATTGGTTTTCATCCATTGGGTGCGGGATATTCATTTATTGGGGTGTCAGTTTTTCATCCATTGTACCATAGCTCTTCATCAAATGGGTTTATCTTGTTCATAGCTGACATTTTCTTCCAATGCAGACAACTATTTTTGACCAAAGGGTTTATGCCTTGGTTCTCTGGCTGTCTGCTGATAAAATGAATCTGGCATATCTCGTTGCTGCATGGAACTGTTCCATAGTGGCTTCATATATGCCACACATTTAAATAGTTTGTATACTGCCTCCTAAACCTATAAAGCACAATATTTAAATTTAAGTAATACAAACCTTTTCATCGGAATGTTTATCTGTTCTGTAAACATGATTTTGTGTCAACTAATTAATAAAACAGGTCTTTAGCTAATCGTTTGCTTCCGGAGTACTGTTGTATTTGTTTTATGTTGTGTTGTCTGCATTGACTAAGTCATAGTTTTTCACTCATTTTGTTCTGGCATTCATTGGGTAATGGTTTTCATCCATTGGATAATGGATTTCAATAATTGGCCAATGAACTTTTATAGTTAAAAGGGTCATTATTAAATAATGCATCTTCATGTGATCATATTTATAGTTCTGTTTTCACGTTTTCTATTTGACACTTAGTTAGCATTGTTTAAAATATCTCTCAAATTTCACACCTTACGTCTTTACATCTGCACTATCTTTGAAGTTAATAATTTTCTTATGTAATCTTTTTCATAGCTGATATTCTCTTCCAGGGCAGATGGATATTTTTAACCAAAGGGTTTATGCCTTGGTTCTCTGACTGTCTGCTGATAGAAAATCTGGCATATCTCGTTGCTGCATGGAACTGTTTCATAGTGGCTTCATATATGCTATACATTTCAACAGTTTGTATTGGCAAATTGGTTTTCAGTCATTGTGTCATGGCTTGCCATTCATTGGATAATGGCTTTCCATGCACTGGGAAATTGTTCTGTATTGTTTAATAGACCGTTATTAAATAATATGTAGTAATATATGCAATTCTATTTTCATATTTTTTATCTGACACTTGGATGGCATCGTTTAAAACCTCGGCAAAGTTGCACATCCTACATCTTACACCTGTACCATCTTTCAACTGTTGTAATATTTAACTGTAATTTGTTTTATTTTCTTCATTTGTTTCAATCTTTTCCATAGCTGATATTCTCTTCCAGTGCAGGTGGATATTTTTGGCCAAAGGGTTTATGCCTTGTTTTTTTTTGCCCTCTGCTAATATAAAGATCTGGCATATCTCGTTGCTGCATGGACATGTGCCATAGTGGCTTCATACATGTCACATATTTTAATATTTGTTATACATGTCCCTAAACTTTTAAAACTGACTCTTTGAGTTTTTGTAACAGATGCCTTTTCATCAGAATGTTGTTTTCTGTAAACATTTTTTCTCAGCTAATTAAATATGTCTTTAGTTTATCTTGTGCTTGTAGATTTCACTTGCAATTATGTTAGTTTACATTGATTGTGTAATATGTACTCCTCAATTGGGCAATAGCTTGTCATTCATTAGGTAATCACTTGTCATTCGTTGTTTAATGGCTTGTCATTCATTGTGTATTGGTTTTTCATTCAATGGGCCATTGCTTGTTATTCTTCTTGCAATTGCTTGTTATTTTTTTGCGCCATTGCTTGTCATTCATTGGATAATGGCTTGTCATACATTGGTCAAGGGATCTTCATTCATTGGCCAGTGGATCTTCAGCCATTAGATAGTGTGTTATCATACATTGGACAGTGGATCTTTATAGTTGAAAGTGTCTTGTAATGATCTTGATGTGGTTGTATATGTTATTCTCTTTTCATATTTGATATTTAATTCTTGGTTAGCATTGTTTGAAATACCTAGCAAGTTTGACATCTTTCATCCTTATATCTTTACAATCTTTCCAGTATAATTAATAATTTTCTTATGTTATCTTGTTCACAGCTCAAATATTCTTCCAGTGCAGACAGATATTTTTGACCAAAGGATTTGCGCCTTGGTTTTCTGGTTGTCTGCTGATAGAAAATCTGACATATCTCGTTGCTGCATGGAGCTGTTCCATAGTGGCTTCATATGTGTCACACATTTCAATATTTTGTATTCGCCTCCCTACAATATGAAGCTTAATCTTTGAGATTTAGTTATAGAAACCGTTTTCATCAGAATGTTCTGTAAAGATGATGTATATATGTTTTTCATCTGGATGGTTACATATTGTTAATATTTCCTGCAAGTATCTGTTGTCATTTAACTGATGATATGTTTTTAGCTTATATTCTAAGTGTGGTTTCTGTTTCTAGATTCCCTTGTGTCTTCAGTGATTGGTTATATGTGGTTTGCTCTTGAGTGAATGCTTCTTATTTTGATGTTCATGAGCTCTGATGTCTACATCCATATTCTTCTGATGTATTGGTTTTCATCCATTGGGTGCGGAATATTCATTTATTGGGGTGTCAGTTTTTCATCCATTGTACCATAGCTCTTCATCAAATGGGTTTATCTTGTTCATAGCTGACATTTTCTTCCAATGCAGACAACTATTTTTGACCAAAGGGTTTATGCCTTGGTTCTCTGGTTGTCTGCTGATAGAAAATCTGACATATCTCGTTGCTGCATGGAGCTGTTCCATAGTGGCTTCATATGTGTCACACATTTCAATATTTTGTATTCGCCTCCCTACAATATGAAGCTTAATCTTTGAGATTTAGTTATAGAAACCGTTTTCATCAGAATGTTCTGTAAAGATGATTTATATATGTTTTTCATCTGGATGGTTACATATTGTTAATATTTCCTGCAAGTATCTGTTGTCATTTAACTGATGATATGTTTTTAGCTTATATTCTAAGTGTGGTTTCTGTTTCTAGATTCCCTTGTGTCTTCAGTGATTGGTTATATGTGGTTTGCTCTTGAGTGAATGCTTCTTATTTTGATGTTCATGAGCTCTGATGTCTACATCCATATTCTTCTGATGTATTGGTTTTCATCCATTGGGTGCGGAATATTCATTTATTGGGGTGTCAGTTTTTCATCCATTGTACCAAAGCTCTTCATCAAATGGGTTTATCTTGTTCATAGCTGACATTTTCTTCCAATGCAGACAACTATTTTTGACCAAAGGGTTTATGCCTTGGTTCTCTGGCTGTCTGCTGATAAAACGAATCTGGCATATCTCGTTGCTGCATGGAACTGTTCCATAGTGGCTTCATATATGCCACACATTTAAATAGTTTGTATACTGCCTCCTAAACCTATAAAGCACAATATTTAAATTTAAGTAATACAAACCTTTTCATCGGAATGTTTATCTGTTCTGTAAACATGATTTTGTGTCAACTAATTAATAAAACAGGTCTTTAGCTAATCGTTTGCTTCGGGAGTACTGTTGTATTTGTTTTATGTTATGTTGTCTGCATTGACTAAGTCATAATTTTTCACTCATTTTGTTCTGGCATTCATTGGGTAATGGTTTTCATCCATTGGATAATGGATTTCAATAATTGGCCAATGAACTTTTATAGATAAAAGGGTCATTATTAAATAATGCATCTTCATGTGATCATATTTATAGTTCTGTTTTCACGTTTTCTATTTGACACTTAGTTAGCATTGTTTAAAATATCTCTCAAATTTCACACCTTACGTCTTTACATCTGCACTATCTTTGAAGTTAATAATTTTCTTATGTAATCTTTTTCATAGCTGATATTCTCTTCCAGGGCAGATGGATATTTTTAACCAAAGGGTTTATGCCTTGGTTCTCTGGCTGTCTGCTGATAGAAAATCTGGCATATCTCGTTGCTGCATGGACGTGTGCCATAGTGGCTTCATACATGTCACACATTTTAATATTTGTTATACATGTCCCTAAACTTTTAAAACTGTCTCTTTGAGTTTTTGTAACAGATGCCTTTTCATCAGAATGTTGTTTTCTGTAAACATTTTTTCTCAGCTAAATAATTAAATATGTCTTTAGTTTATCTTGTGCTTGTATATTTCACTTGTAATTACGTTAGTTTACATTGATTGTGTAATAGGTACTCCTCAATTGGGCAATAGCTTGCCATTCATTAGGTAATCACTTGTCATTCGTTGTTTAATGGCTTGTCATTCATTGTGTATTGGTTTTTCATTCAATGGGCCATTGCTTGTTATTCTTCTTGCTATTGCTTGTTATTTTGTGCGCCATTGCTTGTCATTAATTGGATTAATTGGCTTGTCATACATTGGTCAAGGGATCTTCATTCATTGGCCAGTGGATCTTCAGCCATTAGATAGTGTGTTATCATACATTGGACAGTGGATCTTTATAGTTGAAAGTGTCTTGTAATGATCTTGATGTGGTTGTATATGTTATTCTCTTTTCATGTTTGATATTTAATTCTTGGTTAGCATTGTTTGAAATACCTAGCAAGTTTGACATCTTTCATCCTTATATCTTTACAATCTTTCCAGTATAATTAATTATTTTCTCATGTCTTGTTCATAGCTCAAATTTTCTTCCAGTGCAGACAGATATTTTTGACCAAAGGGTTTATACCTTGGTTTTCTGGTTGTCTGCTGATAGCAAATCTGGCATATCTCGTTGCTGCATGGAGCTGTTCCATAGTGGCTTCATATATGTCACACATTTCAATATTTTGTATTCGCCTCCCTACACATATGAAGCTTAATCTTTGAGATTTAGTTATAGAAACCTTTTTCATCAGAATGTTCTGTAAAGATGATGTATATATGTTTTTCATCTGGATGGTTACATATTGTTAATATTTCCTGCAATTTTCTGTTGTCATTTAACTGATGATATGTTTTTAGCTTATATTCTAAGTGTGGTTTCTATTTCTAGATTCCCTTGTGTCTTCAGTGATTGGTTATATGTGGTTTGCTCTTGAGTGAATGCTTCTTATTTTGATGTTCAGGAGCTCTGATGTCTACATCCATACTCTTCTGATGTGTTGGTTTTCATCCATTGGGTGCGGGATATTCATTTATTGGGGTGTTAGTTTTTCATCCATTGTACCATAGATCTTCATCAAATGGGTTAGTTTTTCATCCATTGTATCATAGATCTTCATCAAATGGGTTTATCTTGTTCATAGCTGACATTTTCTTCCAATGCAGGCAACTATTAAATACACACACATACATGGATGTGTCATTTAAACTAATTTTTATTTATCACAGTAGTAACAAATGGTGATGGGCATGATGTTAGCACACCAAATGCTGATTGTTCTTTTGTGTTTTTTAAATGAGGGCAGCACCATATACCCAGTTTGGCACAAGACACGGAGGAAGGTTCTTGATGTTTATGTTAACAGACAATGAAGTTGCATTGTTTGTTGCATATTCTTTACAGGACATCGCAGTCAACTCCAACATTTTTTATCTGTTCTTCTTTTGTTCACTTGAAATATGTCTATAACTGCAATGTTGTCTCTTGTATGAATTTAACTGTCTTTTTTTAGTTCACTCAGTGGCCTATAGAGTTTTATTTTCCACTGTTGCCTCTCTAGGCCAGAAGGTTTGCCTAGATATGTTGTATTTTGGGCAGTCTTCAAGTATGTGCTCTGCTGTCTGCGACGCCAATCCACATGTGCACATGGCTGATTCACCAATCTTGAATTTTGTATACATCTATTGCGTCCTGTTCTGAGGCGCAGAGTGATGACTTGTTCTGGTCTATCCATAATGTGTTAGTCATCTTGAGCAGGTTTTGGTGGCTTTTTGACTGATTTGATCATTCTTTTCTTTTGCTGGTATGTAACGGGCACATCAGGCTGTTCTTCTTTTGCTCCTTCCTTAGCCAATTGATCAGCTCTGTCGTTTCCGGGTATTCCACAGTGGGATGGTATCCACTGTATGGTGACCTTATACTGACTGCTAAGTTCAGGAAGTAGTGACCTTAGTACTGGCAATTTCCCAGACAGGAGCACCTTGAGTGCTGATTTTGCATCTTTCAATAGCACCACAGGTTGTGTACCATTGCTGGTATTTAGTAATTTCTCTGTTGTTATCTTGATTGCCTCAATTTCAGCATCATAGTTATGGCAGTACTTTCCTGTTGGTACTCTGGCGTCACAACAGGACGCAATAGATGTATGATTTGGGTATTCTATGTACACTCCCGCTCTTCCATTTCAAACAGCATTTTGTTCTGACCCATCTGTGTAGACTCAGATCCAGAGGTCCTGTGGGTATTCTTCATCAAGGAAGCTGAGAGTGGCTGTTCTGCGCTGTACACTGTTCTATTCTTCCTTGTCAAATATTCCTCTCACTTTTGTCTGGATTTGTAGTGATAGTCTATGTTCATCTTTCCATGGAGTTCGCTCTGGAATAGTTTTCAGGGGGATATCAACTGTGTGCAGATTAGTGGTTTCTCTGCAGGGTCATTTGGCCTGGTGGATAAAACTGCCTTTTCAATCGCCCCATAGCTGAGTTTTCATATCTGTTCTTCATAGGGTGGCCTGGCAAGCTGAGGAACTTTTCTGCTTGTATTAGCGTTTTCGTATCTCTGCGCTCACTCAGTGCTTGTGTCCTCTTGACTGTTTGTGATTCCTGGGCAAGTGTACGTTCAGTAGTTTGTCATTGCTTTCTGAATGACCGGCATTCATACCATTTTATGGGAACCAGTGAAGGCGATCCACTATGCCAACAGCTGTATTTTGAACGTTGTGTGCAGGATTATTAATTGCGTCCATAACCCCTTTGCCACAGAGAGATAAAAGTGAACTATGAACATCCTAGTGATGATGAGTATACACTGAGACATGCAGTATCCAGTTACTTTACACTGTTAAATCTTATGTCACTGTTTTGATAGTCATATTGAAACAAATGTCCCCAGGCAACTGACAGTGTTGAAGTCTGCCATTTTGATCTCCACAACGAGGCTCACTGGAAGTCAATGTCTAGGGATGCTGTCCTGTCAATCTGTGGCTCGGGGGTGTGTCCTCTGTGGCCAGTGCCACCTCCACTGTGTCCCTCATCTCTGGATGCAGTCTTGGTCAGCTGTGAATTGGAACAGCAGCTGAAGGTGCTGGTTATGGAGCATAGGAGGGTAGGTGGTTCCAGTTCCCCTCCCTGAATAGTCAGTTGGGGTTGTTGTATGCTTGTGTAGGTATTGTTGTATTATTGTGTGCCATGGGTGTGTGTATGTGTGTGTACTAAGAGTGTAGCACACTATATGCCATGATTGTGTGTATACTGGGTGTAGCACACTATATGTCATGATTGTGTGTGCTGAGTGTAGCACACTATATGCCATGATTGTGTGTGCTGAGTGTAGCACACTTTATGCCATGATTGTGTGTTGTACTGAGTGTAGCACACCAGATGTCATTATTGTGTGCGTGTACTGAATGTAGCACACTATATGTCATGATTGTGTGTGTGCTGAGTGTAGCATACTATATCCCATGATTGTGTGTGTGCTGAGTGTAGCACACTATATCCCACGATTGTGTGTACTGAGTGTAGCACACTATATGCCATGATTGTGCGTGTACTGAGTGTAGAACATTATATGCCATGATTTTGTATGTATTGCGTATAGCACACTGTGTCATGATTGTGTGTGTGCTGAGTGTAACACACTATATCCCATGATTGTGTGTGTGTTTGTAGAGTGTAGCACACTATATCCCATGATTGTGTGTGTGTTTGTAGAGTGTAGCACGCTATATCCCATGATTGTGTGTGTGTTTTTGGAGTGTAGCACATTATATGCCATGATTGTGTGTGTGTTTGTGGAGTGTAGCACACTATATCCCATGATTGTGTGTGTACTGAGTTTAGCACATAAGCACATATGCTATGATTGTGTGTGTACTGAGTATAGCACAATATATCCCATGATTGTGTGTGTACTGAGTTTAGCACATTATATGCCATGATTGTGTGTACTGAGTGTAGCACATTATATGCCATGATTGTGTGTGTACTGAGTGTAGCACATTATATGCCATGATTGTGTGTGTACTGATTGTAGCACATTATATGCCATGATTGTGTGTACTTAGTGTAGCACATTATATGCCATGATTGTGTGTGTACTGAGTGTAGCACATTATATGCCATGATTGTGTGTACCGAGTGTAGCACACTCACTATATGCCATAATTGTGTGTGTAGCACAGTATATGCCATGATTGTGTGTGTTCAGATTGTTGTGTATTTTAGGGCATCAGTTGTGTTTGTGTGCATGGTAACTGTTCTGTGTGTTGTATGCTATTGGTGTGTGTGTGTATATGTGTGCTCAGAATGTTGTATTTGTGCCATGGATAGTCTTGAATGTGTGCTAAAATTGTTGTATGTATTTTTTCTTTTTTGCGCTCGCTCACTATGAACTCGAGCTTCTAGTAGTGCTTGACTGGATTTTGCGTGTGGATTAGCTTTTCCTAGTAACAGTGTCCCTCGCCATCAGGTGAACCCACTCCGACTTCAGAGGTACTTGTAATTTACGTCCCCAAGTCAAGGATAATAGTTAACATTTTAGTCCAACTGTCCAGTGTAGAAGTTGAACCCCTTACCTCGACATCAGCACACCAGATGTTTAAAAACACACGTTCTTATCCATTCAGCCATGCTGACCTACTGTTGTTGTATATGTGTGTTGTTTGTTTCTGTTGTCATCATGATTGTATTGTTTCAGCTACTACTTTTTATAATGAGATTTTAATACAATGTTAATCTGGTGTGGATAAATAATTGTTGTTATACAAATGTTTAGTTTCTGGCATTAATGTCAGCATGAATTGTCTAACAGGACCAGGGTCTGACCACAGGCTGGGACGATCAGTTGAGTTACGTCCTGGCCCCGGCATTGGCAGCATATGAAACTGAGAGGATAACAGGTGAGCTATTGTTTCCCAGGTGTCAACTGTGTAACACTGTAGGAACCCTTCTACATGCCTTGAGGTGTATTGGGCGCATCATGCCAGCCATACACAGGGTGTATTTTTAATATCTGTGTAGTGTTTGAAAATATTGCCGGTCCAAGTTTTGTATTTACCTATTATGTTGCATGAATTTACAGAGGGTGAATACAAAACTTGGACCGGCAATATTTTCAAACACTGCACAGTCATTAAACATACAATTTATTGCCTGGCATATTTTGCTGCATCTCATCAGGTACAGTGTGCAGCGAAATATGTCTGGCAATAAATCGTACAATCTAGGGTTTGTGACTTCGTTATTCAAATTCACTACGGGAAAACATTGTTTTGATTAAAAATACACAAGTACAAGATCTGTCTACACCCTGTACACATCACACTGGATACAGTCAGTACACAAGTACAAGATCTGTCTACACACCTTGTGGTGATTCGGGTATATAGTTCTAGTCCCACATTTGTACAGACTAACCGGCAGATCTAAAAGTTAAATACAAAACTTGGACCGGCAATATTTTCAAACACTGCACAGTCATTAAAAATACACCCTATTGTGTAGGCCAATCAGCATTTGGTTTTGGTGTGGTTAATACTATGCCACCCACTTTTACTTCCTAGGTCATTTCCTGGTACGATGAAGGCTTTGCTGACTTGGAAGCCCAAGTTAATTTAAACAAAACCATCTGGATGTGGATTCGAACGCATGACTATTGGGCTGGCAGGCAAGTGGGTTAGCCATCGTACTACCACAGCGGCCCCGACTGTGAACTCTGCAGTTGCAAAATTGGAAAATCTGCAATATTAACTCCCATGCACCATTTAGAGTGGCTAAAAAAGATTTACTGAACTCTTAGAGTGGCCTCAGTCATTGAGACGCCACTAGTCTAGATTAAGTTCAGAATGTGGCATTTATTCCGTTCCAGTATCAAGTCACTTTTGGCCATCTGTGTGCCCACACGTGGAATTTTCAATTGCAAGTAAACCTACAGCAGTTTGATTCTCTTCACTACAATCAGTTGTGGCCTGAAACTTGCCTCCTATAATGAACTTGTGAAAATTAGGTATTTTAGTGCTCAGAATAGTTAATTCTTGTATCGCACAATGGAATATGTCGAAAGAGTTTTTACAGAGATGTTGCAGGCTGCACAAGCCATATTTGAACATCATATTTTCTAAGCCACTCCATCACCAAAATAGTTCCTGCCAGCGGCTAATAAGTTTTCATTGAGTATTTGTTATCACAATTCTGCTTTAACGATTAGATGTAATAGTCCTAGGCATTAGGGTGGTATCTACATTAGAGATTAGGTCATCATCATTATCTTCCACTTTTGCCTTCAAGAGTTGTGGGGAGGAATAATTGGTGCTCCAGCGCCTGATGGGTGGCATTGGATAATGTCATTCTGTATGATTGTATAATGTCTTCAATGTTGTCAATCCATTTTCTTCTCGGGCGTCCTCTTGCTCTCATCGCAGATGATCTTTGATGTAGGGCCAGTGATGGTAGTTGATGGTGTTGCATTCTAACGAGATTTTTAAGGATTACGGGTAATATCTGTCTTAAAGATTTGCCATTAATATCTCGCCAAAGGGTTAGGGATAATATGTAACCTGAGGTTAATGTCTGTCCTATGATTTATGGGTAATATCTGCCCTGAGGTTACGGGTACTATCTGGCCTAGGAGCTAGGGCTAGTACCCACCCTGATGTTAGGGGTCAAACTACCTTAAGGATTAGAAGTGATATGTCTTAACGATTTGAAGTTATATTTACCCAGCGAGTTAGAGGTAATATTTATCATAAGAATTATAGATAATATTCACCCAAAGGGTTATAGGTAAATATGTGCATAGATTTTAGAGGTGAAATCTTATATTAGCTGTTTGAGATACCCATCTTCATATTTAAATGAGGTCTGTTTAGCTGTTGCCCAAGCTGAAAATGCCACTGAAAGGAACCAGATTTGAGTCATGAGAAGACATCATGTAGCACATAGCTGACTATGCTGTATTCCATTCCCACAAAGACCTTCCTGAAATTCTTCCAACAATTGTTGGACCGCTTGGAGGTGTGTATACAATCTCAAGGGTAGTACTTTGAAGGAGATTAGGTTTATAGATCTCAAAGTGAGTGATTGTGTTTCTCCTGGTCAAAAATTACAACAACCTTGTATGTTTGGCATTGTGGTTTTTGTTGGTGGCAGTATTGCAGTGTTGTCCACCCTTGTCAATGCATATCAGTTTTTATGAAGGTTATTTATCAATAATTAAATCTTGCTGATTCACCAGGACCAAGTATAGTCTAGTGTGAAGCTCATGTGCGGAGAGTAATCACTGATCCTTACTGTCATGTGTTATGTATTCTCTGTTGTGCAGGTATTACAGCAGGAAATGAAGAATTCCACGATGCAGTACGCCTGGCCGTACCAGAAGGTCAAACCTTTAAGGGCTACCCTATCCAGCTTACTCATCGGAATGCCAGGAAGGCTTTCACGACGTGCCTTAGGTACATTTGCATTATTGATTTGATTCAAAGAAAGTCGCATTATTTGTTTTTTCTTTGTATAGGAAAATGTAGTCTCTCAGCAAATACTGATTAAACCTTCACCATATTCTAGGCCATGACATAATGACCAGTTCCTGTCCTCATCACCTTCAGATATAATTCCCAGAACATTTTGAAAATTGTGTATAATGAAGAATTAGAAATGGAGAAACTCGAAGGGAAAATCACAGCTGCGCCTCTATATGGTTGAGGATCGGAGGCACACCATGGTGGGGCAAACAGCTCCGGGGACAGAAGAGTTCACTGGGACAGGTGAGCATGTCTGGGGTGCTCTTTGCTGTTAGAGAGCAGCAAGGTGCCCACTTGCTTGAGCGACTTTAAAAGTTGCTATAGACAGGAAGTGGTCTATGAACGTGTGGATGTGGAAATCAAGGGAAAACTGCCGCACTTATGGAGGAATCTGAGTGTCATGAAAATGATCCTTTACAAACAAAACCTCTGCAATGTAGCACTCAAGTAAATGGGAAAATTCTCAAACTTGTTTTGGAATATTCATGATATGTGATGGAAGATGCAATGTAAAGATTAATCCAAGAATTGCCTCAGCAGATGTAACCATTTGCTAGATAGCAAAACACTCCAGACAAGCTGAGGAACATCTAAGGCCAATGTAGATGTGGTTTAATAGGAAAATGCAAAGAATACCATGGACTGACAGAAAACCATTGAGACAGTCCTTAAAGAAACAAATGAAAATGGTAAATTGATTAGAGAAAGTAGAGACAGACAGTCCAAATGTGTAGGTATGTTATGAGGGGAAGTAGACTGGAAAACTTGATGGAAAAAGAGCAAGGGGAAGACAAGATGAATACCTGGATGGCTTGGCCACATAGATGATTGTGTTCATGAACACTGATCTCATCCCAAGGCTGGTGATTGTGTGAGAGTATGAATATTGACTGTCCCTCCTAATATATTGGCATGTCACATGTCTTAAGTAATGAAATTTTGTTGTCGTCTTGCTCATATCTACAGAACTGCTTGGTTGACACTTTGTATTAGATGCTTATTATTGATTGAATTGCTTTATGTATACAACAGAGATTTATACCGTATTGTACTGAATCTCTTTATGTGGAGGTCAGCATGGCAGGATGGATCAGTGCGCTCGTTCTGAAACATTTGGTGTGCTGACGCCCAGGTAGCGGGTTCAACCCCTACACCTTGTCTTTGACTTGAGGGTGTAAGTTACAAGTATCCCTGGAGTGTGCCGATGGTAAGATAGTGGGTTTAACCCTACACCGGTCAGTTGGACTAAAATGTTGACTTCTCGTTCTTGACTTGGGGATGTAAATTACACGTACCTCAGAAGTTGGAATGGGGCCTGATGGCGAAGGACACTAATAGGAAAAGCTAATCCACATGCAAAAATCAGTGCAGTGCACGTCCGGTAGTGGCCACTACTAGATGCACGTGTATGGACTGCGCTTGAATTCAAAGCGAGCGAATGCGTGCACACACACAAAAACTCTTTATGTATACTACACAGCTTTACATCATCTTGTACTAAATCTCTTTAACTTCCCCCTGTTTCAGATCACCAGTCTGTGACGAAATCATAAATTGCCGAGGCGACCAAGTGAGGTTGGCAGTCCGTGTGCGTGTCTACCCATATCCTGAGTCAGCCTGCGCCACATGGCTCATGTTTGCCTGCAAATACAACTCCATCGTCTGACCCTTACTGTATATGTGTACATAGTCCATCTCTCAGCAGTAGAACATGTCGCCGGATGCGGACTCCGTATTTGCTGCTGTTGACAAACTCTGTGATCAATGTGAAGCTTTATTTTTGAGATATAATCAAACCTAGTTACATATTGTCTTGCCTGTATTGAATGTGTATATGTAGATATGGGATATGAAGATATATATGTCACTGTTTGTTGTTGTAGAAGCTTGTCAGTTTTCTTTGTTTGGGACATAATTGCCATGTGTCAGTTTGCAACAGAGCTGCTATATTTACGTCTTTCAGCTGACGCGTCTGAGTGATAAAGTGCTGTGAAGAACCTAAACTTTTGTATGTATGTGAAACCTGGACAATAAACATAGAAGCTGAGACACATCTAATCACAGTGGAAACATGGTTGTTGAGAAGAATGCAAATAGTACCATGGACGAACAGAACAACAAATGAGTCTTCTGTGAGGAGAGATTAACTTGAGAACTTAGTGACAGCTGTAAAACTGATTGGTAAAGAGCAAGGGAAAGGTAATAATAAATTCCTGGATGGCTCGGCCACATGACATAATCATGACAAGAATACAGACCTCATCCAAATCTGGTGATGGTGTGAGATATGCCACAGTTTTAGTTTTAAGCCACGACCACCCATGCCTAGAAGCATCCAAATCTGGTGATGGTGTGAGATCACCCATACCTCATCCAAATCTGGTGATGGTGTGAGATAAGCCATGACCACCCGTACCTCATCCAAATCTGGTGATGGTGTGAGATAAGCCATGACCACCCGTACCTCATCCAAATCTGGTGATGGTGTGAGATAAGCCATGACCACCCGTACCTGATCCAAATCTGGTGATGGTGTGAGATAAGCCATGACCACCCGTACCTCATCCAAATCTGGTGATGGTGTGAGATAAGCCATGACCACCCGTACCTCATCCAAATCTGGTGATGGTGTGAGATAAGCCATGACCACCCGTACCTCATCCAAATCTGGTGATGGTGTGAGATAAGCCATGACCACCCGTACCTCATCCAAATCTGGTGATGGTGTGAGATAAGCCATGACCACCCGTACCTGATCCAAATCTGGTGATGGTGTGAGATAAGCCATGACCACCCATGCCTAGCAGCATCCAAATCTGGTGATGGTGTGAGATAAGCCATGACCACCCATACCTCATCCAGATCTGGTGATGGTGTGAGATAAGCCATGACCACCCGTACCTCATCCAAATCTGGTGATGATGTGAGATAAGCCATGACCACCCGTACCTCATCCAAATCTGGTGATGGTGTGAGATAAGCCATGACCACCCGTACCTCATCCAAATCTGGTGATGGTGTGAGATAAGCCATGACCACCCATGCCTAGCAGCATCCAAATCTGGTGTTGGTGTGAGATAAGCCATGACCACCCATGACAAGAATACAGACCTCATCCAAATCTGGTGATCGTGTGAGATAAGCCATGACCACCCGTACCTCATCCAAATCTTGTGATGGTGTGAGATAAGCCATGACCACCCATGCCTATCAATCTGGTGATGGTGTGAGATAAGCCATGACCACCCATACCTCATCCAAATCTGGTGATGGTGTGAGATAAGCCATGACCACCCATACCTCATCCAAATCTGGTGATCGTGTGAGATAAGCCATGACCACCAATGCCTATCAGCATAACACTTGTTCATGGTGATACTCATAAACATATTGGGATCTCTGCTGGTGTCAAGGAGTTTGTGCACTGTGCTGAGATTCTCCCAGTGTGGTCTATGGGAAGAGACTGAGACACTTATGGGTATATCTATGTGCATTGGAGGTTAGCATGGCTGAATGGATAAAAGCACTCGCTCTTCAACATGTGCTGTCATCGAGTTACCAGACTAAACCCCTGCACCAGTCAGTTAGACTCAAATGTTGACGTCTCCTCCTTGACTTGGGGATGTAAATTGCAAGTACCTCAGAAGTTGGAGTGAGTTTGCCTGATGGCCAGGGACACTGGTATTATGGAAAGCTGGTCCACACACAAAATATATCCAGTGCACTCTTTGTTAGTGGCAACTTCTAGAAGTAGTAGCATGTGTGGACTATAATTGAGTCAAAGCACGCGAATGCAACATACATGGAAAGCATAACCAGCTGTTTTTTGAAGATTGCCAGTTGTTTGTTTCTCTAACTTGTCATTTAACGTTGGTTTTAGCTGCTGGTAGCTTTATTTTGTCTTGACTGTCTACATCTGATCTCTCTTATCAGTTTGTCTTATTAATATATCTTGCTTTTCTGTCTGTATACAAAATTCCTTGTTGAAAGCATGATTTGTATGAGTTTGTAAGACATTATTGTTGATTGAAAAATTTATGATTCAGTATGATTCGTTGTTAAAAGCACAGTGTAAGTCAAGAAGATTCTTTATGGAAAGCACAACTTACAAGTTAGCAATGGTCTTTATTGAAAACCCGGCTTTTGAGTGATCAGTGCTCTTTTATTGAAAGCACAGATTTGTTTATGAGTATCAATGTTCTGTTTTGAAAGCACCCTTGAATCATCCTTACTCTTTATTGAAAACACACTTTTATTGTCAGCAAGGTTGATTTTTTGAAATGCTTTGTTTATCATTCAGCTAGCCTTCACTGAGGATGTGTTGTTTTCATTTCTAGCGAAGCCTGCATGACACATTGTATATTTTCCTATGGCTGTTTACTCAACTCACTCAGATATACTTCCTTGTTTTCTGCTTGGTTTATGCTTGCATGTGAAGTTTATGTGGGACTCATATTTACTTTATTATGGTTTTGTTCTGATATATGTGTACAAATCGTAGAGTTTTCAGTATGACAGTTTTGTACTGGACTTTTCATACTTCTGTTTCATCAAAACATTTTGTTTTCAAATACTATGCAACAAGAATTCAGTTTCATTTCTGTATTAGAAGTTTTTAATACTTTTTGTGAAATACTTTGTCATTTTCATTCCAGATCACTTGTTTTTTGTATTAAGAACAAAATACCCGAAGCTTGCTCAGTTCATTTTCCTGTTTTATTAGTTTCCTATGGGAAACAGCTAATGTAATTTAACCGTTTGGTGTATTCTTCTTTTAAAAGACTGGGCACCTGTGATGCTGTCTGAAGTGAAGATGACCTCTGTTCTAAATAAACATAATCCAGTTCCTTACTTATTTAGTTATGTATTATGGAATGTGCCATCTTATATTTTTTGCTACAATTTGTTTATCTTCAGAGAAACCACTCCGAACAATATCACATAATTATTGTAATATTGGAGGTCAGGACGGCCGAATGGATAAGATCGCTTGCTCTTAAACTTCTGGTGTGATAATGGCAACATAGCAGTTTTAACCTCTATACCGATCAGTTGTAATAAAATGTTGACTTCTCGCTCTTGACTTGGAGATGTAAATTACAAGTACATCAGAAGTCAGAGTGTGTTCATTAGGGAAAGCTAATCCATGCGCAATAATTGGTCCAGTGCACTAAAAGTAGTTGCACATGTATGAACTACGCTTGAGTTCAAAATGTGCAAATTCACACACACAAAAACAACAACAACAAATAGTAACATTGTATCTACCATGCATGCCATAAGAGGCAACAAAGAAGTGTTGGCTATGTCATCTCATAGAAAACTATGCAAGATCCACCCAGTCATGAACAAGTCCATAATGGCCTTGGCATGAGTTGGTTGAGGACCAATGATGCATTTAGAGATGAAAGGCAGAAGTAAAGTAATATAAGCACCGATACCCTTGAAGCGGTTCTTTTCAGTTTAGAAATAACACTTGTCATGAAAAATATACCCTAAAACAATACACCAAGTGTGCCGGACTGTACACTCAATGTCCTTTAGGATGAAAATAAGGCCAGTTTGTATTTTTTTCATGTTTGTGATATCTTTACTTGTTCAGTTTTGTGTCAAAGTAATGGCATTGGACGTGAAGGTTATTTTCACAAGTGTACAGTTAAACTGAAAATGCTCATTTCTCATTGAAAGAGCCTACAAAAGACCAACAAATGAAAGTCCTGAATTTACAGGCTGTCGTTAGGGACTAGAAACTAACATTCCTAGACACTTCTATCAGCATAAGGATCAGATTTATGAAATTTATACATATAAAAATTGCTTCCTATTTACCGGATCCTTCTTCTGCGTTCATCGGGAGAATTTTTTGGACGTGATTGCGTTGTGCCTGTTTACAGCAGAGTTGCGTTCTTATGCCGTTAGGCCAACACATCCAACTTCTGCGGTCATTTGTTGACCGGGTGAACCTTCCTGGGGGGTTTCGTAAGACGTTTGACTCTCACTGTTGTGGTGTTATTCCCCCATCCCAGCTGGCCCATTTAGAACAGCCGAAGACATAATGGTCAGCCCTCAAGGGAAGGCATGGGCAGACCATGGGCATTCCCCGCCATCCAAGGAGGCTTCCATAATTGCCGAGCCGACACAGCGCTCTGGTACTGAGCTCATCCAAGGAATCATCACGTCCTGCACATGGCTGCTTAGCCTCACTTCTGTATATTTGGTTTTCCGTTCACCATAGGCTATTTGATCCTCCAGAAACCAGAAGAGTCTGCAGATGACATCCACAGTGAGCTTTCGTTTCGGACTTTCCACGTAATGGATTTGCTATCCAAGCAATATTTCATTTCGTGCCACTGGGACACTTTTGCTACCGACATACCTGTGATATGAAGTGTGGCAGTCTAAGTACATCTTCATGCACCTTTAGATGTCAACCTGAATGTAGTTAAAGTAAGCTGCTGTCAACTTGAGCTTGCTGATATCTCCATAGAACATGTCCTCAAATGAAGCAGGTGTGGGCCAAATTATCTTTGTTCTGCATATATTGGGCACTCCTGCAGCAAATGTAGAATCAACAAGCACACCTTTTAAATTCCCTTTTCTCAGTTTTGGTCTACTGCTGGACCTTTGTCTACACACCCCCCGTTCAGTCTTTTTATCACTATCTCTCTCTCTTCTTACCACAAGACAATACCCCTCTTCACATTCCTCCAGAACGTACCCACACAACACTGTTCTCCAACAAATAATAAAATTATTTAATGAAGAAAATATGTCAGGTGTGTGTATAGTGTATGTGTAGTCTATCGTGTATGCGAGACAGGACTATTCAGTCTAGGATCAGCATCACAGTTCTCATCATGCTACGGCCATTCTACTTCACAACAGCACAGAACTGGAAGGAGCTCACCCGATGCTGTGTCTCTCCGGCCGATTTTTGACTGCTTCCAATATATCCTGTAAAGTTTGAAAAGTCTGGTCGCCGCTGAGTGATTTGATTAGTTCGTGTCCTTCCACACAGCCGATAAACCGGTAGTTAATATAGTCCATGACTGAAAGAACACAAACACTGTCCCCAAAAAATATATCGCCGACACACTGCTGTCTGTCAATCAACTAAATGTTCATGTAAGCAGGGAAAATGTTATTGGAGTTAGTCTTTCCCTTTCTATACTGCTTAGGGTATATATTATTGTTACTAATTCCTTGGTTGCTTGTAATACTTTAGGTTATCAGTCTCTCTTCTAGTGACTAATTTCTTATGTTCCATTTAGCTCAGGAATTGTCTGACCTTCTTTGAGAAACAGGGTTTAAAGCTTGATGTCAGTTAGCACTGCCCCAGAGTATTGCCATTTTCTTCTTCTCAGAGTTGTATGCAATTTCACTTTCAAGTGGAACCTGTCGAAGAGATAACACCAGGTGATATCAACCCGACTCATACTCATTATATGTGAGTGTAGGCCTAAGGCCGTACTCAGACTGTAAAATCTATATTTTCATAGAACTAAACTCTGGCATAAAACAGAGGGGTTCATCACATTACCTTAGACTAGGTAACAGAAGGAAAAGCCAAAGGAAAAGCACAGAAACCCCAGTAGACAACCCTACCAGAATATCCTAGCATAGACCTATCCATTATCTCCCCACCCCCTTCTCCATCTTGCGGAATATCTTCTCATGTCATGGCTCTTATCCTACCGAGTGCCATGACACGTCACTCGACACAGCCTAAGTCACGCCTCAGTCTACTGCTGCCTACGCTCTTATACTAATGCACACCACGCAATTTCACTATGCGCAATTCCTAATCTACATCCATATAATCACCTTATTTAACCTATTCCAGTCCTAGAATTAAACCACCAAGTCACATCAAGGACAAATGCCTGTCGCCTTTAAACAACACTAGTCATCGTGATTTGTATTTCTAATTCGGCACTGAAATAAATCCACACTCCAGCAGTTGGTAATTCAAACTGTATAATGATTTTTAAAATGTTATATTCAGACAGACAAGAATTTTGCCTGCCTGATGTAACTGGTTTTTCCCCCTACCAAGTAACCCCTGCTCTTCTCTCCTCTTTAGATCCTTGTACAAAAACATGCCGACAATCTCCTTTGATATAGATAATTCTCAGTTGATATCGTTTTTCCGTTCCGTTCACCGTATTTCAAAGAGGTTTGATCGGGGACCCGTTCTCCGTATTCAAAGAGTTCTGGTGTTTGCTCAGGGACCCGTTCTCACAACAAAAAAGTTGTAGTGGCCTAGACCGACAGTCTCTGGCCTTTGATCATTAGGGTCGACGACCTCCAGCCATTTCGTGACAATTAATAGGCGTTGTCTTCAGGCTTGCAATTATGATCCACATTCCTTGATTTTGTACTCTACTACTTAATTTGTTAAAGTTTGACTTAGCTGCTGTTGCCCAAGCTGCAATGTCATATTCCAGTACTGGCCTCACCCGTCCAGTATATAACTTCTTGAGAACTTTCTCGTCTGCTCCCTACATTGTACCAGCAAGCTTTTTCATGATTGCCATTCTTTGCCTTGCTCTTGTTCGATTTTTCTCAACCTGTGTCTTCCATGTCAGGCGACGATCAAAGTCCGAATCAAAAGCTCACTGTGTGGGCGTCATCAAAGGTGGAAAAAGTGTCCGGGTGGCACAAAATGGAATATTGCTTACATAGCAAATCCATTATGTGGAAAGTCCAAGTCAAAAGCTCATTGTGTGGGCGTCATCAAAGGTGGAAAAAGTGTCCTAGTGGCACGAAATGGAATATTGCTTGGATAGATTGAAAAGATATTTTGGCCCACACGTCTCATTTGAGGACAAGCTGTATTGAGCAATCCTCACGTGCCATGAAATCTGGCCAGTGAATAATTATAAACACATTGCTTCATATTTACTATAAAACTCATCGAACCTGCATAGAATATATGACTTTTAGAAGACTTACACAAGAGAGTCAAATCAACAGTCTGCAGCATTTCTACCACTTGTTGGATTTGGAAGAAACTACTTGTGAGAAATTTGGAAGGTCTTGAGGTGGGGAAAGAGAGCGATAGGCAAAAGTGGCACTTCCGGTGTGGTATAATTTTGTCTTGCTTCCCATTCCTGCCGGGCTCCCTGGTCTAGAAGTTAGCAGCTTTCCCCGTAACCCCGAATACTCTCGTGGTTGACGTGAGCGCACGAGAATTGGAAGCGGTTCGAGTCGCACCAGTGACATGAGAATATGGAGCCGGTCGCTCAGAAAGCAAAGGCAAACTACTGAGCGTAGTCTTGCCAAGAAATCAACAATCAGCTTAAAGATGCTGATGTTGACAACGATGTCCTGTAAAGGATATGCAAAACATTTGTTCCCCATTTCTACTTGGTGCAATTATTTATATGGAGCACTTAACATTCTGTGACACATTTCGAACTTTGGTGCCAATGTTTAACCCCACTTTGGGGCCACTTCCCATTACTGGGGTGTTGGTGGGCTGGTGTGTGGTGTGGCATTTTAGGGATACATTCCGAATGCTTTGGGTTTATCGTTTAAATATGCCCGGCAGCAATTTGTTTCTAATTATTCATTTCTGATGCTGTAAAACGCGAGGAAAACTGTCAATAGTGTTAAATTTAATGAAGTTTATGTTGTTTATACTGTCATCTTTCTCTGTCCTCCTCTGTCTCTTTTGCCTAGTATATTATCCCGTATTTCTGGACCTCAGGTCAACGTGTAGTGCTGATCACGACCAGACCATTGATTTATGGAAGACAAGAATGCATGAAAACAGGGATAGAGAGAGAACCGGCTTGACCCGGATTAAGGGAAATAAACCTGGAGAATTGGGGTGTATGAACCGGCCATTATAGCGGAAATAAAGGGATAAGCAGAAAGTAAAGCGGAAAGAGAATTAGAATTAAGGTGTAAATCGACAATGTGTAGAAAATAAATTAACAGGCAGGCAATAAATCTGGAATACAAGTATAAGCTAGGAATAAGGCAGGAATAAACAATAAATAAATCTTCAATCAACCGAGAATAATGAGAATGTTAAAGAGTAAAAGAGCCATTGCCATCTTATTACACGCTTCGGACAACAATCACCTTTCAATTATCCTTTTTATGACAGACCTGGTCACGTGATTATTAATCTAAGCCACTGATGGGCCCTTATATAACTTCTCTTCTGAGGTTGAACGGGCTAGGGGTAATGGTATAATCGAAACCAATTACCTTCTTTGGACAACAATCACCTTCAAATTAATACCCTATTTGTGGTTAACATTTCCGGTGAAATCGGGTATTGGATCACTTTTTGGCCTTTAGGCTAAGATCAAAGTGTAGATTTATCTGCAGTTCATCTGGCCAGGTTAAAGAGGCGGTCATAAAAACTGCAAAGTTCAATCACCAAATCACTGTCCACTAACATTAGCAAACAGGACCTAGTGGGCCACTATGGGCCGAATGGCTCAGTGATGCAATGTTTGTGTTGCTGCATCTAATTTAGCCTCTATAGCCATTCAGTGATGCAATGTCGACTGAGAATAAATCGAAAATCATTTTTGGACACATTATGAGACTGTCAAAACTGAAACTATCATTTACTGCCAATGTAGTACCTTGCGGTGTATGTCGGGGAGGGGAGGGGGGGGGGTGTAAGGCCGCCTGGCTAGTGCAGTCGCCACGAACTGTGCAGGTTAGGGTTTTCTTTTTGACCCTGACAGAAAAAAAAATCCACACGTTGCCGATGATTCGAACCCGGGTATCCCGAAGGAGAATCCGGAATTCTAGTCACACAGCCAGCCACTCGTGTAGTCTTAATTCTATATCTTTTTATGAGACGAGTAGTCTAAATGTTATCTCTTTTTATGAGACGAGTAGTCTAAATTCTATCTATTTTTATGAGGCGAATAGTCTAAATTCTATCTCTTTTGAGGCGAGAAGTCTAAATTCTATCTCTTTTTATGAGACGAGCAATCCTATTTTTGTGACAAATGGTCCTGAAGCAGTTTCCTGCCATAGGCCTGTGATGTGATAGCGCCGTCACACGTTAAAGGCCTGGGAGTAAGGAGGAATAGGTGGCTAATCTTTTCTTCACTTTTGGCAAGCCACGACCAACAGTGCTCATAACATTATCAGCGCGGTTCGCCATCAACTTCGCTAGCGGCCTCTTCGTTGCTGTGTGTGTATTTCTCTCTGTCTTACTCTATGTATAAAAAGGCATATGCCTTTTTAAAGCACAAACTATCGTCTGTCAAGACGGCAAGGTGCCAATGTGACTCTATGTATAACTGTTTCGATGACACACCACGCTTCAACTCTCCTCTTCCCCTCCCCCTCCTCCTTCTCTGTCTCTTTCTCTGTGTATAGCTCTTTCGATAAACCACGCCTTAACTCTCCTCTCCCTCCTTCCCTCCCGATCTCTCTCTCTCTCTCTCTCTCTCTCTCTCTCTCTCTCTCTCTCTCTCTCTCTCTCTCTCTCTCTCGCCGTAACCTGAGAATTGCGAACATTTGAACAGCTGCAGTAAGATAAGACGTCCAGATAACACTATCTGACAAGCAGTGGATTTTCCAATCGTTCATACAGCCTGCATTGTTATAATTATACTGGAGAGCTGACCGCTTAATGCCTGCACGAAAGACTGCGAACATCTTAGATTGCATGTAGTGAATCGGAGTTAAGATGTCTAGATATATCCAGCAAGAGCTACTTCCAGCTGTATACACTATCCTAGATTGTAGGAAACCGAAGCCCAGGGGCCACGGCATGTCCTTCGAGAATGCAGAACTTACGGTGATCTCTGTTGCCAGACGTGACCTAGGGACATGAGATGTGGGACTGTCGTCGTGACATGGGAGAGCAGTTTGGCATCATTTTGACGATAGGTCCATGGTTATATCTTTGTCGATGATGAAGTAATAGTTGTATTTGTAGCAGCAGCAGCAGCAGCACTACTAGTATTAGTAGTAGTAGTAGCAGCAGTAGTAGTAGTTAGTAGTAGTAGTAGTAGTTGCAGTAGCAGCAGTAGTAGTAGAAGAAAGTAAGAAAAAGAAGAGTATAGGGGGAGAAAAAGGAGGAGAACAAAAATGGTAGCAATGGTAGCATTAGGTAGGAGTAGTAGTGGCAGGTGAGGAAACGGGGGAAGAAGAAGGAGGAGGAGACTTACCTCTACATACATCCCCAATCCACACATTCAACTACCCCACGCTGCGTCCGTTTTCCTTCTCTGAAGACTGGCCGAGAAACCGAGTCGATAGGTTCTAAACCAGCCGCAAGCCATTTGGAAGCGGAAAGTGTACTGCGTTTATTTCGTTAGCATGAGCATCGATCGTTCAGAAAACAATCTCAAACTACTGAACGTAAAATTGCCTAGTAAGTCATAAATAGCCAATAAATACTACTAGGATTTATTCCAACGCATTGCAAAGGATTGTACGAGCAATTGATTCAATCTTGCAGCAACGCATTTCTACAGCGCGGTACCTATAGCCCCATTGCCGGTGCTTCTTAATCGACTCATACGACACTCTTGGCATAATACATTGCAGCTAGTCTTTGCTTCACGTTTAGAAATCCAATCAATTCTCAGACATGCATTTATCTGAATCCGAGTTCTGGCCAACTTATCTGGTAAGGATTATCGTGCTGAGATTGGAATCACCAAATCCAACATCGCCATTGATTAGTTGGCCAGTTTGCCGCGCATGAATCATACTCCTGACAGTTGTGGGCTTGCAGTGGGATCACGGCGTCGAATGTTTGCAATAGCAAATGCATTAGCTGTGCAGCGAGGTGCAGAGGTCCAGGCTACTCCATCGCCTGGCTTTGTTTTGCCACGCGAGTATCCTATTTCCAGGGTTGCTTAGCAACGAGTAGTAGCGTTGACATTGGGCTTACAATTGATAGCCCACAGGGTATGACGTCTCTAATGTTCTAAACCCTGTATGTGATGTCACTTGCAGACATCTTAACTCTCAACATACGCTCAATAAATAACCTTGTGGGTGATGGTACTTTCTGTCAGGGTAATTAGCTGGTTTGAAAGTTAGGGGAAGGGAGCTTGTAAACGTGTGCTTTTTAATACGTTAAGTGAACGCCCAGTATGACTTTTATATTGCATAGTGGAACCAGGCAAGCGGTCACATTGGCGTAATTGATATGCAGCTACGCTGATTATGTCGTGAGCGCGGTAGGTGTGGGAATCACAGATCCAAAGGGACGAAATATCCTCACAGTATTTAGTAATTTTCTCTGATTTTCTTAGAAGATATCTAGCACCTTATTTTCTTACTATTTCTTATTCCATTATTTTCTATTTTAGATAAATCTATTATATTCTCCCCTTTATATAGGTTTATAGTTTTTCTCTTTTGACTCATTATTCTCTTATGTTTACGTTATCCAGTATTTTATCTAAAACCCCTTTCAACTCCTAATAATGTATTATTTTTCTCAATCTCTTTATCCCTTATGTTTACTTATTTTCTCTTAATACCTTATTTTCCCATAATTTTCTCTTAATCCATTATTTCCCCTAATTACTATTTTCTTATTTTTCGTAATCTCGTACTCCCTTTCATTCTCTTATTTTTATCTAAACCCTTTCTTTCGTATATTGTTTTATTTTATATGCTGTTTTACATATATTCCATTATTTTCTCGTAATATATATGTTGTCAAATATTCTTCTTTCTATTAATTCCCCCATATTTTCTTTTGGCCTCTTGATCCCTATCAAATAATCTTCATCCCGTATATTCTCTTACTTCCTCTCCTTTTTTATTCTCATTTTCTCCCTTATCTTTTAATCTTTCAGTTTTACTTACATTCTCTCAATCTCTTATAAACTCTAATTCCTATACATCCCTTACAATACCTTTCTTTATTGGCCAGTATGTTTTCCATCTTCCACCTTTGCCACGGCGATTCTTGTTATAATCTCTACAAGGCACCTTCCACAAGAGGTTATATTCAGAGATAGTTGTACCAGTTCACTTGTTTAAGAATGGTCCCATTTGCTAGGATGTTACATTGTGGTGTTCCTCACTTTTTGGAATCTATCATAAACTGTTTTCTTACAATTTAATTTTAACCCTAGTTGTGGATATTAACATAGATGTGAAACACTCTTCATCGTTAACAGTTATTCTTGGCTGATTCCCCTTTCTTTATTATATTGGTGGTTTATTACTTGTTTATTCCCGGTTTATTCACTTGTTCCCGGTTTTAATCGAGGTTTATTCACAGCCCCCCCCCCCCCCCCCCGCATATCCTTTACAAGACATTGCAGTCAACACCAGGATTTTCAGCTTCTGTTGATGTCTTGGCAAATTTTATGTTCAGTAGTTTGCCATTGACGGCTTCCTGGCCTAGAGGTTAGCGACTTTTCACCGTAATCTCGTATACTCTCGTAAGTAACGTGACGACGGTGAGAATCAGCAGTGGTTCGAATCGCGTCGGCAACTTACGGGGTATGTGAGCCGGCCGCTCAGAAAGCAATGGCAAACTACTGAGCGTAATCTTGTCAAGAAATCAACAATCAGCTGAAAGATGCTGATGTTGACAGCGATGTCCTGTAAAGGATATGCTAACATTAAAGAGTTTGCCATTGCTTTCTGAACGACCGGCTCACATACTTCCTTAAGTAACCAGCCCGACGCGATTCGCTGCTGAATCTCGCGCAGTTGTGTTTCGTACTTGGGTATACGGGATTACGAACAACGTCCTAAACTACTTCGCCAGGGAGACATTCCTATCTTATTCCTACTTTATTTCCGGTTTATTCCCATGTTTCCGGTTTATTGCTTGCTTATTTTTATTTTCGCTAAATTGCCGATATAGTTTTTGGTGATAAAAAACTCCACAGGGGAGCAAGAACGACAGGAGGCTACTGATCATTAACATATCCCCCTCCCCCCTTTCGCTAAATGTTTCGGCCCCTTTACCTTCTCTAAGCTTTCAGGGAGCGGGCCCGTCCAGGTCATGATTCCTGGACGTCTTTCTCCTGTCGTACATCCCTTGTCTTGTGAGGTTGTAATCTTCTGGAGAGATAGTGTTGAGGTTGTTCTTCTTGAGAGATGGTGACTAACATTGCAGGCAAAGTTGAACCATTTACTGTGTATCCTTGTCCCACCCCGTATTACGCTTGCTCCATAGCCAGCTCGAGGCATTCTCGCTGCCTCGCCCAGTCTTTTAAGTGCCCGAGTTCTTGCTTGTCCCTTTAGAATTTAGACCGAGTTGTATGCCGAAACG
The DNA here is from genome assembly GCA_963921405.1 of Cepaea hortensis. Taxonomy (NCBI): domain Eukaryota; kingdom Metazoa; phylum Mollusca; class Gastropoda; order Stylommatophora; family Helicidae; genus Cepaea; species Cepaea hortensis. The sequence goes on along the minus strand of OY992876.1, from coordinate 128,789,660 downwards.
TTGTATGCAGAAACTAGTAACAAGGCCTCGTGCGCCTATCTCAACGTCGCATAGCCTGATGGTATATCCTTCCTGCCTCAGGTTTTCAACCATGTCACTGTATTTCTCCATCTTATAAGTGTGCTGCTCCTCGACTCTTGACTCGAACGGAACAGTCAGCTTGATTATTATTAAATGTTGAGTCGACAGAGAGCACACTGCAATGTCTGATACTGATCGCAACTGAAACTTCAGGATGTCCGCTGGGCATTTGTCACGGCCCTGCAGGTCTACTGTCAGCTCTCAGACTTCAGCGCCCCTGAGGATGGATGGCAAGCTGTCCGAACAGTTTTTGTCCAGCTTTTAAGAAGCGTATCCACCCGGCTTTGACAACAGTCCCTTTGTTTGTCTGGAGTCTTGCTACATCCACTATGGCTGCCAGTTCGGTGAGAACCTTGTTGTGACGCCACATGAATCGGCCTTGCCCAAGGTCCGCCCTGAATGCGGACAGTACGTCTTCTACGGTCTGATCCCTCTTGGTCTGCGTGTTGCTACACAAGGGACATGTTTCGATAAAACCCCATCTGACCAAGTTAACAGCTGATGGCAGGAGATCGTAAAGTGATCTGACAAGGAAGCTTATTCTTAACGGCGGCACGCGTCATATGTCGTTCCACAAGAGGGACTTCTGTGGAGTCCCCTCCCATGACACCCACTGTCCTTGCTGCGGCTGCTGCACCGCCTTCTGCACTCGCTTGTCGCCTTCACCTTCACGGATCTCTTGGACCACCATATCTCTGTGCTACCTGCCCGACGCCTTTGATCACCATTGCGTGCTGTTGTTTTTTTTTTTTTTTTGGTAGCCAAAGCCTGTCTGTTGGACTGGGTGTGTCCCATCACTTCCTTTAGTTAGAGTGAATTCTGCGCCGCTTCGACTGCCTCGTCAACCTTCCATTTTCTTCCCGTCCTGGGCGCTGGCTGAGAGCCGTTCACTGTTGCATCTTGGGACTCGCGCAGCATCATCGCGAGCCTGCCTTTTCCGACTTTGTATTCCTCAACAACAGACTTGAACGGGAGCAAGAGTTTGGACTTCTTTGAGTAAAACACTACGCCCGTCAGACATAGTGGCACTCCCAGCCATTTCCTTGTGACTTTGCTGATCCTTTTCTCCAATGCCTCTACCGTGCTCGTGCACACGTCATAGATGAGTAGGGGCCATAGCATCTTCGAGATCAGTACGAACTGGAGGCACTAGATCCTGAATTCTAAAATAATTCTGCTCTTATCGATGGCCTGCAGCCCTTTTGCTGTTGCCTCACGATGTGTTGTACTGCGTTCTTATCCGTCAGAGAGGAATCGTACACTCTCCAAGACTCTTGACGGGTTCCTCCATCACCATGGGGATCGCCTGGTTGGCCACCTTGAATGCAGTTGCCGCTACCTTGCCCTGCACGATCGACAGACTTCTCGATTTCTTGGGTTTGAAGCTCATCCTGCACCAGTCGATCAGTTGATCACGCATTTGGAGCATGCGGTGAGCGCGGCTCTCATCTGGTGTCAGGATTGTCGTCCATGAAGGCATTGAGTGGCGACATCCTGCATTCTTTCTTTAGTCTCAGTCCTTGTGTGTAGCTTGATGCTGCATCCAGAACGACCTGCATGAACATGACAAATAGTATCGGCGAAATCGTACAACCCATCGCTATATCCACTTGGAGGTCCATCCATCTGGTCGTGAACGTCGAGGTAGAGAAACGGAGAGTGAACCCGAAGAAATACTGCTTAAGCATATATGTGATCTCCTCGGGCACCTGATACATCCTAAGGGCCTGCCACAGCATTTGATGGGGCACTGACCCGCAGGCGTTAGCCAGGACCAACCATACCAAGTTAAGACCTGACTTTTCGCTCTACGCTCTTTGGATAGCTTCCCAGATCATGATAGCATGTTCCACTCATCCGGGAACTCCTGGTATGTCCCCTTTTTGAACCGTCTTGTCGACATACTTGTTTTCCATTAGGTATGTCGTGACTCTACTAGCCATGACTGAGAAGAATATTTTGCCCTCGACGCTCAGAAGAGAGATTGACCTAAAATAGTAATATGTGCTGCGTTCTGTTCCTTGGATATGTAGATTCAATTATCATTGCTCCACTACAGACTTATTCGTTGGTGCCCCCACGCGGATCTCAGTATCTGGTGGAGACTATTGAGGACGTTTGGACACCGCTTGTACACTGTGTACAAGACACTGTTGGGACCCGGTGCCGACTCAGCCTTTGAATTCTTTATAATAGCCACGACCTCGTTCCACCTCGGGGGATCGGCATTGAAACCTACTGTAGGTTCTTCTGGCGATACCAGCCCTTAATTTCTCCGAGTGGGACGTCGCGCTGCGCATTAGAGTACGTGCGTACCAGATTCTCCTCCAGCTCCTCTTTCTCGATGCAGATTGGGATGGATTGGACTTCCAGGCAAGATGGCGAAGGACGGTTGTGTTGTTTTTGTGACCGTTCCCTTTTCGTGTAGGAGATGGATATTTTCATTTCCTACGTGTAATTTGTGTGCCAGGATGTAAAACCAGGAGTTTCTTCTCAAGATCTGCGCCGATGCTAAGGAGTTTTGTGCATTGAGCGAAGCAATCCTTGAGTGAATTTTTGCAGCATGTGTGGTTCTGTGGTGTTAGGTCTTTTCAACATGGCTGAACAATTGATGTGTTCCGTGCGGACGGCAGTCAACAAAACAAGGCGACGGGGCCAACGTGGTGGCCGCAAGCGACAAGGCATACGAGGTGGGTTAAGACGTTTTAGACTTAAATGTGACCGTCTGGGCCTCAGGAATACTCGTATCCTATATTGAAACTGCGCTAGCGTTAAACAACGAGGCTCTATTCTCGAAAACCTGGTTTACAGGAATGACATTGTAGCACTCCAGGAGACGAGACTGGGTGATCAGCTACTCCAAATGGCCGGCTTCAAATGTTTCTACAACAGGCGACATCTGGGAATGGCGATTCTCATCCGCGACAGTATGGTGGCTTCAGAGCTAGACATGTCCATTTGGGACAATGAAGACATACAAATACAGGCGGTCAGAGTTCAGTCCGGTCTACCATTCGTTTTGGTTAATGTTTATGCCTGTAACGCGAGTGTGGATTCCCAGAAGTGGCAGTGCTTAAGTGACGTATTAGGTCATGAAAAAATGTCATTTTCTGTGCGCGATTTCAACGCTAAAGGCAGATCATGGGGAAACATTTCCTCCAACACACAGGGGGGAGGAGCTCGAGACTGCACTTGAAACCATTGACCTGGTTTGTATCAACAGTGGCTGTGTCACCAGGACAGCAAGCCGCTCAGGTGATGAGGGCAGTGCTATTGATCTGGCGCTGGTTTCTCCTTCACTCACTACGGTGTATAGATGGGGTGTCCTAGGGTACCACGGCAGCGACCACCACCCTTGCAGCATATTGGTGGAGAAAGGCCGAACCAGGCAGCACAAGTCAACGGTCAAGACTGTCCAGTATGACAGTACAGGGCAAGATGTGGTGAGTAAAATAAGGCGCTACAAGCGCAGAAAGTTTCCATCCATCCATCATGTGCCATGCCGGTAAGCGTGGGCGGTCATGTTCTGCCATCTCACTCGATCACCAGAGTCGTGGATCAGCTCCGTGTTTCTGTCTCGACCATGCCACAAGGCCAAGCCATCCAGGTACTTGCTTCTAGGTCTTCCCCTTGGTCTGTTCCCCTCGATCTTACCAGTTGTCACCAAGTTCTCCAAATTATTTCTTCTTATAACATGCCCAAAAAATTGTGACTGTCTACGTCTAATAACTCTAATCAGTTTACGATCTTCATTTGTTTCTTGAAGGACTTGTTCATTTGTCTTTCTGGCTGTCCATGGTATTCTTTGAATTTTCCTCAGAAACCACATGTCTACAGCCATCAGATGTTTTTCAGTCTGACTGCTCATTGTCCAAGCTTCACATCCATATAAAAGTACAGGTTCTATGTAGCATCTCAACACTCTTTTTCTCGTTTCAATTGACATCTTTTTATTGGTCAGTATGAGAAATTTTTTCCGTGAGCCATTCCAGTTCGCAAGTTTCAGGGCAGAAAAAAAAAGCTGGGAGCAGCCACCTTGGTGGAATTTTGAGGTGGAGAAGGCCTGGATGGATAAGCGCAGTGCTGTAAGGAAATGGCAAAACGCCAAGAAGAACAGAGTTGCCCATCCTGGTCCCTGCATGCACTTAGAAAGAGAGATGCACACTAAAGTAAGCTGTTAAAGAAAAACTGGTTAAGGTGGTTAAAGGTGAAAAATTGGCAGAGGTATGTCAAAGAGTAAGCACAGACAAGTCACCGAAATTGCTCTGGCGACTACATAAAAGCATGAGTGGGGTAGTCAATAATAAGGGAATTTCTGACTTCCAAAGTGCCGACATCATCTGGCAGAGGACAGACGAGAACACAGGCAAAGCCCTATTCGTACGCTATCTAGAGCAGAGCAACCAGACAGACAAGGGAGGCCGAAATCTTGCCAAGGAGGTCACCTCACACAGGTTCAAGGCCAAGAACATTTCGGATGAAGGCACAGTGACAGTGAAAGAAATCAAGGCTGTGCTTTGACTATAAAAAAAAAAACAGCGCTCCAGGGCCAGATGGCATAAGATATGACGACATCAATGGGTGTACCGATAACGAGCTAGAGAAACTAGCAAACATGTACAACAACAGTATAGGGAGTGCTAGCATCAAGGAGGAGTGGTTACACAGCTATCTGATTCCCTTGCCGAAGCCTGGCAAAGACCACACAAAAATTCAGGGATAGCGAGTAATAACCATGCAGAATACAATAGGCAAGCTGTTGGAGAAGTTAATTGCCAGAAAAATATCAAACCAACTAGAGAAGCAAGGTGTTTTCCCACCTACCCTGGGTGGGTACCGTCACAAAAGAGAAACCTGGACCAATGCAGCAGTTTTTGCCCATGATGTTTATGTAGGTTTCCACTCAGACATTGAAGCCTTTGCTGCATTGATTGATCTTGAGGACGCATACAACAGAGTACCATTGGATTTTTTAATGTTTCAGCTTCTTGAACTAAAAGTAAGTCCATTCCTCCTTAGTTGGATCGCTGCAGCCCTCTTCCAACGGAAAGTAGTTTTTAGATGTGGCAGTTGGACTTCGGAACCAACAACAATATATCCTGGCCTACCACAGGGATCACCATTATCTCCGGTACTGTTCAACGCCTACACAGTGAGAATCACCAGCGAGCAGATCACTGGACAGGGGAGGACATTGTCATATGCCGACGATGTTTTAGTGTATCGTCAGGGTAAGGATATAGATAAGGTTGCTGTGGAACTACAAACCGAACTCAATCGCATAAGTACTTGGTGTACTGAAGCTGGGGCAATGGTCAGCCCAACAAACAGTGACATTGTTCTCTTTGAATAATCATATTGTCAACATTCCAACACCAACTGTTAATCTGTGTTCAGAGACTGTGGAAAGAACGCAGGCAATGAATTACCTGGGAATACGTTTTGGTCGATGCCTTGCTTATAATGCGCAATAGACCAGGTGATAACAAAGGCCAAGCGGGGTTTGGCTGCGATGCAGATGATGGCGGCAGCAAACTGTGAGCAGCGACATCTATGCCTCCTATATGAGGGGCTAGTCATGTCTGTTTTTGAGTATGCGATGGCGATCCTGACTCTCAGCCGTAAGAAGATAGAAAGGATGGAAAGGATACAAAACGAAGCTGTGTGTATTATTCTTGGATGCACAAGAGATACAGCATGCAGGGCGATGCGCTACCTTCTTGATTTTCCAACCATTGAAGACAGAATACAAATTTGCAGAGCACGTGCCTACCTCAGAGTTAACACAAACACACAACATCCACTGCATAGTGAAATTATGAAGGTGCAGGGCAGCAGGTTAAAAAGAGGACGGTCGTGGATGGATCAAGCCGAATACATTCTTCAACAGGTGTGTTTACTGGAGGACTTTGAACCTGGCGTGGAGTGGGTACAAGTGCCAACAGACTTCTGTATGTCCTTTTCAGTTTGCATCCAACTAGACAGAAAACGCAGACAAGAAAATCCAGCTGCTGTGGAGGCGGAAGCGGAAGTACAAGCGTTGATTTTCGAGAATTCGTTAGACGGTGATGCTGTCATTTACACAAATGGGTCGGTCGTCCGACATGAGAGAAGCTCAGGGGCCTTTACGGCTCAGGCCGGAAGGAGAATTGTGAAGGAGGACTCTAGTGCTTTTGTTGAGACCACAAGTAGTTTGACTATGGAATTCATGGCTCGAGACAAAGATATTCAATAGGGCATGTTTCCTTAGCGACTCAATGAGCATGCTCAAGAGGATAGATCCGAAGAGAGTGGTTGCTGTCTCTGGAGCGATCTCGGCTGACAAAGATTATTTCATCTTCGTGCCAGGGCATGCGGGAGTACAAGGAAATGAGCGGGCTGACAAGCTCGCAGGTAAGGCTAGTGTGGAGGTCGGACGCGCCATGGACCAGGCTGACATTCTGAATGCTCTACGAGAAGTAAGACTTTTGCGAGAACCAAGTTATGACTGCGAATCTACAACCATGGTCAGACTGCGAGAACAGCAAATTAAAAGAGGTGTGGCCAAACAAGAACACTACGCAGGAAGCCAAAGAAGATTGATAAACCAACACAGAACTGTGTCGTTAGCCGCTACACGCTGCGGGATTTGCTGAGTAGGGGATCCGAGCACTTATGAACTGAATGGTTCGATGTGCAATGAGGATGATCTGTCGATTAACTAACTAACTTTCTCGATGCAGAGGTTGCCGAATCGTGGCTGTTCCAACAAGTTTCTTGCGAACTGGAATGGCTCACGGAAAAATTTCTCATGTGCTCTCAGCGTCCTTTGCTTGTTTCTGTAGAATCGATCTGCTCGGCAGAGATCGCTGTGTCTGGCTTTGAGGTGCTCCCAGCTTCTAGCAGACTCTCTTTCTCACTTGCATCTGCCTTTTTATATCGTTTCCGAGCAACTCTCTTCGGCGCTTTCATCTCACCGATTAACTTTTGCCCCCCGCTTTTCTGCGGACTCGTAGCCTTCTTCCTCTCACTGCCAACAAATTGACGCAGGCAGTGGAGGTATACAATTTCTCCAAATCTCTCTATTTTCTCATTCAGTGGTGTCTCCTCAAGTTCTTGATCTAATGCTTGCGACAGACTGTTCCCTAGTCGTCCCCATGCCTCACTTACTTGTTTATTCCCGTCTTATTCCCAGTTTACTAACCTGTTCCCGGTTTTAATCGGGTTTATTCCTAGCTTATTCCTACCTTATTTCCGCTTTATTCTCTTGTTCCTGGTTAATTGCCCGCTTATTAATTTATTTTCGCTAAATTGCCGATATACACCTATATTCGCTCTCTGTTCCTGTTGTATTAGTGGTGTATTTCCCTTGTCTCGCTTTATTCTCAATTGATCACCAGTTTATACCCTTATTCCCGCTTTATAACCAGCGTATCCACCTTAACCTCCAGATGTATTCCTTTTAAACCTGGCCAACCCTGTTCTCTCTTCCCAGGTTTGTTCCCTTATCTCTGTTTTCGTCCCTTTGTGTCCTCCATAAATCAACGGCCTGATTGTGATCCCCACTTCACGTTGGCCCGAGGTTGCTAGAGTCTAGGACACTATTGACACAGCTATCCCCACACTTTACAACATCTGATAAATGAATTATTAGATGTACGTTGCTTCAATTTTACGACAGAAGTAAACGATAAACCAATACAATTAGAAATTTCTCCCCAAAATTCCCCCCTCCATAATGTGTTTTTGCTTTTTGCTTTGTATGGGATGGGGTGGGGGAGGAAGGGGGGGGGGAGAACTGGCCTCAAAATGGTGTCGTACATTTGCACCAACATTCCCAATGGTAGTTGATTCACATAATTGCACCAAGTGGAAATGGGAAGACAAAACTGAATCAAATGAAACCGTAAGAGCACTAATTCAGTTTTTCCTCAAAGTCGGAATGTTCCCTCAAGTCGTTAATTTCTTCAAAGTAGTTAATTTCTTCCAAGGTGGTAATTATTTCACATCGGTAATCGTATCAAACCAGAATTGCCCCAGGTCGAGAATACCCGAATTCCGACTTGTCCACAATCAAAATTGCATCACACCAGGATTGCATTAAGTCGGGGTTGCTTTAATTCGGGATTGCTTTAAGTCGGGATTGTCCCCTGTCGAAATTGTCCCATGAATGTATTTGTGGGTAATGAAAGTAATCCGTTTACAAAACAAATCAACCACCCACCTACACACATAACACACACACACACACACACACACACACACACACACACAGAGAGAGAGAGAGAGAGAGAGAGAGAGAGAGAGAGAAAGAGAGAGCAATCACACGGACAAACATTCACGGTAGAAGATGTAAGCATAAAAGACACGCTCTTTCATCGACTGCCATCCTAATCAAATAAACAGACGGCAAACGATAATTAGTCGAAGGAAATCGATACGGCAGTTGTAAATCGGAGAAAATTTCGTCCTAGCCGATGCTTTCCTCAGACATCGATGTCTCTCTTAGGAAATTACCGATTCCACAATGTTGGCAACTTGACTTTCTGACAATATGATATTTAACATGTGTTTTATAAGACGGCCAAAAGATCTGCTACCTGAGAGCATAGTTGCCATTCTAGATATTTTATATCCAGATCTAGAGGTTTTTGCCGGCGTCTGGATATCATTTTCTGACGTTTGGATGCTGGATGCAATTCTAGATACTTTTCATTTGGAGTCGGATATTTTGAATACTTTCTAGATTTTACTTTTCTTTCGGTGTCATTTACCCATTTTATGTTTGGTCTGGACGCGCGTAAATTATGGTAACTGCCATTATTTAAACTTTGAACTGACTTGGGTCAACGCTCAACAGTCTGGCAACCCCCTCCCCCCCCCCGGTAATGAGTAAAAGGGCGCATAAGGGCACTGAAGAAACTTTTGTTTGGTCAGTAAACATTTAAACTTAAAGAATTTGGCTGCAATTGGAACCGATAATGCATCGGTAATGGTCGGTATCAACCATGGCGTGTATGCAAAATTGAAGGAAGATATCCCATCTTTAATCCGCATAAAATGTGCGTACCATTCCTTGCAGCTAGCATTATCACATGCCTCATCAGTCAGAATGTTTACTAAGGAATTTGGAATTCCTTATTGCTGAAACACATAAATGGTTCTCCAAATCATCTGTCAGACAACAGCAATATAATAATTTATATAAAGCATTAAATGATAGTTCCTCACCACTGAAAATTCTGTCATATAGCAAAACTAGATGGTTATCAATTCAACCAGCTGTTGAAGTAATTGTGAACCAATGGTTGGAGTTGAAGACGCACTTCGAAATAACAAGACACAATGAAAAGTGCTACACAGCTGAAATACTATATGGAATGTACAGTGATGAAAAAAATTTGGCATTCCTTCTCTTTTCACAGCCCATTTTAAGTGAAGTGCAAAAAGTTAATAAACTATTTGAATCTCAAAATGTTGATAAAGTTAAATTACTTGACGACCTCACTTTGCTATTTCACTCAATTGGTAAAAGACTTATATTGCCAACTTGTAAAGCTGACTTGTTCACTTGCACTATAGAGAGCTATTTGGCTCCCAAGCCATACTTGGGATACCAAACCGAATCAAAAATTGATGGTTTAAAAACAAAAGGACTGTTAACAGAAAATGAAGAGAACAACTTAAGAAAGCGCTGTCAAGATTTTATTGTCTCATTATTCGATCAATTGAAGCAGAGACTTCCTGAAAATTTAGATGTATTGAAAAATATTTCACTCTTTTCTATTAACAACATACTTCAGCCAGTAAAGGACATACCTAAATATTGCCAAGTTATTAAATGTTTAAGGGCTACTGATAATAGTATGGCGGGAGCAGAATATTAGTTAGCAAAAATAAATTTGGTTGACTGGACAAACAAAACAGAAACTGAAGCTTTTTGGAGTGAAGTAAGACAATTTAAAGATGTCTCAGGTAACAGTCCATTCTGTTAGCTCTTTGAATGTGCGATGTCTACCATGATACTACCCCATTCAAATGCTGATGCGGAAAGAGTTTTCAGTACTGTGAATTATACAAAATGTAAACTAAGAAACAGGATGAAACTTGATCTCTTAAATGCTATATTGAAAATAAGATTTGGCCTGATGAGAGCAGGAAAATGCTGTTCAACTTATCAGCTCCCTGATCGTGTAATAAAAGAAATTGGAACAGCTAAAGCATACCAGAGTCATTTTGAATCCGAAGCTTCAACTTCATCATCCAAGCTAAGTGCATCTTGTGAGATGAGGACATGATTCTATAGGTAAGTCACATCAATTTTCTTTTTAATGTTGCATATCCTTTACAGGATGGTGCAGTCAACATCAGAATTTTTCAGCTGCTGTTGATGTACAAGGCAAGATTACGCTCAGTAGTTTGCCATTGCTTTCTGAGCGACCGGCTCACATACCCCTGTAAGTTACCAGCGCGGCTCGAACCGCTGTCGGTTCGGGCGCAGCTGCGTTACTCACGAGAATATACGGGATTACGGCGACAGGGAGAGCGGCAGTCACATCAATACAAATGTAATTTCTTACTTTCTCAATCTGGATATTTTTCCTAGATACTTTCCAACGAAATCTAGATATTTATGGATGTTGTTTGGGCCGTTTCTAGATACTTTTGGTCAAAAAAAAAAGTGGCAACCCTGCGCTGAGAGACATAAATATGAATATATCACGTAGCAGGTTCTTCGCAGGACGTCGCTCTAATCAGAGCACGCCGAAATGTTTGTCCATCATTTGCCAAGTCTCCTGCCTGACGCAGCCTCATGCCCAAAGTGTCTGCTGTGTACTGTTTCCGTCCTCTTCCTGGTAAACCCCTGCCCTTATTGTTTTTCAGCAACCATGCCTTCCATCGCCATTATTTTAAGCCACTGTGACGTTTGTTAAGTTGGGTTGAGTTGAGTTGAGTTGAGCTAAGAAATGCCATCACTGCACTCAGGACATTCCTTATGCGCTCCGTCCGCTCGTTCAACAAGCAGCGAAGAGTCATACTACTGATGTTTCCAACTACCATCTGATTGAAAGTCTAGAGCCCCTGCCGATCCTCCGCCATATCACTCTCTCCACATGTGGGTGCCCAGTCTGTTTCTCCGCTTTCTCCACCCGGTCCCAAAGCACCCGATCACCTCTCCCTTGCCCATAAGTAATTTACCACTGAGAGGTGCATTCCCTGCCCTCATATCAGCCTGTTCATTCCCCCGCACTCCCGTGTGATCAGGGCAGAAAAGGGAGAGGGCTGTCATGGGAGAGAAAATGAATAAAGCGAAATTTGGGTAATAATAATGGGAGAAAAGGGAGCAAATTGAGAATGGGGATATTATTATTATTTTTTTTTTATGTGATGACTACGGAGCACCACACAAACAAAAAAGACTTGCAGAAACGAAGCCATGCGGATAATTCTGCCCGCACCAGAGATATATCTTGACATGCCACGGGATAGCTTCTGGACTTTCCCTCAATAGACAGCAGAATAACACTGACCAGAGCATGTAATTAATCGAAGTGAAGGCCGATATACCACTGCCAACCCGCGCTGCCACGCCAGCATCTAGCGGAAATCGACATAACTGGGTCAAATCGTGGATGCGATGTGCCGCAGAATTCAACCACCAAGTATACACACCTACAGACATCGCTCTTGGAAGGGAATGTATACCAGTGCCAGTAGAAACCCGCATTACCACCTCTGTACATATCACTCTGGACTCTGGACAGATCCCGCATCGCGCAAGATCCCGTAGCAGTACACAGAGGTGAAAGCGCTACTACATGACAACACTAGAGGGAGACACACGGATGGTTGTTTCCGCAGAAAGCGGAGTGCTTGGGCATTCCCAGCAAGCTCAACCTGCAAAACTGTCAAGGATGCAAGTGGTGCCTTTTCCTTGACAACAAGCAGCCTTACGATGAAAACAATATCGCTAACAGTACCCCGAATTAGGGGGGTACGGGGTGTCAGGCATTGGTAGCACCTTTGGTAAGGATGACTCTCATGTCCTTTTCAGGACCCATCCCCCACTGGTCCAAGCCTGATACTCAGCTCGTGCCTGTGGCTCCTAGTAGCTGTCAGCATGCGACAGCGGCCACCCCCGGGCAACAGCTGTGAGAGGCTGGCTAAACCAGGCTTGGGTAGCCGATTTGGTGTCAAACCAAGCGGTAAACTAGGGTATGCCTACCCAGCATGTGAAGACAGGACTCGGCGGACTGCGCGGAAGAAATCATTCCTGATTCAACGGGCAAGACGGCGTTTACCTGCAAAGCGTTGTGGAACGTAATGAGCACGGCAAGGCACGTAGAGCGCCCTGGTCATCCACTGCATCTGTATTCGTCCCTAGTCGTCTCGACTTGTCTTGCCACTGGACTCAGATGGACTCGGGCGAGAGAGTGAGGTCGACGAATTGCGCAACTCTTCCTCACTTTAATCCAAGTCATCGCGCAAGTCATTCTTCATCCAACGTCATATATCACCTTCAAGCCCTGTGGCGATAGGCGAGCGGCGAAGCGGCAGGCGTGGGTACGCTGGCAGCCGTAGTCGCAGACCTGCACACAGGCAGCTCAGGCCATATGGTCGTCTTCTACTGACCGGAGCTGCAGTGGGATTCGGCAGCCCCCTGAGCGACTGAGCAGCCCTCTATAGGAACACACTGCTCACCTCCATAGCGTGAGGAAGGGGCTAGAAAAGGTGCCCTAAACATTGTCTGCTCCATCACTACCTAACCAGCTAGCCGCGGTTGGTGGGTACCCTTAACTGCGGTCGACATAAAAACAAAGATAAAACAAGCAAAGCTAAAAGAGTAAACCATATTCCCTTAACAATTGGAACTTGGAATGTACGCACCCTACTTGACAGAGACGGTGCGTCGGGTCCAGAGAGACGAACAGCACTGATTGGGAGAGAGCTGTTCAGGTACAACATCGACATTGCAGCCTTGAGCGAGACACGACTTGCAGAAGAAGGCCAAATATGTGAAATAGGTGCCGGCTACACATTTTTCTGGAGTGGAAGGAAAAGCAAGGAAAGACGCCAATCCGGTGTGGGATTTGCCATTAAGTCGGCCCTGGTCGGCAAATTAGCTGGATTTCCAAAGGCTATAAACGACAGGCTCATGACCATTAAGTTGCCCCTGCTGAATGGAAGGAAGCATGCAACCATTGTGAGTGTCTACGCACCAACTATGACCAAGGAAGATGATGTCAAGAACAAGTTCTATGAGGACCTGCACAATGTATTAACATCTGTTCCCAAAGGAGACAAACTTATACTCCTTGGGGATTTCAATGCCAGAGTAGGCACGGACACCACCTCTTGGAGTGGCATTATTGGAAAGCATGGAGTCGGAAATTGTAACAGCAATGGACTCCTCCTCCTTCAGACATGTGCCGAACATGATCTTCTGATCACGAACACAATTTTCCGTCTCCTCATGAGAAATAGGACATCGTGGATGCACCCTCGCTCGAAACACTGGCACCTCATTGACTATGTCATCGTCAGGAGGAGTGACAGACAAGACGTTCGAGTGACAAAATCCATGTGTGGTGCCGAATGTTGGACAGACCATCGTCTCATTGTCTCGAAAATAAACATTCACATCAGACCCCCACGGCGTCCTCAAGGGGTGAAAATGCAAAAAAAGCTAAATGTCACCCGCCTAAACAGCAAGAAAATGCAACAGTCGTTTGAAAATATGCTGGAAGACCACCTCAAGCCCAATGCTGCTGCTAAACAGGATACAGAAACAGAATGGAGAGCCCTAAAGGACATAATTTACAACACTGCTATGGAAATCCTGGGACCAGCCCCCCGAAAGCATAAAGACTGGTTTGATGAAAATTCCGAAGACATCAATCAATTGCTGGCCGAGAAACATCTTCTCCTCAAGGCACATTTGAATGACCCAAAGTCAACATTAAAAAAAAAGATGCCTTCAAGAACATTCAGAGAGTAGTGCAGCAGAAACTTCGGCACGTGCGGGACTCCTGGCTGAGCAGCAAAGCTGATGAAATTCAGGGCTTTGCTGACAGACATGATATGAAAAACTTCTACGACTCACTGAAAGCGGTCTATGGTCCTACATCACCAGGCATAGCTCCCCTCCTCAGTGCAGATGGGGGAACATTGGTCACCGATAAGAAAGAAATCCTTCAACGCTGGGCAGAGCATTTCAGCAACATCTTAAATGCAACTTCCTTCTTCGATGATGAAACCATCAACTGCCTTCCTCAAGTTCCCACCAATGAGACACTTGATGACCTGCCAACCATAGTGGAAGTAAACAAAGCCACCCAGCAACTCTCCAGCGGCAAGGCACCTGGTCCTGACTCCATCCTAGCAGAGATATACAAGGCAGGTGGGCCGGTCCTAACAGAGCAGCTTCACCAAGTCTTTACAAACATATGGGTGAACGAGACCATGCCACAAGATTTCAAGGACGCGTCAATAGTCCACCTTAACAAACGTAAAGGAAACCGCCAATCCTGTGACAACCACCGAGGCATCTCCTTGCTTTCAATTGCAGGGAAGATACTCGCCAGAATTCTTCTCAATCGCCTCACAGCCCATCTCGATCAAGGTCTTCTTCCTGAGAGTCAATGTGGCTTCAGAAAAGAACGTGGAACTGTTGACATGATTTTCGCTGCAAGGCAGCTGCAAGAGAAATGTCAGGAACAGAACTGCGAAATGTTCTCCACTTTCATTGACCTTACCATGGCTTTTGATACAGTCAGCAGAGAAGGACTGTGGAAGATTATGGCAAAATATGGCTGTCCACGAAAGTTTGTTCAAATAGTGCGGCTATTTCATGATGGCATGCAGGCAAGAGTACAGGAAAATGGTGAACTGTCTGAACCCTTTCCTGTCACCAATGGAGTGAAGCAAGGATGTGTCCTGGCACCAACACTGTTCAGCCTCATGTTTTCAGCCATGTTGATGAATGCCTTCGAGAACGATGACATTGGAATAGACATCAACTACCGTATGGATGGAAAGTTATTCAATCTCAGAAGGCTGAAAGCTAAAACCAAAATTAACAGCGACACCGTCAGAGAGCTTATTTGCTGATGATTGCGCTCTATACGCCAACTCAGAGGCGGATATGCAACATAATGTTTCAGCTTTCTCACATGCCTGTGTCAACTTTGGGCTCAATATCAACTTGGAGAAGACTATAGTTATGTACCAGCCAGCTCCAGGGAATAATCACACTGTGCCGAATATCAAAGTGAATGATCATAGACTAAGTGTTGTGGACAAATTCACCTATCTTGGCAGCACTGTGTCACAAGCTGCCACAATTGATGACGAAGTGAATGCAAGAATCTCCAAGGTCAGTGCGGCCTTTGGCAGACTGTACAAGAATGTATGGGACAGAACTGGAATAAGCCTGCAAACAAAGCTAAAAGTCTACAAAGCTGTTGTATTATCCACACTGCTATATTCTTGTGAAACCTGGACTGTTTATCAGCGACACGCTAGGAAATTAAACCACTTCCACACAGTCTGCCTAAGGAAGCTACTGAAGATTAAATGGCAAGACAAGATTCCAGACACTGAAGTCCTAGAAAGAGCGTCCATGCCCAGTATCCACACTCTACTGATGAAGAATCAGGTTCGCTGGGCTGGTCACTTGACTCGCATGCCAGATCACAGGCTCCCGAAACGAATGTTTTACAGCGAACTGCGTTGTGGTAAACGCTCCCACGGTGGCCAGAGAAAACGCTTTAAAGACACTGAAAATTTCACTGAATGCTTTTGGAATTCATCATGACACCTGGGAGGCTGCAGCCAGAGACCGAAATTCGTGGCGTGCATCATTACGCAAGGGTGCAGTCATATGTGAGGCAACCAGGACTGCAAGAGCTGTGAAGAAAAGGCAGGACAGAAAATCCACTGCAGGAAATCCTCCTCCAGAAACGTCAAGCATTCTTCGCCCACATTGTCAACGAACATTTCGAGCCAAAATAGGCCTTATCAGCCATCTTAGAACCTACGGCTCCATACCTTCAACACCACTGGATGAAATGAATGGTCATCATCATTCTTGATGGACAAACAACAACAACACTCCGAATTGGCTCGGCATGCAATAGTATTCACGCGCATGCACACTGAGCGGCTCAGTGAACATCAGTCAATCATGTGCCATGCCAGAAAGCGTTGGCGGTCATGACTCGCCATTTCACTCGGTCACAAGAGTCGTGGATCAGCTCAGTGTTCCTGTCTCGACCATGCCACGTGGCCAAGCCATCCAGGTATTTACTTCTCGGTCTTCCCTTTGGTCTGTTCCCTCCGATCTTGCCAGTTGTCACTAAGTTCTCCAATCCATTTCTTCTCATAACATGTCCAAACAATTTTGACCGTCTAATTTCTCTAATCAATTTACGATTTTCATTTGTCCCATGTAGTACTTGGTCATTGATTGTTCTGTCTGTCCATGGTATTCTTTGCATTCTCCCCAGAAACCACATTTCTGCAGCCATCAAATGTTTTTCAGCTTGACTGCTCATTGTCCAAGTTTCACATCCATACAAAAGAACAGGTTCTATGTTGCACCTCAACGCTCTTTTTCTCGTTTCAATTGACATCTTTTTATTGGTCAGTGAACATACTAAAAAAAAAATAAGTCAGATCTCATACAACACACTGACCTTACAATTAGGCTAACTTTCGTTTGTGTTCTTGGGCCCTCGGGCATGAAAGACAAGGAGGTAGCCGGTTAGTTAGCGGCCATGGCGGTGGTCAACAAGGGAAGTGTAATGGGTGCGATAGACATCAATAAGACAATAACAACTGCAAGATGAGCAGAAGACCTTAAGGACACTTGGCAATCTGCTTTATTGTCCATAATAAGGGGGATGGGAGTGAAGATGAAAGCCAAGTGTAAAGAACCCAAGACGTTTGATTAAATAACACAGAAATGGCGCGATCAGTCAATATTATGGATGTTAAGAGGGAGATCGAAGCACCTATGTACTTGTCCGGAATTCGACGATAACGACCCTCACCAATCACCTAGGATAAAATCTAAGGGAACTCCCCCGATGTGTCTCCACCTTGCCGTGGTGGGGGAGCTTGTGTGTCCCATTGACCCCATCTGCTTGCCGATGGATGAAAAGGACATATCGGACAGCTTATGGGATAGGGGCCAGACTAAGAGAGACACAACCTGCTGCTCTGCAGGTAGACTGAGGATAGCAGTCAAGAGTTTAAATCAGGCTCACGAAGGCAGAAATTCTTGGTCCGGACAATAGCCTAAGGCTCTCTGTTTAGGATTTAGGCAGAACGCCTCTAAGCCACAAACCCTCGGATGTGAGAACCGGCCCGATACCCACCTACCGAGAAATAGAGGTGAGATACTGAACACGCTACATGCCCAGTTCTGATACTTGTTCGAAGGCTCTCAACTGGGGAATATGAGGGATTCCCAGATGAGAGGGCTTGGCCGTTTCACGTTCACTGCTGCACGGAGGTAAGGTGCTGAGCCGGCAGCACATGTAGCCTACTGTGACAAGATCGCCTTGGGTAGTGAGAGTTAACCACACCCGAGGTGTCTCTAGCACTCCCGTGTATTCTAACCCCAGGGGTTGTACAGGTAGATACACTGTTTAATCTGTGGTTGACCTCGTATTAGTTAATTATGTCTACAAGCCCCTCCAGATTCTAGACCCCCACTAACTACCTACTCCTGTGGAACAATGAACACTGAGGCATCGTCCGAGACCACACTCAATAATTATACAAAGAGTAAGTTAACATACACAAAGTTTATTCTACCCTTGAGAATATAGAACTTAAATGAACATCCTGATAGAATAATCTATTTACATAAGCAGAGGATAGAGTAGAGACAGAATCAGAGATATGGCTCAATCATCATAAGGCTGAGAAGTAGATTGGATGCAGATGTCCCGTCCAGTCGGTCCGCCACTCACCCGGCTTCCTTCCAGTGAGCTGACTAGAACCTTGGAGACCACTCCGTCCCCAGAGCTTGGATCGACAACAAGAGAGTTACCCCTGGACCTCACTCAACTGGACCAACTGCAACTTCATCACCTCCTAATGAGTCACTGCTAAGTTAATAAACAGTTCTCTATAAACAGCCTAGCTGGGAGAAAATCTTCCTGGACTTGACCCCAGTTACTCTTGACTTCAATGAATGTCTGTAGCCAATGACCAATCTAATGGTCCCTCATTAGTATCAAATACCCCTGGTTGGGTAATAGCCAATGACCAATCTAAAGGTCCCTAAGTCATAGTACATAACCCCTAGTTGGGTAATAAGCCATTGACCAATCTAATGGTCCCTAAATCACAGTACATTACCCCTGGTCGGGCAATCAGATAGTTCTGCTGATACTAAAGTACTACAAGAAAACACAGTTCAGTTTCTAAACTACGTTCACCATTTGGATAACACTTCTATTTCATCCGGAGATACTGTTCAGTCTGGACAATAATTAGTTGTCCGTTACCTAATAACACTGGTAATAAGTCTCTATACGTAAGCTGGTGTAGGTCGCATCATGACCTGCCACTAAAGCTGTCGTAGGAACAGTCCCAGTTTATAGATCATTCTTTCCCGCGTTTAGGCGGAACCTCACTAGACGGCGTACCGTCTGGTGTCTCGTATCATTGAGCATGATTGCTCAGGTAGCTGAACTTCTCCATACTGAAATAGAGTATCTTCTAAGTCAGAAAAGCAACACAAACCATCACATCCCACACGTGCACTTTCAGGGCACCGGAATCACTGGATGCTAACATTCACTCATGATGATTCTTCCTGGCACATGGTGTGGTTTAGTCAGGCGAGGTAAGTAAAGGATTCTACCCTTCGCTGTGGTACACGAAGTGGTTTCAGGCAGACAACAAGTGTAGTCGACTGGTTCCTCAACAGGCAAACTCCTGAAAGGAAGAGCGACCAGTGAGAGTATTCTGGCTCAAACATTGGTCCACATGCATCCTACCACTGACTACTCAACCCTCAGTCCTGCTACTTAGTTATGCAAATAACTAAAGCATTATCTCTATATTGAGAGTAGTGAAGCATGGGTTTCTGTCAATGTCAGCTGGCCACAAAGAACAGCCCGTCAAATAGAGTAAGTAATCAGAATGACGAGTCTGATCGTATGTCTCACCTATCCCTAATCATCTACCAGTTGTCGCTAACGTCACTAGTTATAGTAATCAGTTATCATAGTTCTAAAATTAACAGAACTAAACATTAAGGTGAAGAGTCCCTGGACTCGTTCCTTACATTGGACATGTTCAATAATAAACATAATACTGATCACTGTACCATCCCTCGGGATATAGGGATAATACACGATCACCTCAAGTATTTACACACAACGTTCTGCTGGTGGGGCATCCTGCCCACCCTATAGCAAAACTCTTCTTATCAGACTCTTCCCTAGAGTCAAGAAGCAATCTTGGTAAAACATGTTCCCCACATGTTCCAAGGGTTATGTTCCAGCTCTGCCCTTCCAAGTGGATTAGTCTTGGCCTGGACCGAACTTCACAGCTGGCCTGGTCTGCCAGCACCATACTTTCATAACTTGCTTTCAAATCCCCCATATCCCATATGTCCCCGAGTCTCATGCAACCTCCTTTTGTCCTTCCATACCACTAGCACCCTAGCACTCATTCGCACTTGTGCAAGCAGGAAAGAACAGGACAGTAAGACAAGAATTTAGAACGCAAATGTACATCACGACGGTCTGCATGGTGATCACGCGTCGAACCACGCGGCGTACAGTATCGCTCCAAGAAGTATCACATAACAGGACTTAATATATATACATAATGCCACATCATATATATATATATATATATATATATATATATATATATATATATATATATATATATATATATATATCATCAATGAAGACTTACCTCCACACAGAATTCCAGTGTTCCACACAATGAATTCACTATTAAGATAACACACAATAGTTACATCATTCATGGTGGCTAAGAACTAAGTTCTCTTGTTACTTAGTAACTAAGCACAATTCTGTCTGAATCTCCACCTACCAACTTACCTTGCTATCTGACAGTTCTCCTTGCTTCAGCAACTGACTGACATAAGTCTAGGTTCATATCATGCACTATTAACTATGTTCTATTCTAAAACAGCCATAGTATATGCAACGATGTGCACCACACGGTAAATACAAGTTGAACACAAATCGCCAACATAACACGCCTACATTTCCAACAGGTAATTTCAACTACACACGCTGGTAAACAAACGCCACACACGGCCTAGGCTTCAGCGGCGTTATCGACCGATTTCTCATTACTAATGCAAAGACATCCGCATAGTTAATGAGGTTAGAACGATTGCGTTTTGTGAACAGTTACAAAGTTAAATGCATTAACCAAATAAATACCTGAATACTTAGAACCAGCCTACAGTCAGCTACCAGAACTGTTCAACGGCACATCTGCCTCATTGCGATAACAGTCAGCTGTAATGTGGATGAGGTGAGACGCAAAACAAATGGCTCAACACAGCCCTGCGTCTTCTCTCCGGGAGAGTCATGAAGTGAATGCCTATTCTAGCCGCATTTCCCCAATCGTGCAAACTCATGCGCACGAGGAAAGAGAGCTCCTTGAGAAAAGTCAACTTCTCGGGCAACATTCATTCCCCGCCTAGAATTTCTAGATCTCTCTGCACGGGAATTTGCTGAAGCACCCGGCAACCCGGTAAGTCAAATACCGGTAATTCGAGATGATTCTAGATGGAAAATTCCTATCGGCTTCCCTCAGTCTATTTATAACTGGGAAAGTCCCCGATGACGCGCCAAAATAGTGCGGGATCCCGACGACAACAGACAGATGATCGCGGTTTCGTCACATAGGCCCCCACTTTAAGAGGATCGACCCCGTCGTTCCACTTCTACGCAGAAGCTGTCTATGTCGTTCTTGCTTCTTTCTTAGAGACCGGATGGCGGGTGAGGAAGTCTAACCCGTCAATATTTCATAGGATACTTTTACCACCTATGGTGGGGTGACAAGCTATTCAGTATCATGGGTGATCAACGCCTACTCCGCTACTGCGATCGGGCATCTCGCAGTGTCTTGCGGACCAGAGCTCCCGTCTCGATCTGATTTAACGATCGTTCCTGCCAGAGTTTACTGGACTTCTGCAACTCCAGCTTCCCCTTTCGAGGACCCAGCTGGATTGCAGTCGGTCGGGTTGAGGAACCAGAGGTCTGTGTACGTTCCGACACAACCCACCTCTTCCGACCACGGTTCTCAGTGTAGCTAGCACTGCGGGTGTTCTTTTGGCCGGTCATGTTCCCCCGAACACCGGGCTGAACCCAAGAAGGTACCTGCACATACATATAGGACTTTCTATAGTGTGACAGGTTTTCCGCTACCTGACCTGAACCCCGAACCGTTCTTTCAGCTAAACTTTGCGCCCTTGGGCTGGTAGACTTATCATCGGACTTCCCCTCATAACGAATGAGGAGACTAGAATGGAAAGTAGAAGACTTTCCCAGGATCGCCACTCCATAGTGCTTGTGGAGCCCCACTTTATCCACTAGGAATGGGTCCTGCCACCCGATTTCGAATTCGTTCCCCTCGATTGGGAGCAGTACTAGAACTCGGTCTCCAACCGCTAAGGATATCTTTGTCTTCGTCCGTTTTCCTGGTGTGCATTTACGGCACTCAGGACAAGACCTGATATATCTGCGCACGTCGCCTGTCATTCCCGGCCACCAATAGTACCGGGAAAGACACTTACTGGTTGCCCCTACAGTCAGATGTCCGGTTGGGGACCTGACATGTACCGTTCGCAGCAGATTAGCTCTAAAGCTCTCAGGAACTAACTTACGTTCCTTCTGCCGCTTCTCTGTTCCGGTCTGAATTAACTGCGACCGGTTGCCAGAGTTGAACTTACCCTGAGTTAACGGGTTCACATCGTTGGACAACCTGTTTGAACAAGGACACAGTGTCGCATCCTTGCTCCGAGCAGTACTCATCACATCCGAGTGAGTTTTCCGGAGACTTAACTTTTCTAGACCCTCTTCCTCGGTAGATCTGACCTGCCTAGACTTATGGGTGCTAGGGTGTTCTGGTTCGCCCAGAAACTCGTACTTCCGGCCAAGAATCAGGGGATAGAGAGGGTCCGGTACTATTGCCGCCTGAATGCGTCCAGTAACGTACTTGCTCCGAATCTCCACATTGGCAATCGGGCAACGTAACGCTAAAGCACTCCTACTGGCTGGCTGTATCTCCGTTATCTCCCCGGTGAGTTGCTCTGGGCCTGTCAGCTGGGATGCAATTACAGCAGGAAATTGCAATCCTGTGTCATAGAGGCACATCACCTGTTGCCCGTTCACTTCTACTCTCTCAACCACTGGAGGTCGTTCAGGTTCTACATTCCCATCAACCGACTTCACTTTCCTGCATGGTCTATCCCTAACCTCTGCAAGACAAGCAAAGTGAAAGTCCTTCGGTTTACTCCTGCACTCACTCGTATTGTGAGTGCTGGACTTGCAGAATTTGCACCACCGTTCACTCCACTTCCTCTTTGGAGAGTTAGGTGGGCTATTCTTACCTTGGTTGATGTTAGAGGTCTTCTCTAAAGAGTTTACCTGTTTACTTGGTTCCACCGAACCTTTGGTCTTCTTTGCCTTACTTGACTTACCTTGATCCTGATCTTTCGATCTCAGATCAGTTGGACTGGTGTCTCCAGTCTCGCCATAGACTTCAACGTATCTTTCGGCTAACTTGGTGACTATATCTAATCTCTCAGCCCCATTCTCACCTAAGAAGTTTCGCAAGGGTTTCGACATTTGCAATCGCATCTGATCTACAACCATCAACTCACGCAAACTTTCATACTCCTCGTTAAATCCGGCAAAGGCCATCCATTTAAGAAGGTATGAGTTCAATCTCACACTGTATGCTGAAAACAGTTCACCAGGTTCTCGCTTTGAAGTTCTAAACTTCCGTCAGTACGAGTGCGCTGTGATCTCAAATCTCTTCAAGAGAGCCGCTTTCAATGCCGGGTAATCATTCTGTAAACCCGGTGGCAAGCGTGCATACACGTCATAACCGGCGCCTCGGAGTCCCTGGGAGAGTTTCAAACACCAT
The DNA here is from genome assembly GCA_963921405.1 of Cepaea hortensis. Classification (NCBI taxonomy): domain Eukaryota; kingdom Metazoa; phylum Mollusca; class Gastropoda; order Stylommatophora; family Helicidae; genus Cepaea; species Cepaea hortensis. The sequence continues at coordinate 128,766,437 of OY992876.1, read as the reverse complement.
TTTTGTTTGACTAACCCCATTGCAATAGACATGGCCTCATACTTCTCCAAGTACTGGTCTATCCGTTCTTTCTCAGGTTCAAACGGCTGTAAAGGCCACTTCATAGCCTGATAGTCACGTCTACTGGCTGACTCTGAGCTAGGAGGTACACCTCCTCCCACAGCTCCATCAGTTACACCAGAAGCAGGCGCTTGTGCCTCAAGTAGCTTCATTCGATACTCATGGTCACGTCTTTCTCTGCCGGCTTCCAACTCAAGCCGTTTCATCTCGCTATCAGCAGCTATCTTCTTTTCCTCTAGAGCCACTTTACTGGCTTCCAGTTCTCTTTCTGCTCTCCTCCTCTCGCTTTCCTGTTGGCGGAAATTTCTTTCCACCTCTTGCACATAGGATTTCAATGCATCTCCAGCTAGACCTAACTTCTGCCCAGCTGCCTGAACTTTGGCTAAGTCTAACTCTTGGGTAGACATGTTGACTATGTAGTTATCTAAGTATGTGCGGGTGAAGCAATACAATTAATCTCTAACTAATAGTATTCACTAACCACCACAACACAAGTGTCCGTCAGACAGTTATGAGATAGGTAGAAGTAGTAGAATCTTATGTAGACTGAAGTAGAGGATATGGACTAAGTCAGTATCCCTACGAGAGGTTCTTACTACACACAGAGAGCTTGGAATAATCCCGGTCGAGCCCCCACTCTATATCTGGAGTGTGACAAGATCGCCTTGGGTAGTGAGAGTTAACCACACCCGAGGTGTCTCTAGCACTCCCGTGTATTCTAACCCCGGGGGTTGGATAGGTAGATACACTGTTTACTCTGTGGTTGACCTCGTAGTAGTTAATTATGTCTACAAGCCCCTCCAGATTCTAGACCCCCACTAACTACCTACTCCTGTGGAACAATGAACACTGAGGCATCGTCCGAGACCACACTCAATAACTATCCAAAGAGTAAGTTAACATACACAAAGTTTATTCTACCCTTGAGAATATAGAACTTAAATGAACACCCTGATAGAACAATCTATTTACATAAGCAGAGGATAGAGTAGAGACAGAATCAGAGATATGGCTCAATCATCATAAGGCTGAGAAGTAGATTGGGTGCAGATGTCCCGTCGGTCCACCACTCACCCGGCTTCCTTCCAGTGAGCTGACTAGAACCTTGGAGACCACTCCGTCCCCAGAGCTTGCATCGACAACAAGAGAGTTACCCCTGGACCTCACTCAACTGGACCAACTGCAACTTCATCACCTCCTAATGAGTCACTGCTAAGTTAATAAACAGTTCTCTATAAACAGCCTAGCTGGGAGAAAATCTTCCTGGACTTGACCCCAGTTACTCTTGACTTCAATGAATGTCTGTAGCCAATGACCAATCTAATGGTCCCTCATTAGTATCAAATACCCCTGGTTGGGTAATAGCCAATGACCAATCTAATGGTCCCTAAGTCATAGTACATAACCCCTAGTTGGGTAATAAGCCATTGACCAATCTAATGGTCCCTAAATCACAGTACATTACCCCTGGTCGGATAATCAGATAGTTCTGCTGATACTAAAGTACTACAAGAAAACACAGTTCAGTTTCTAAACTACGTTCACCATTTGGATAACACTTCTATTTCATCCGGAGATACTGTTCAGTCTGGACAATAATTAGTTGTCCGTTACCTAATAACACTGGTAATAAGTCTCTATACGTAAGCTGGTGTAGGTCGCATCATGACCTGCCACTAAAGCTGTCGTAGGAACAGTCCCAGTTTATAGATCATTCTTTCCCGCATTTAGGCGGAACCTCACTAGACGGCTTACCGTCTGGTGTCTCGTATCATTGAGCATGATTGCTCAGGTAGCTGAACTTCTCCATACTGAAATAGAGTATCTTCTAAGTCAGAAAAGCAACACAAACCATCACATCCCACACGTGCACTTTCAGGGCACCGGAATCACTGGATGCTAACATTCATTCATGATGATTCTTCCTGGCACATGGTGTGGTTTAGTCAGGCGAGGTAAGTAAAGGATTCTACCCTTCGCTGTGGTACACGAAGTGGTTTCAGGCAGACAACAAGTGTAGTCGACTGGTTCCTAAACAGGCAAACTCCTGAAAGGAAGAGCGACCAGTGAGAGTATTCTGGCTCAAACATTGGTCCACATGCATCCTACCACTGACTACTCAACCCTCAGTCCTGCTACTTAGTTATGCAAATAACTAAAGCATTATCTCTATATTGAGAGTAGTGAAGCATGGGTTTCTGTCAATGTCAGCTGGCCACAAAGAACAGCCCGTCAAATAGAGTAAGTAATCAGAATGACGAGTCTGATCATATGTCTCACCTATCCCTAATCATCTACCAGTTGTCGCTAACGTCACTAGTTATAGTAATCAGTTATTATAGTTCTAAAGTTAACAGAACTAAACATTAAGGTGAAGAGTCCCTGGACTCGTTCCTTACATTGGACATGTTCAATAATAAACATAATACTGATCACTGTACCATCCCTCGGGATATAGGGATAATACATGATCACCTCAAGTATTTACACACACCGTCCTGCTGGTGGGGCATCCTGCCCACCCTATAGCAAAACTCTTCTTATCAGACTCTTCCCTAGAGTCAAGAAGCCTTCTTGGTAAAACATGTTCCCCACTTGTTCCAAGAGTTATGTTCCAGCTCTGCCCTTCCAAGTGGATTAGCCTTGGCCTGGACCGAACTTCACAGCTGGCCTGGTCTGCCAGCACCATACTTTCATAACTTGCTTTCAAATCCCCCATATCCCATATGTCCCCGTGTCTCATGCAACCTCCTTTTGTCCTTCCATACCACTAGCACCTCAGCACTCATTCGCACTTGTGCAAGCAGGAAAAAACAGGACAGTAAGACAAGAATTTAGAACGAAAATGTACATCACGACAGAATTCCAGTGTTCCACACAATGAATTCACTATTAAGTTAACACACAATAGTTACATCATTCATGGTGGCTAAGAACTAAGTTCTCTTGTTACTTAGTAACTAAGCACAATTCTGTCTGAATCTCCACCTACCAACTTACCTTGCTATCTAACAGTTCTCCTTGCTTCAGCAACTGACTGACATAAGTCTAGGTTCATATCATGCACTATTAACTATGTTCTATTCTAAAACAGCCATAGTATATGCAACGATGTGCACCACACGGTAAATACAAGTTGAACACAAATCGCCAACATCACACGCCTACATTTCCGCAACAGGTAATTTCAACTACACACGCTGGTAAACAAACGCCACACACGGCCTAGGCTTCAGCGGCGTTATCGACCGATTTCTCATTACTAATGCAAAGACATCCGCATAGTTAATGAGGTTAGAACGATTGCGTTTTGTGAACAGTTACAAAGTTAAATGCATTAACCAAATAAATACCTGAATACTTAGAACCAGCCTCCAGTCAGCTACCAGAACTGTTCAACGGCACATCTGCCTCATTGCGATAACAGTCAGCTGTAATATGGATGAGGTGAGACGCAAAACAAATGGCTCAACACAGCCCTGTGTCTTCTCTCCGGGAGAGTCATGAAGTGAATGCCTATTCTAGCCGCATTTCCCCAATCGTGCAAACTCATGCGCACGAGGAAAGAGAGCTCCTTGAGAAAAGTCAACTTCTCGGGCAACATTCATTCCCCGCCTAGAATTTCTAGATCTCTCTGCACGGGAATTTGCTGAAGCACCCGGCAACCCGGTACAGTCAAATACCGGTAATTCGAGATGATTCTAGATGGAAAATTCCTATCGGCTTCCCTCAGTCTATTTATAACTGGGAAAGTCCCCGATGACGCGCCAAAATAGTGCGGGATCCCGACGACAACAGACAGAAGATCGCGGTTTCGTCACATAGGCCCCCACTTTAAGAGGATCGACCCCGTCGTTCCACTTCTACGCAGAAGCTGTCTATGTCGTTCTTGCTTCTTTCTTAGAGACCGGATGGCGGGTGAGGAAGTCTAACCCGTCAATATTTCATAGGATACTTTTACCACCTATGGTGGAGTGACAAGCTATTCAGTATCATGGGTGATCAACGCCTACTCCGCTACTGCGATCGGGCATCTCGCAGTGTCTTGCGGACCAGAGCTGCCGTCTCGATCTGATTTAACGATCGGTCCTGCCAGAGTTTACTGGACTTCTGCAACTCCAGCTTCCCCTTTCGAGGACCCAGCTGGATTGCAGTCGGTCGGTTTGAGGAACCAGAGGTCTGTGTACGTTCCGACACAACCCACCTCTTCCGACCACGCTTCTCAGTGTAGCTAGCACTGCGGGTGTTCTTTTGGCCGGTCATGTTCCCACGAACACCGGGCTGAACCCAAGAAGGTACCTGCACATACATATAGGACTTCCTATGGTGTGACAGGCTTTCCGCTACCTGACCTGAACCCCGAACCGTTCTTTCAGCGAAACTTTGCGCCCTTGGGCTGGTAGACTTGTCATCGGGCTTCCCCTCATAACGAATGAGGAGACTAGAATGGAAAGTAGAAGACTTTCCCAGGATCGCCACTCCATAGTGCTTGTGGAGCCCCACTTTATCCACTAGGAATGGGTCCTGCCACCCGATTTCGAATTCGTTCCCCTCGATTGGGAGCAGTACTAGAACTCGGTCTCCAACCGCTAAGGATATCTTTGTCTTCGTCCGTTTTCCTGGTGTGCATTTACGGCACTCAGGACAAGACCTGATATATCTGCGCACGTCGCCTGTCATTCCCGGCCACCAATAGTACCGGGAAAGACACTTACTGGTTGCCCCTACAGTCAGATGTCCGGTTGGGGACCTGACATGTACCATTCGCAGCAGATTAGCTCTAAAGCTCTCAGGAACTAACTTACGTTCCTTCTGCCGCTTCTCTGTTCCGGTCTGAATTAACTGCGACCGGTTGCCAGAGTTGAACTTACCCTGAGTTAACGGGTTCACATCGTTGGACAACCTGTTTGAACAAGGACACAGCGTCGCATCCTTGCTCCGAGCAGTACTCATCACATCCGGGTGAGTTTTCCGGAGACTTACCTTTTCTAGACCCTCTTCCTCGGTAGATCTGACCTGCCTAGACTTATAGGTGCTAGGGTGTTCTGGTTCGCCCAGAAACACGTACTTCCGGCCAAGAATCAGGGGATAGAGAGGGTCCGGTACTACTGCCGCCCGAATGCGTCCAGTAACGTACTTGCTCCGAATCTCCACATTGGCAATCGGGCAACGTAACGCTACAGCACTCCTACTGGCTGGCTGTATCTCCGTTATCTCCCCGGTGAGTTGCTCTGGGCCTGTCAGCTGGGATGCAATTACAGCAGGAAATTGCAAATCTGTGCCATAGAGGCACATCACCTGTTGCCCGTTCACTTCTACTCTCTCAACCACTGGAGGTCGTTCAGGTTCTACATTCCCATCAACCGACTTCACTTTCCTGCATGGTTGTGACAAATTAGATGATTGACAGAGGACCTAGTTTGTAGTGTTCTCTGGAGATATATCTTGAATAATAAATAACAAGATAAAGGATATGATTTAGAACGTTTTGTCTAGAGGTCACTCAAATGAGCTAATAATTCCCGCAATAGCCTTTTTGGAGAACCACTTTTCTTTGGCTCAAACCCCCACTGTGAGGCTACCATGTATCTACACAGAAATTTATAAAAGAAGTAAAAGGTGTCCCCAAGACCAAAAGAAGATCTGGACTATTAGCGCCTATACAACTGAGGATCCCTCTCACTCAACATAATGTTGCCAGTGTGCTATTCGTCCGTCACATTAGATCTTCTTTAATTATTTTGTCAGTATGACCTATATCAGTTTTGTCCAATTTTTCTAGGACTGTAGGATTCAGGGTTTGTAGACAAACTCAACAACAACTGTACATTACATCTGTTGGACAAGACATCTACATGACAGTTTCTTGACAAACGTGGGACATACATTCACATAGAATTGTTTACACCACAATTGCACAAGACATACATCATGAGATACTTGACAACATCTATACAGGACTTTTCACAATATGTATAATCACCCACAGTACTTAAGACAGTCACCAGAGACAACACTTGACAGAAACTGTACAAGAAATTCACGGGGGACATGTACTTAAAACACTGGTTCACTAATTACACAATTTATTGAGTTGATGGTGAGTCGAATGATGACCATTGTTTCATCCCCAGGTATGTCAACACTTCAATAAGTACATTGAAAATGCATAAAATATGCCACACATGCATGTTGATAAACAAGATACAACACCTCCCCTTTTACTCCACCACCCAATAACTAACTCTCCTCCTCCTCTCTAATCACCACTACACCATTGACTTTTATCCTTTCTTCTACTGTTGATGAGGGAAAACCACGATAAGCCATAACCTGGGACAAGCATAGGGACATTCTGCTCCACTGGTCTGTTTAATCCTTTTAGCACCGATGATAGGTGTTGGACAAGCTCAGGTTGCAGTTCTCCCCATGATGATTTTCCAAGTCAGACTAATTATCCCCTACTGTCACAGTTTTGAAGAAAAGCTACAGCCTTGTCTTTCACTGGTGAGTTGACTGTTCATGAAGTTGAGACTTAGGGTTCTGTTCTACTTTTCCTGTAGAGGAAGATCTAAGATACAAATATGTCCCAGTCTTCTTTCTCCTTAGTCTATCTCACTGTCAAAGACTGAAACATATAGGAGAGAGGTCTACCACAAGATAGAAGACCACCGGGAAGAGTGGTCAACCTCAAATAGATTAGAGGTAACATAGTGCCCCGATATAAGGGCAGGGTAGGTGATAGAAAGGGGGACTATTAACTAGTTCTCTCATGAGACACGGAGGCATCGACCAGATAGTTAGTACTCTGGTCACGACAGAATCACGCCTACGTGATAGCCACGGAGAAGAGTGCCACTCAATAGGAGAACGGCTGCTACAAGCGTGCTGAGTGCAACCGCACGCAAAAAGCCGAAGGACGCAACAAGGTCCTTCCGCGTGCTGTGTAGCAACGCGTGTAGGAAAAGTCAGACTGGGGACTGACTTCGTAGAGAGCAGATCGTTTAGTGTCGATAGGAGTTTTTTGTAGCCAATTAGATACAGATTAGCAATAGGGTTAGGAAACTAGAGATAGGCAATTCTGTGGCTTTGTGTGTGATTTGATAGCGACTGTTTTGTAAATGTAAAGAGCCAACGGCAATAAAATGTACCATTCATTTCCTCTCACACGACTTGCAAGTTTCTTGTGTGGTGTGGGAGAAGTAATCCTATGATGCCTGACACATTTGGTTGTTGACAGGCTAGGATTTAATGTGGTGTCAGAAGTGTGGCTTGAACAAATGTTCAAGCTATTACACTTACCCACGGCTCTAGACTAAGGTTACGAATAGTGAATTACAGGTTTAATTTGTGTCAGTGACTGATGACGTGTGCAGACTAGAACGAGTTGCGAGCTAAACTGTGCCTATCGTGACAAAATAATGCTTATTTGTGCTTAGTTAAATCATGTGTTCTTCGAAGTTGTAAGTATTGATATTTTTAATTTCCTTCATTGATTTATGTAATTATTTATTTGTTTATGAATAATTATCAAAAATGATTCATGGCGGAGCGATACACAGCCAGCAACATTATCGATTTTTGCAAGCTAAAAATAGCGCTGCGCCTCTGACGTATTACGATTGACAAGCAGTTGTTCTACGCCATTCGCATTCAGCATCTGAATGTTTACAAATCGTCAAGCTGCTGCCCGCCTGAATCTGTGCTTTATATTAATTATTATTTGTTTATTTCAGTTAGTGAATGAATATATTTATTGATTTAAACAATATTATTATATTTTTATTTATTTAAAAGCATTTATTGAATGGTTTTCGTACTTTTTCTATTTGTTTACCGTCACGATGGCACTACTTTTGGCTATGCACATTAGACTTGGTCTGCACAAAACTTCCATAGATTAAACTAGGTTAGGGACGAAAGGCATAAAACGTTAGAACGAAGACAGGACATTGACAATTTAATATTAATTAAACTATATTCTGTTTGTCCGTGGGCATGTCATTGTGATTGTACCAAATTGTCGAGAATATTACATGTCGTTTACTATTTGTTAATTGTTGCTGCTCTGTGTACCAGGGTGAACAACAGCTGATTAGAAAACTCGTGTGTATGCCGAAGTGCCAAACGAGGTGACCTGTGTTACCGGATTGGTGTTCCTGATTCTCGGGAACATTAAGTTGAGTATAACCTACGTATTTGGCATGCAATGTGATTAATAGTGCATCTCTTTTTCAGCGTGTGATGCATTAGCATATGGTTGTGCTCTGTTTTTTTTTTCAGGATAAAATTTTCCAGGTTATAAACTAAGAGTCCTATTTTCAGTGCTCAGATATTAAGAAACATAACATATCAAAGATAAATAAGTGATTAAGGACTTCAGTGCGGGTCATTGCTAGCTAATAGGCCAACAACATGGCAACTTTATCGGATTTCATAAAAGCTGGTAAAGAGTTACAATACACAGGAAAGGAGCTAGAACAATATGCTGATCAAAAATTTAAAGAAGCAAAAGATGCTGAGAGAGATGAACGCGCACAAGAAAGACAACATCAAAAGGAGATTGCAGAACTAGCCGAGATAACAAAACAGAAGCAGTTAGAACATGATAAGGAAATTAAGCAACAGCAGTTAGAACATGATAAGGAAATTAAGCAACAACAGTTAGAACAAGATAAGGAAATTAAACAGAAGGAACTAGAATTAAAACAGAAGCAATTAGATCAGGAGAAAGAATTAAAACAAAAAGACTTAGAAATAAAACAAAGAGAAATAGATGAAATGGCAAGAGTGAAAGAAAAACAAATACAGGTAGAATCAGAAACACAGTTACAGATGAAAAGTATGGATGTAGATTCACACTTAGAAATCTCTGCTACTAAACTAAAAAGTCAACAAGAAGAAAATAAGTTCAATAAATACAAAAATATTATCAAACCATATTGTAAAGAAGACTCCATATCAGCCTGGACAGAAAATGTCGAGTATCAATTTAAATACCACCAAGTTCCAATAGAGATGTGGGCTATGATTTATATGAAGAACCTAAGTGGTGAGCCCCTTAAAGTGATAGAATCAATACCAACTGATCTTAGATCTAACTATCAATACATCCATGATAGGATAATGCAACACTTTTTACTTGATGCCCCTGGGTATCAGGTTCAGTTCTCAAATTTAAAACCAAAACCTAGTGAGACTTTCATTGATTACATCTCAAATGTTCAAAGTGTACTAAATCGATGGCTTAAAGCAGCTAACATAGGTAAAGATTTTGACAGACTTAAAAATCTAATAGCCATGGATAAAGTCATATCCACTATACCATCTCCTTTTGCTAAATTCCTGCAGCAGTCGGACATTGAGACCATAGAACAATTTGAAAAGAAAGGCTCTGCATATTTTTCCTCAAATAGAGATATTTTTAAGACTTCAAATGACTCTGAAATAGTTTCCTTTGTAAAGGACCAACCTAAAAACTATCAAAGTAATAGAAAACCATTTCATAAAGTTGATAAGAAAGATAGGAATGTGTCAAAATGTATCTACTGTCAACTTTTGCATGACACTTATTCTATGTGTGATAAATCGCCAAACTATCCGGCGCATCTTGAAAATGTTATTAAGAAGCAACAAAACAAGCGATCTGCATACAGGCGTGCAATCAAATGCTTCTTTTGTTCCAGCTACGGCCATTACTCAAATAAGTGCCTGGGCCGCCAACGTATGAAAGCCAACAATGCTATTTTGATTGATACATCTTCTGATAGTGGTAGTGAGACTGAGTGTGAAGTTGAAAATGAATTACCTGTTAACCAAGCTGAAGATGTGTGTTGTGTAAACGATATGTTAAGCTTTGACAGTTGTGAACGATGTCACCAATTTCATGCAGACGGAAAATTAGAATGTGGACATACAGTACCATTCTCATCTGAGAGTGTAAATGCAGCATTAGCCTCCAGAGGCAATTTAGTGTTCCACAATGCAATGGTCAACGACAAACCATGCCAATGTTTGCTGGACAGCGGCAGCACCCTTATTGGTCTTAGGAAGGAACTGGTGAGTCCAGATGATTATACAGGTGACTCTGTCAAATGCCGAACCTTTTCGGGTAACATTGAAATTTACCCTTTGGCCAAAGCCCGTATTAACACTCCTTTCCTTTCTGGTACCTTTACTTGTGCAATACTTGACAACCCTTGTACTGACTTAATTTTGGGTTGCTTACCCCAATTAAAACAATGTACTAGCGATGAAATAGCTGCATGGGAAAGATTAAATGCAGCTAATGCAACAACCAGAGCAGACTCTATAAAACATCAGGACACACTACAAGATGAGAGACTACTGTTGCTATCACCAACTAGCACGGTTGATACCACCAGACAAAAATTTATAGAACAGCAGAAAGCTGATCCTAGTGTGTCTCCATATTTAAAATTATTGACAGAAAGAGCCAAAGTGACAAAAAACGCATCATGGTTCTTTAGACTTAATAATGGCATTCTTACTAGGTATTATACAACTGGTAACCATGAGATTCAGCAAACGGTGTTACCTGTACAACACCGCCTAACTGTGCTAAAGATTGCACATGAGTCACCATTTGCTGGTCACCTTGCATACGACAAAACCAGGGCCAGAATTCAGGCTCATTTTTATTGGCCAGGTTTTTGCAATGATATAAAATTATTTTGTCGTTCCTGTAATGTATGTCAACAATTAGTACGCAAGGGTAAACTTCCTACAGCTGAAGTACAACCTTCTACACTGGCTTCTAGGCCATTTGAGAGTGTGGCGGTAGATATTGTTGGACCCCTATATCAGGTGTCCAGCAAAAGAAATCGCTTCATATTAACGATGGCCGACCTATGTTCAAGGTGGGTTGAGGCAGTAGCTTTGAAATACATCACCTCCAAAGATGTTGCCAATGTATTTCTACACCTGTTCTCACGATTCGGATTTCCACGTACCATCTTATCCGATCGTGGAACTCAATTCATATCGGCTGCAACGCAAGCCCTTACAAAAATGTTAGGGATTAAACAGCATTTTACAACAGCGTAGCATCCAGCCAGCAATGGTATAGTAGAAAAAATTAACGGAGATCTTAAGCATATGCTGGATAAGGTAACAGCAGAAAACCCAGCTGACTGGGATACACTGTTACCAACAATGCTGTTCGCCTATCGGGAGATTCCCCATTCAAGCACGGGTTTCTCACCGTTTGAATTAGTAAACGGGGCTAACCCACGTGGACACCTAACCATTTACCATCAGGTAATAACTAATTCCATTGAAATTCCAACCCCAAAAACACCTTATGAAATGGTGACAGAAACACGAGACAAAATCATGAAATCGTGTATTATAGCTAAGGCAGCTTTGGAGAGGAAGGGTCAAATCTACCGCCAATACGCAAACAAAGGTGCGAGAACAATTGATCTTGAACCAGATCAAGACATACTTTTGTTACTTCTTTTGTTGCGACTCTTCGGTCTCACTGTCAAACCGAGCAAAGTCGAATTGGGCCTAAAAGAAATTGATTTTTTGGGTCATGTCATTTCACAAGGTCAACTAAAGACTGACAATAGAATCATTACCAAAATTATGAACCTGACCATGCCTACCACAAAGAAGCAGGTCAGAAGCCTTTTGGGGTTAGTAAATTACTATAGCAAATTCATACCAAACTTAGCTGAAATTACAAGTGTATTTTCAAATGTTTTAAAAGCATCTGTAAAACTAGATGTCAATGATGCATTATTAATTTCTGCATTGTCAAAATTGAACATCCTGTTTAGTAATGTACCAATCCTCCGCTTGCCTAATCCTAGGCTCGTTTATTATCTTAGGACAGATGCCAGCAGAATCTCCATCGCTGCAGTGCTAGGCCAATTTTATGAGGGCATCTTCCATCCGATTTGCTACGTGAGCCGTAAGATCACACCTGCTGAGTCCAGATATTCCATATCAGAGTTGGAAGCCCTAAGCGTCATCTATGCGGTGAGGAAGCTTCATCGATTTCTAGCGGGTGTTCACTTCGTTGTCCAGACTGACAACTCCCCAATCACGGTCATACAAAGTGGTGTGCATCGGAATGACCGTATATACAGGTGGTCGCTAATACTACAAAACTATACGTTCAGTATAGAGCATATTAAGGGTAAGGACAACATTCTGGCTGATACCCTTAGTCGACCATCTGAGGTAGAAATACCGCAGATTCCGCATAAGAGTGTAGAGTAATAGATTATTAGTACATTAGAATATTCTATGAAATTTTTTTTACAAATACATAGATATTATGTGCTGAACTATGTACTAAGAACAGCGAGCTACCAGGTGTCCGTAGACAAAAGAAGAACTGTGCTCCGAGAACAAATATATCACCGTGTGAACTGGGACAGCTCGTTACTAACTAAGCTCCATATAGGTTCCGGTGAATCATTTGTGGTAAGCAGAGAAAAACAGTGTCAGAACATTACATAAATCCAGACACGAAAATACTGGTCTACGACACAATCGAACTCTACAGGTGCAATACCCATAGGACACAAGTATGACTGTGTAATGTGTTTAATATACCCAGGACAAGTGTGAATATATAGTATGCCAATGAAAGAAATTTCTGAACATTAGGGCAACGACTAACCTGAGGTATTTAAATACTATGTAGATATAAACTTATTGTGATATGTATTATAACATTTTAATATAGTGATAAATTATAGGTAGATTAGGTCACTTTAATTTACATTTAGAGTTAGAAAATATAATAGTTTTCATTTTTTTTAATTAGTTTAGATAGGATTAATTAGATAGATCAGTAATTTTACCCACTTACTTACCTTAAAAGTAGAATAGGATAGTAATTTAAACGTAATAACAGCTAATTATAAACTAGAATAAAAAGTTTAGATATTATTAGTACCATTTAGGTTTATTACATTTCACTTTGTTTCATTTCATTTGAGTTCATCCCATCTTAATGAACCAGTCCAGTTAACAAACGTGATCATGTAGTATTAGGATTAATGTACATCATTATCATAGGATAAAAAGATTATACAATTAAACATACACCATATAGAGTAAAAATATCAATCATATATTCGTCCATTTAAAAACATTAGTTATAATTTTGTTATATTTCACATTACCCATGTTAGAAAGGTACATAATTGATTACATTTCACATTACCCATTTCATAAAGGTACACAACTCATCTCACATCAATTTCATTTTAAATAGTTAGATTACGTCCCTTAAATTAGATAAACATTAGGATTAATGTGGCAAATTAAATTAAAATAGGTAACACATTAGATACATAGTTATAGAACTAGTATGTCAATATTTAGAGTATTATTTCAGTAGAATATAGTAGTTACTAATACCAGGGTACAAACCATCAACCCTTTTTCTTACATGTAAATATGTGTAAATACATGACTCGTGCAGCAATTTACGCACAGTCATTTAGCTCAACTTTGTCAAACTGAGCCAAACTTGTACAGTGTCACTCCAAGGTTTTTAAATAATGGTGAGGGTAAAAGATGTGTGACAGAAGTGAGGGTAAAAGATGTGTGATAGAAGTGTGAAAGTGAGAGCGAATGTAAATGATACAGGAGAGGGTGAGATCAGCGGAGTTTTTTCTGCCGCTCAACGCGACTTTTTGTTTTTTGTCTGCGTCAGGTGTTTGCTTTCGATGTTGAAAATGTGCTGTCTTGAATGTGTTGTGTGTAGTTTAGTGTAGATTTTAGAGAAAGTATTTTAAGTCTCATAAGACGGAAACGTAGTCACGAATTAGTGCTATACACTTGTTTGTGGCCACATTTAACCGAATTATGGCACTTGAAAACTAACTTACATACACATGATAGTTAGATACACATGTTAGAAGTTAGATTATACTATTAATTAGATGCAAACACGCAAACAACCAGAAAAACAAACATATAAATTGCATAAATTTTTTGTAGATCAAAGGGAGATAACTCCGGGTCAGGGGACATAATAGACAACGAAACACTAACTTAACAGTGAAAGATAACTTTACACGCGGAAGCGAGATAGGTAAAGCCTGTCGCACACAGCTTGTGTAATGGTTGTTTAATATTATATGGGGGACATGAAGCAATTCATGTGTTGACCCTAAGAAAGTCAACTTTGTATGGGTAGTGAGTTAATTTACTATTTGAGGGCAGGTCTTATAAGACAACGGTCCGGTTCAGACATACCTCTAAATAATATAATATTGCGATTGAGAAGAGGGCTCACGCCAACCAGACAAGTTTGTGGCGATTGCCAGTAGCCAAGTAAAGTGATACTACATTGTGACAATAGTCAGTAGAAGTCTATTAATTTACCCAAAGCCAGGTTATCAGCTGTCTTTGACAAAAATTAGATACACTAATTTTTTACAAACCTCTTGCGTCACAACCAATGAGTCAAAGTTGATGACGCAACACAGGAGGGGAGGGTGTGTGTCAAAGACTGAAACATATAGGAGAGAGGTCTACCACAAGACAGAAGACCACCGGGAAGAGTGGTCAACCTCAAATAGATTAGAGGTAACATAGTGCCCCGATATAAGGGCAGGGTATGTGATAGAAAGGGGGACTATTAACTAGTTCTCTCATGAGACACGGAGGCATCGACCAGATAGTTAGTACTCTGGTCACGACAGAATCACGCCTACGTGATAGCCACGGAGAAGAGTGCCACTCAATAGGAGAATGGCTGCTACAAGCGTGCTGAGTGCAACCGCACGCAAAAAGCCGAAGGACGCAACAAGGTCCTTCCGCATGCTGTGTAGCAACGCGTGTAGGAAAAGTCAGACTGGGGACTGACTTCGTAGAGAGCAGATCGTTTAGTGTCGATAGGCGTTTTTTGTAGCCAATTAGATAGAGATTAGCAATAGGGTTAGGAAACTAGAGATAGGCAATTCTGTGGCTTTGTGTGTGATTTGATAGCGACTGTTTTGTAAATGTAAAGAGCCAACGGCAATAAAATGTACCATTCATTTC
This sequence comes from Cepaea hortensis, assembly GCA_963921405.1. Classification (NCBI taxonomy): domain Eukaryota; kingdom Metazoa; phylum Mollusca; class Gastropoda; order Stylommatophora; family Helicidae; genus Cepaea; species Cepaea hortensis. The sequence continues at coordinate 128,751,344 of OY992876.1, read as the reverse complement.
CTCTCACACGACTTGCAAGTTTCTTGTGTGGTGTGGGAGAAGTAATCCTATGATGCCTGACACATTTGGTTGTTGACACTCACTCTACAAGTCTTCATTCTGAAAAAACACTGTGTGAGCACCAGGCTGGAGATTAACTAAGATAAATCATAGCCAAACAATCCATTGTCCCAGTCATTTCACCAGACGTCTTGAATGAGGTTCACCACCATAGACTTGTTGTTTAGTTCTCAGATGTCATTGATAATTATGATCACTGAAGTCTTCAGAACTCTTTTTCTCCCTTATTTATATCCAGCTGTTTGAGAGCTGAGCTGAAAGTCTCTAAGAAATTCCCATATTGTGGGTTCTAGAAGATTTCACTTATAGAGAGTTGGTTCTGGATTCTGGGACTACTGGTTAGTTTTCCCAGATGATATATGGATGGCCTCTCCACCATACTGTTCTCTGTCGATATACAAAATGGCACAACATCTCTTTACATATGTTAAAAGATAATGTTATTATACATCAACAGACACAGATTGGGGATGGGGAGGAAAAGGATGGGTGTGGTCCAAACACACCTCTCCTTGTTTGATGATGCCGTGTATTTCACTCTGATGTACTGTGGGTGATATGTGTTCAATTCACCCTTATCTGTGGTAATCACAAGACCATATGCTGAGACAGGGTAGCTTAACACAATTACAAGCATTAATGTGGTCTAAGTTCCACCATGTTTGAACCACAGTAGACCTGGGCACAAGGAGGACCAGACACAGTACAGCAAGCATCATGAACAAGCGTTGTGACATAGTAACATGGGACAGGCATTGTGAAGGGAAATGGGAAATAGGCATTTACAACTGCAATCTGCATTATGTATTAACTAATGGCATTTACCCAATTAGCAGACCAGACATCCATTCCTATGGTTGTCATGTTGGTGCATAAATGTCCTATTCCATATACACTTACACAGCAATGCCAGACCTCACCCCTTTTTCACCAGACTTGTCTCACAGGTACATCATCATCATGTGCTCTTTCCCCACTGAGTAATGTCCACAGTAGGTAACAGAAGCTCAATTGCATAGCAATTGTTCACATATGCACCAAAGCACATATGGGAAAAACATGTTTAGTCCTTGTAAATTTGCATGAGCCATACATTATATTCAGCCAACTAAGACACAGGTTCACACACCTATGGTTCTCTTAAGAACTAGTTTATATGAACCATCCAACAGTAGAGGTAACAGTGTAATGCTGCAGAGAGAAATGGTATTCTCTTGAGCTTAATTTTGCCACCAGGTATCACATGGACTTAGCAATTCTGGCGTGCCATCACCGTCCTGTTTACATATGGATATCTGAAGCATCTTTCTTTCTACTAATGTGAGAGGCTACTTATCAAAGCACCAGCTCATTCACTCCAACATTCTCAGTTTTTTTTTACCAAGGAACTTATACATGTTTCATCACTCACTCCAATTCAGACTGCCATATGTTAACTCGCGAGAGCAAAGGTACAGTTGATTTAAGAATGAGTCATCCTAGGCATGAAGAATGCACAAGGGGTTTGGGTTTGCGAATTTGCATTGAGTGTACTATACATTCATCAAGCATACGCAACCAGTCACAACAAGGGATTGATATGCACTTGGAGTATACAGCGTGAAAGACCTGACAGGTTTGCAGAAGCAGTGTTCAGAATACTGGCGCACAGAAATTAGGTTTTCCACTTTCACATTTTATTCACAAAATACTCATACATTCTTCTCTTTCGTTCACTAGGCATCCACAACATTAAAGTATGTTTTAAAGTGGTACCTGTTGTCCAGAGAACAATATATTATTGAATCTTTAAGGGCATTGTTGGGTCATCACATCACACTAGCGACCGCTCCTGGTGAAATCCCCGCTCAAACTAATTAGATTTTAAAATATGGCCCATGAATAGCGTGGGCTCATTACTTATTAACCAATGACAAAGCAAGCGCATACCGCCGCCCTCCCCCAACTTGTTCCAGAACATACTATTTCCAAGAATCGTCCTTCTATCTGGAAATGCCGCTTAAATCGAAAGTATTTTTATGAATGTGTCGGGCTGGAAATGGGGAGTTCTGATCCATCATGCTACAATGGTCTATCCCTAACCTCTGCAAGACAAGCAAAGTGAAAGTCCTTCGGTTTACTCCTGCACTCACTCGTATTGTGAGTGCTGGACTTGCAGAATTTGCACCACCGTTCACTCCACTTCCTCTTTGGAGAGTTAGGTGGGCTATTCTTACCTTGGTTGATGTTAGAGGTCTTCTCTAAAGAGTTTACCTGTTTACTTGGTTCCACCGAACCTTTGGTCTTCTTTGCCTTACTTGACTTACCTTGATCCTGATCTTTCGATCTCAGATCAGTTGGACTGGTGTCTCCAGTCTCGCCATAGACTTCAACGTATCTTTCGGCTAACTTGGTGACTATATCTAATCTCTCAGCCCCATTCTCACCTAAGAAGTTTCGCAAGGGTTTCGACATTTGCATTCGCATCTGATCTACAACGATCAACTCACGCAAACTTTCATACTCCTCGTTAAATCCGACAAAGGCCATCCATTTAAGAAGGTATGAGTTCAATCTCACACTGTATGCTGAAAACAGTTCACCAGGTTCTCGCTTTGAAGGTCTAAACTTCCGTCGGTACGAGTGCGCTGTGATCTCAAAACTCTTCAAGAGAGCCGCTTTCAATGCCGGGTAATCATTCTGTAAACCCGGTGGCAAGCGTGCATACACGTCATAACCGGCGCCTCGGAGTCCCTGGGAGAGTTTCAAACACCAGTTTTGTTTGTCTAACCCCATTGCAATAGACATGGCCTCATACTTCTCCAAGTACTGGTCTATCCGTTCTTTCTCAGGTTCGAACGGCTGTAAAGGCCACTTCATAGCCTGATAGTCACGTCTACTGGCTGACTCTGAGCTAGGAGGTACACCTCCTCTCACAGCTCCATCAATTACACCAAAAGCAGGCGCTTGTGCCTCAAGTAGATTCATTCGATACTCATGGTCACGTCTTTCTCTGCCGGCTTCCAACTCAAGCCGTTTCATCTCGCTATCAGCAGCTATCTTCTTTTCCTCTAGAGCCACTTTACTGGCTTCCAGTTCTCTTTCTGCTCTCCTCCTCTCGCTTTCGTTGGCGGAAATTTCTTTCCACCTCTTGCACATAGGATTTCAATGCATCTCCAGCTAGACCTAACTTCTTCCCAGCTGCCTGAACTTTGGCTAAGTCTAACTCTTGGGTAGACATGTTGACTATGTAGTTATCTAAGTATATGCGGGTGAAGCAATACAATTAATCTCTAACTAATAGTATTCACTAACCACCACAACACAAGGTCCGTCAGACAGTTATGAGATAGGTAGAAGTAGTAGAATCTTATGTAGACTGAAGTAGAGGATATGGACTAAGTCAGTATCCCTACGAGAGGTTCTTACTACACACAGAGAGCTTGGAATAATCCCGGTCGAGCCCCCACTCTATATCTGGAGTGTGACAAGATCGCCTTGGGTAGTGAGAGTTAACCACACCCGAGGTGTCTCTAGCACTCCCGTGTATTCTAATCCCGGGGGTTGGACAGGTAGATACACTGTTTACTCTGTGGTTGACCTCGTATTAGTTAATTATGTCTACAAGCCCCTCCAGATTCTAGACCCCCACTAACTACCTACTCCTGTGGAACAATGAACACTGAGGCATCGTCCGAGACCACACTCAATAATTATACAAAGAGTAAGTTAACATACACAAAGTTTATTCTACCCTTGAGAATATAGAACTTAAATGAACATCCTGATAGAATAATCTATTTACATAAGCAGAGGATAGAGTAGAGACAGAATCAGAGATATGGCTCAATCATCATAAGGCTGAGAAGTAGATTGGATGCAGATGTCCCGTCCAGTCGGTCCGCCACTCACCCGGCTTCCTTCCAGTGAGCTGACTAGAACCTTGGAGACCACTCCGTCCCCAGAGCTTGGATCGACAACAAGAGAGTTACCCCTGGACCTCACTCAACTGGACCAACTGCAACTTCATCACCTCCTAATGAGTCACTGCTAAGTTAATAAACAGTTCTCTATAAACAGCCTAGCTGGGAGAAAATCTTCCTGGACTTGACCCCAGTTACTCTTGACTTCAATGAATGTCTGTAGCCAATGACCTATCTAATGGTCCCTCATTAGTATCAAATACCCCTGGTTGGGCAATAGCCAATGACCAATCTAATGGTCCCTAAGTCATAGTACATAGCCCCTAGTTGGGTAATAAGCCATTGACCAATCTAATGGTCCCTAAATCACAGTACATTACCCCTGGTCGGGCAATCAGATAGTTCTGCTGATACTAGAGTACTACAAGAAAACACAGTTCAGTTTCTAAACTACGTTCACCATTTGGATAACACTTCTATTTCATCCGGAGATACTGTTCAGTCTGGACAATAATTAGTTGTCCGTTACCTAATAACACTAGTAATAAGTCTCTATACGTAAGCTGGTGTAGGTCGCATCATGACCTGCCACTAAAGCTGTCGTAGGAACAGTCCCAGTTTATAGATAATTCTTTCCCGCGTTTAGGCGGAACCTCACTAGACGGCGTACCGTCTGGTGTCTCGTATCATTGAGCATGATTGCTCAGGTAGCTGAACTTCTCCATACTGAAATAAAGTATCTTCTAAGTCAGAAAAGCAACACAAACCATCACATCCCACACGTGCACATTCAGGGCACCGGAATCACTGGATGCTAACATTCACTCATGATAATTCCTCCTGGCACATGGTGTGGTTTAGTCAGGCGAGGTAAGTAAAGGATTCTACCCTTCGCTGTGGTACACGAAGTGGTTTCAGGCAGACAACAAGTGTAGTCGACTGGTTCCTCAACAGGCAAACTCCTGAAAGGAAGAGCGACCAGTAAGAGTATTCTGGCCCAAACATTGGTCCACATGCATCCTACCACTGACTACTCAACCCTCAGTCCTGCTACTTAGTTATGCAAATAACTAAAGCATTATCTCTATATTGAGAGTAGTGAAGCATGGGTTTCTGTCAATGTCAGCTGGCCACAAAGAACAGCCCGTCAAATAGAGTAAGTAATCAGAATGACGAATCTGATCGTATGTCTCACCTATCCCTAATCATCTACCAGTTGTCGCTAACGTCACTAGTTATAGTAATCAGTTATCATAGTTCTAAAATTAACAGAACTAAACATTAAGGTGAAGAGTCCCTGGACTCGTTCCTTACATTGGACATGTTCAATAATAAACATAATACTGATCACTGTAACATCCCTCGGGATATAGGGATAATACATGATCACCTCAAGTATTTACACACAACGTTCTGCTGGTGGGACATCCTGCCCACCCTATAGCAAAACTCTTCTTATCAGACTCTTCCCTAGAGTCAAGAAGCCTTCTTGGTAAAACATGTTCCCCACATGTTCCAAGGGTTATGTTCCAGCTCTGCCCTTCCAAGTGGATTAGCCTTGGCCTGGACCGAACTTCACAGCTGGCCTGGTCTGCCAGCACCATACTTTCATAACTTGCTTTCAAATCCCCCATATCCCATATGTCCCCGTGTCTCATGCAACCTCCTTTTGTCCTTCCATACCACTAGCACCTCAGCACTCATTCGCACTTGTGCAAGCAGGAAAGAACAGGACAGTAAGACAAGAATTTAGAACGAAAATGTACACCACGACGGTCTGCATGGTGATCACGCGTCGAACCACTCGGCGTTCGGTATCGCTCCAAGAAGTATCACATAACAGGACTTAATATATATACATAATGCCACAACATATATATATATATATATATATATATATATATATATATATATATATATATATATATATATATATATATATATATATATCATCATCAATGAAGACTTACCTGCACACAGAATTCCAGTGTTCCACACAATGAATTCACTATTAAGTTAACACACAATAGTTACATCATTCATGGTGGCTAAGAACTAAGTTCTCTTGTTACTTAGTAACTAAGCACAATTCTGTCTGAATCTCCACCTACCAACTTACCTTGCTATCTAACAGTTCTCCTTGCTTCAGCAACTGACTGACATAAGTCTAGGTTCATATCATGCACTATTAACTATGTTCTATTCTAAAACAGCCATAGTATATGCAACGATGTGCACCACACGGTAAATACAAGTTGAACACAAATCGCCAACATCACACGCCTACATTTCCAACAGGTAATTTCAACTACACACGCTGGTAAACAAACGCCACACACGGCCTAGGCTTCAGCGGCGTTATCGACCGATTTCTCATTACTAATGCAAAGACATCCGCATAGTTAATGAGGTTAGAACGATTGCGTTTTGTGAACAGTTACAAAGTTAAATGCATTAACCAAATAAATACCTGAATACTTAGAACCAGCCTCCAGTCAGCTACCAGAATTGTTCAACGGCACATCTGCCTCATTGCGATAACAGTCAGCTGTAATGTGGATGAGGTGAGACGCAAAACAAATGGCTCAACACAGCCCTGCGTCTTCTCTCCGGGAGAGTCATGAAGTGAATGCTTATTCTAGCCGCATTTCCCCAATCGTGCAAACTCATGCGCACGAGGAAAGAGAGCTCCTTGAGAAAAGTCAACTTCTCGGGCAACATTCATTCCCCGCCTAGAATTTCTAGATCTCTCTGCACGGGAATTTGCTGAAGCACCCGGCAACCCGGTACAGTCAAATACCGGTAATTCGAGATGATTCTAGATGGAAAATTCCTATCGGCTTCCCTCAGTCTATTTTTCTGAGAAATCGCATCTGAGAAATCGGTCCTCAGCAAAGGGCTCAGGTTCATACCGCTACGTCCCTGTGGTGATAGATACGCATTACTGCAGGACGTCCATCGGTTCCATCGCACTCTCAGGCTACAATATCACTTCAGAAATCAACCTCATAACGATAACTCTTCGGATCCTACCGACCATTTCTCTCACCTCTCCAAACGCAGGTCTGCTTGGGTTCCCAATCCAGGGGCATCTAAGGCCCTCGATTTATACATCGACAAAACACTTTACGACATCCAAAAACTCAAATTTAAGCCACTACGATATTCCAACCTCACCGCGGATGAACAACGGGCACTTACACAGTTGAAACGCCGTGATGACATAGTTATCAAACCTGCCGATAAGGGAGGGGCGCTAGTGGTTTGGAGGAAAGACTTATATATACAGGAAGGCAACAAGCAACTGGGCGATGCCACCTTCTACAGACCAAGGATACAAGATGGGACAGTCAGAAACAACACCCAGGTCAAAAGCGTGACTAACGCCATTATCCAGCAAGGTCTTTTACCCAGCTCCGCCACCTCGTTGATCATCCACGATAGCTGCTTGGGCAAACCCGCCTTTAATATGCTGCCTAAGACACACAAACCTGGTAACCCAGGCAGACCTATCGTCTCGGCCTGCTCTTGCCCTACAGAACGGATTTCAGAGTTTCTAGACAGCATGTTTCAGCCGTTGGTTGCCAGCCTCCCTTCGTATATCAAAGACACCAACCACGCTATCTCCATCTTCGATTCCATCAGTTTCACTAACCCTTCTCAGTATCACATCTTCACTTTAGATGTGACTTCACTCTACACTTCCATTCCTCACTCTGACGGCCTTAAAGCCTTAGAATTTTTCTTGGAGAAAAGGCTTAATCCCTCGATAGCCACTGGACCATTACTGCGTCTTGCGGAGTTAGTCCTCAACCTCAACTCGTTTGAGTTCAATGGGGACTACTTCGACCAGATCAGCGGTGTGGCCATGGGTACTAAGATGGGTCCCAGTTATGCCTGCCTCTTCATGGGCTATCTGGAGCACCAGGTATGGAGTCAGTACACCGGTAGGCTCCCGGAGCTCTACAGGAGGTACATTGACGACTGCTTTGGTGTCTCGGACATGCCCTTGCCTGACCTACAGAACTTCATTGCCTTTTTTTCAGACTTCCATCCCAGCATCAAACTTACCTCCACCATTTCTTCGTCGGCTGTCAATTTCTTAGACCTCACAGTCTCTTTAGGTTCCGCTGGTCTATGCACGACGGTTTATTATAAACCAACTGACTCGCACTCATTCCTTCTCTATACCTCCTCCCACCCTCCCTCGTGCAAACGTTCTATTCCTTTCTCCCAACTGTTACGTCTCCGACGACTTTGCCAGGATAACAACGACTTCCATCAAAAAGCCCACGAGATGCTTGATTTCTTTCGCCTTCGTGGCTATCCTGATAATGTTCTATCTACAGCTCTTCACCGCTGCCAGTCTATCAGTCGCACTGAGGCTCTCTCCTCCAGGCCGAAACCACGAAACAATAGACCTGTCCTCTCACTTACTTATCATCCCCACAATATTGCTGCCAAGAATATCCTTTTGAAACATCTATCCATTCTCCGGGCGGAATCGACCACTCGTGATGTCTTCTCAGAGGCTCCTCTAGTGGCATATAAGCGGGATCGTAACCTCAGAGATGTGCTGGTCCATAGCAGGCTACCCCAACCTCACCAGTCTCCTCCTGGCACGGTGGCGTGTCTTCGATCGGTTTGCAAGACCTGTCCATACGTACTTCAAACCCAGAGTCTGACATTCCCTAAGACGACCTTCCACATCCGTGAGGGTTTCTCATGCATCAGTCGCAACGTCATCTATGCGATTACCTGCACACGTTGCGACATGAGATATGTCGGTGAGACAGGATTACGTCTTGGGGACAGATTTCGACAACATCTTTCTGACATCACCAGCGGCGCCCAGAAACCAGTATCCATACATTTCAACAGTCCTGACCACCATGGCGTAGCCGACATACAGGTCACGGCCATCAAATCATGCGCATCCCACGAACGGGATCGGAAGACATTGGAACACCGTCTCATCTTCCAGTTGGGCACACTCTCCCCTCACGGCCTTAATGTCCAACACAGCTTCATTTAACTTCCCACCCCACCGTCCAACCCCGAGCTTACAGTCCACCATCTGGGTACGTGCAGATCCTTTATATGACATCACAGTCAACTCTCTTGGCGGATTTACGTTCGGTGTTTTGCCATCATTTTCTGAACGACCGCCACTCATGCCTCTCTGTGTGTACTAACACTATATAGGTTTCCACAGCGGTGTTTCGAGCGCTTAACGATAATTGCTAATTGTCATCTGCGTCCGTAACATCTTTGCTGGTCTCTAATTTCACTTTTCCGCACACATGGGCGCGTCTCCACCCCACTCCCTTCCCGCTTGACCTTTGACCCGTGTACCATACATCCGGTCTATTGATCCACTGGCGCCCTACGTGTGTCAGACCTTCCAAGCTAGGACACGGTATTCAGATGAGTACATTCAATTTTAATTAGTTTAATAGTTTAATATTGTCATAGTGTGTTTCATGTAGTTTTGTGTTGGTTTGTATTTGTTTGTCCTGTGCTGACGAAGGCTTTGGCCGCAACGTCCAATTTGTCTCTTGTAGTCGTGTTTCAGTAAAGCTCACAATCTACTTCTCGTTTATTTGGGTGATTCATTCATTGCCTTTTTAAGCTTTACTGCAGTTCACCTCATTCTTGTTTACCATTTTCCGCTCCCTTGAACTGCTACTATATATTTCACGTTTCGTCTTCGTTGTCGGTAAGATTGTTGTCGATTTGTAGTCCATTCTGTGCGCGCGTGTCAGTGTGTTTTCTAAGCGGCGTGCTACCCTTACCGCCCCACACACGTGTTGTTTCCCCCCCCCCCCCCCGCTAGGCTACACCTTACTTTCGCACACCAGCCCTTCATCCCCACGTCCGTTAAATCTCTACCGCTATGCCTCCCACTCATCCACCTCAGTTATTTCAACAATTGAGATTATATGTCATTTTCTGCTTTAGTCTCTTACCAACAGATATCAAAATCACAGCCACCGACTTGGCTCTTAACATCTACAAAAAGACCCGCACCACATGCCATTTTAATTTCCTCAAGAACTGCCTACGGCTTCATATCACCCCACGTGGCTTCATCTCTAGATTTCACCCATCGGCAGGCACTCTCGATGACAGTTGTCGTAGACGTCTATCTAAAGTTGAGTTTAAATGTGCTACTCTTCGCATGCGATGCATTGCCGACAACCACGCGCGACAACTGTCTGACTTCAGCTCGAATATAACTATCCTCGATCAGCGTCTTAGACAACTTACCTCGAGGAATTATTTCTTGTATTGTGTTATACGGTGTATCATCAATAGCACTAACCACCATCTATACAAGTATCTTTCCGCGGCCAAAAACGCCAAGCTAGCCAAACTCCGTGCCCCTACCTCCACGCCCCCTCTCCCACCCCAACTTACCACTGGCTCCGACAACCTAGTTGTGTGCATACCTCCCGACCTTCCACTATCGGCATCTGAGAAATCGGTCCTCAGCAAAGGGCTCAGGTTCATACCGCTACGTCCCTGTGGTGATAGATACGCATTACTGCAGGACGTCCATCGGTTCCATCGCACTCTCAGGCTACAATATCACTTCAGAAATCAACCTCATAACGATAACTCTTCGGATCCTACCGACCATTTCTCTCACCTCTCCAAACGCAGGTCTGCTTGGGTTCCCAATCCAGGGGCATCTAAGGCCCTCGATTTATACATCGACAAAACACTTTACGACATCCAAAAACTCAAATTTAAGCCACTACGATATTCCAACCTCACCGCGGATGAACAACGGGCACTTACACAGTTGAAACGCCGTGATGACATAGTTATCAAACCTGCCGATAAGGGAGGGGCGCTAGTGGTTTGGAGGAAAGACTTATATATACAGGAAGGCAACAAGCAACTGGGCGATGCCACCTTCTACAGACCAAGGATACAAGATGGGACAGTCAGAAACAACACCCAGGTCAAAAGCGTGACTAACGCCATTATCCAGCAAGGTCTTTTACCCAGCTCCGCCACCTCGTTGATCATCCACGATAGCTGCTTGGGCAAACCCGCCTTTAATATGCTGCCTAAGACACACAAACCTGGTAACCCAGGCAGACCTATCGTCTCGGCCTGCTCTTGCCCTACAGAACGGATTTCAGAGTTTCTAGACAGCATGTTTCAGCCGTTGGTTGCCAGCCTCCCTTCGTATATCAAAGACACCAACCACGCTATCTCCATCTTCGATTCCATCAGTTTCACTAACCCTTCTCAGTATCACATCTTCACTTTAGATGTGACTTCACTCTACACTTCCATTCCTCACTCTGACGGCCTTAAAGCCTTAGAATTTTTCTTGGAGAAAAGGCTTAATCCCTCGATAGCCACTGGACCATTACTGCGTCTTGCGGAGTTAGTCCTCAACCTCAACTCGTTTGAGTTCAATGGGGACTACTTCGACCAGATCAGCGGTGTGGCCATGGGTACTAAGATGGGTCCCAGTTATGCCTGCCTCTTCATGGGCTATCTGGAGCACCAGGTATGGAGTCAGTACACCGGTAGGCTCCCGGAGCTCTACAGGAGGTACATTGACGACTGCTTTGGTGTCTCGGACATGCCCTTGCCTGACCTACAGAACTTCATTGCCTTTTTTTCAGACTTCCATCCCAGCATCAAACTTACCTCCACCATTTCTTCGTCGGCTGTCAATTTCTTAGACCTCACAGTCTCTTTAGGTTCCGCTGGTCTATGCACGACGGTTTATTATAAACCAACTGACTCGCACTCATTCCTTCTCTATACCTCCTCCCACCCTCCCTCGTGCAAACGTTCTATTCCTTTCTCCCAACTGTTACGTCTCCGACGACTTTGCCAGGATAACAACGACTTCCATCAAAAAGCCCACGAGATGCTTGATTTCTTTCGCCTTCGTGGCTATCCTGATAATGTTCTATCTACAGCTCTTCACCGCTGCCAGTCTATCAGTCGCACTGAGGCTCTCTCCTCCAGGCCGAAACCACGAAACAATAGACCTGTCCTCTCACTTACTTATCATCCCCACAATATTGCTGCCAAGAATATCCTTTTGAAACATCTATCCATTCTCCGGGCGGAATCGACCACTCGTGATGTCTTCTCAGAGGCTCCTCTAGTGGCATATAAGCGGGATCGTAACCTCAGAGATGTGCTGGTCCATAGCAGGCTACCCCAACCTCACCAGTCTCCTCCTGGCACGGTGGCGTGTCTTCGATCGGTTTGCAAGACCTGTCCATACGTACTTCAAACCCAGAGTCTGACATTCCCTAAGACGACCTTCCACATCCGTGAGGGTTTCTCATGCATCAGTCGCAACGTCATCTATGCGATTACCTGCACACGTTGCGACATGAGATATGTCGGTGAGACAGGATTACGTCTTGGGGACAGATTTCGACAACATCTTTCTGACATCACCAGCGGCGCCCAGAAACCAGTATCCATACATTTCAACAGTCCTGACCACCATGGCGTAGCCGACATACAGGTCACGGCCATCAAATCATGCGCATCCCACGAACGGGATCGGAAGACATTGGAACACCGTCTCATCTTCCAGTTGGGCACACTCTCCCCTCACGGCCTTAATGTCCAACACAGCTTCATTTAACTTCCCACCCCACCGTCCAACCCCGAGCTTACAGTCCACCATCTGGGTACGTGCAGATCCTTTATATGACATCACAGTCAACTCTCTTGGCGGATTTACGTTCGGTGTTTTGCCATCATTTTCTGAACGACCGCCACTCATGCCTCTCTGTGTGTACTAACACTATATAGGTTTCCACAGCGGTGTTTCGAGCGCTTAACGATAATTGCTAATTGTCATCTGCGTCCGTAACATCTTTGCTGGTCTCTAATTTCACTTTTCCGCACACATGGGCGCGTCTCCACCCCACTCCCTTCCCGCTTGACCTTTGACCCGTGTACCATACATCCGGTCTATTGATCCACTGGCGCCCTACGTGTGTCAGACCTTCCAAGCTAGGACACGGTATTCAGATGAGTACATTCAATTTTAATTAGTTTAATAGTTTAATATTGTCATAGTGTGTTTCATGTAGTTTTGTGTTGGTTTGTATTTGTTTGTCCTGTGCTGACGAAGGCTTTGGCCGCAACGTCCAATTTGTCTCTTGTAGTCGTGTTTCAGTAAAGCTCACAATCTACTTCTCGTTTATTTGGGTGATTCATTCATTGCCTTTTTAAGCTTTACTGCAGTTCACCTCATTCTTGTTTACCATTTTCCCCGATGACGCGCCAAAATAGTGCGGGATCCCGACGACAACAGACAGATGATCGCGTTTTCGTCACACCTACCTCGTGAGCGAGTACTAAAATGCAGAAAATGCCCCAAGTCAATGATATGGTTACGAAAACTGTCTGTATCTAACTCATAGAGAGCGTAGACAAAAATGAAAAAAATGTCTCAATAACACGAAATGGAACGCACGGCTAGCGAATCCATTGCGTGGTCCGAAGTCAAAAGCAAAAGCTTACCAAGTGGATGTCGCCCGCAGTCTGACCGCTCCTGGTGTGTGCTTGAGCGACCAGTGGCAAGCGAGATTCCCAACACACGGAAGTGAGGAACTAAAGCAGCTATGAGCAGGACGTGGCAACTCCTCGGGTGAGCCCAGTCTCAGAGCAATATGTGCCGGCTCTGCAATTATGGAAGCCTCCTTGGACAGCGAGGGAATGCCCATGGTCTGCCCCTGCCTTCCCTTGAGGGTCGACCGCGATTTCGTTGATCGTTCTATCTTGACCAGCTGAGATGTGGGCGACATCACAACAATAAGTCTAACGTGCCACGAAACCCGAGGAAGGCTAACCTCATTAAAAAATGCCCGCCGAAGTCGGAAGTGCCGTCCTACGGGTGGCAAACTAAAAATTGGCACTACGCATTTACGTCCGAGTGAAATGTCTCGTCCGAATGTCTCTCGTGCTTGGAACAGCTCTGACTAGGTAGTTTTCCGAATGTCTGTCGTGCCTGGAACAGCTCTGACGGGCGCAACGACAAGCACATGTCCGAAAACTCGCTGAGTGGATAGCGTCTGCAGACATGTCTGGTTTGTGCGGGAACGGCCCGGGGCCAACGAAATGCCCAATATATTGAAGTGAGGAATTAAAGCAGCCATGAGCAGGACGTGACGATTCCCTCGGTGAGCCCAGCACCAGAGCGTTATGTGTCGGCTCTGCAATTATGGAAGCCACCCAGGATGACGGAAAATGCTATGGAATGTCCCTGCCTTCATTTGAGGGATGACCGTGCAGTCTTCGACTGTTCCAACTTGACCAGCTGGGAGATGGACAGTACCACAAAAGTGAGAGTCTCCCAGGAATGCTAACCTTGTCAAAAATGCACGCTAAAAGTTGGATGTGTTGGCCTAAGGGTTTCGACCCAAGGGTGCCTAACCAGACACACCACAAACACATCTGAAAAAAAACAACAACACTCCGGATGAACGCAAAGAAGAAGAAATCTAAGGGAATCGTGCATTAATACATGCTGTAAACGGACACACTAGCCTTTGAGGTGTACAACAAGGTACAACTCCCGTGTGTTGCCGGGGCCCATAAGGGAAGCAAAGAATAGCAACACTGCAGCCTACCACGCATGTCGTAAGAGGCGACTAAGGAGGCTCGATGGTTCCGTCGCCCTGCAACTGAGTGAGTGCGTGGCGCGGCACTGTGAGCTGTGAGTTTCGTGTGAAGTGCTTTTGAATCTGCCCGAGGTTTTTTGGAACGTGACTGCATGTTCGGAGTGATGGCAGATGGCTATGTCCCAGAGTTGACCAATTTTTGCCTTATGCAGAAATGCGTGGCTGCTGGGCTTCTGGTTGACTGCCACTGCCATCGACGATGAACTGTATTTCGTGGACTGTGTGGGTGAACATCTAGGAAACATCCAGATGGGAAAATGGCTGCAGATTCCATCAGAAATGAACTGGGTGTTTTGTGGGGGACTATTGTGTTGACATTCTGGCGGCGGCATTATGCACAGTGCATCTGTGCGGGCTGTTGTTTGTCGAGACTCCTGTCTTTTCCACTTTTCACATTGGGCGGTGGGGAGAGTTTTGTATGATATTCACTGGCACAGGAATGGAGCATAATGGGGACGACCCGTTGCTGTGAAGTTGGAACTGCGACTAACTAACTAACTAACTAACTAACAAGGTATAACGCGCTCTCCCCCGAAGAGCAATGAAGAAGAAGAAGAAGAGGAAGAAGAAGAAAAAGACGCAGGTAGAGGCAGAGAGATTTATATACAGAAGAAGAAGAAGACGCAGGTAGAGGCAGAGAGATTTATTTACAGCCAATCTTCAATACGGAGGATAGATGCTGAGCGAGACTTATTTACAACCAATCTTCAATGCGGGGATGATGATGGTGGTGATTGACCTAGACATTTATCACTTTCAAGCAACAACTGTCTGGGAGCTAAGACCGAGAAAAGTAAAATCAATACTGCAGTGATCTTCACCAGACTACCTGGAATGAAGAACTAACCGACTAACGGCAGGCAGTCGAATCTTCTCCGTAAGCTGGATCTATTCTTAGCAATGTTGATTAAACGTCACTGTGATCACGTGACACAACCAGCGCCGGAAATATCCGTTAATATAAAAATGGAGGACTATAGAGACGGTTCTATTGTTAATTTAGTTTGTGGGCGGAACGTATTCTTTCTTGTCGCCCCAGCTGACCCGTTCTTTGGATTATTACAATAAGTTATATCTTAGTAATGTCACCATCAACACCACATCTTTGTGTTTGTGAGCGCGGCACTATAATTCAGTTGCAAGTTAACCTGTCAGTGATTTGTTGTCGCGACGTCGACTGCTGAGCTGATGATTTACTTCTTCATTTGTTTACGAACACTATGTGACTGAGATTTTCGTGACTTCCGATTCGTGCTGGTCTGTGCAGTTAACTTGTTGATTGTTTTGGTTGCCAACAACCAGCTGAATCCTGGATTAGGAAATTCTCTCTCCATTTCGATTTGCATCGAAGTTAAAGTACTTTGTTTATTTCGTCATCATCGATAAATAATTAAATATTAAATAACGGTTGTCGTATTTTTAATTTTATCGGAGCTTCATTTTGTACCGTGAGTGAATGTCACATCGGTTGTGTAACTGTAGATTTATGAGTATTTTAGGGAGGTCCAATATCATTTTGAGTTAATGTCGGGCAGTATTCAGTATCTTGATCGATTTGTAAGATATTAATATTAGTATTACTATTAGACAAGTTAGGACTCTGCGTGTGAATAGTAAATAAATTATTGTACAATCGTGTTGGATTTTACGTGTTGTATGATTTGATTTTACGAGTATTTAAGATATCCAGCCTGCAGAAGTTGAGCTATACAACTCTGAGAAACTATCTAAAGAAGAATTTAGAAAAAGCTTTATAAAAGCTGCTGGTTCAGATGGTGTCTGACTTGGTAAAAGCTATTAAAGCCAATATCAACAACATAGCTTCAAAGTCCGGGAGATTGAAGAAATACCAGCAGGCACTGAGACAGGGGAGAATAATTATCTGGTGAAGCTGTCAATGAAAAGGGACCTGTGTGAGTGCTACAGTTATAGAGGAATCAAGTTATTGTCAGTTCCTGGGAAAATATCAGGATCGTAATGGAGAAATTGAGTGATACCTTTGACAAACAATTAAATGATGAACAGGAAGCATCCAACCAAACAGATCATGCACTGATCAGCTAATCATATTGTGGATAATAATAGAGCAAAGCACTAAAATTAATGCAGCACTTTATTTTTAATCTGTACTATGAAACTGGCCCCATGATGAAGGGGTTACAGACGCAGTTTATAATCCTGCATACCTGCGGTCAAAACACAGCTGTGGGCGATTTGTCAGCAGACCGCCTTATGTTGTTTTTTATGAAATGGTATGGGTGCCGGTCGTTCAGAAAGCAATGGCAGACTGCTGAACGCAAACTTGCCCAGGAATCATGAACAGCCAAAAAAATGCTGAGGTTGATTGCTACGTCCTGTTAAGGACACACAACTAACTTTTTGAATAACGAAGACACAAACAATAGATTGCACGATTTATTGCCTGGCATATTTCGCTGCATCTCATCATACTGCAGAAATCACACAACATAAAGTGAAATAACTAGATAACTCCTTCAAGCTGAACTATACACATGTTCACACAGTAATGTCGATTGTCTACTATGGTAATTTTAAACTGATTAACATGACTTTCTGCTTGCACAAAGCCGGCTTACATAGGTTGATCTTATAGCTTCTGCAAACTTTAACAAGCGACTACTTTGTGTGCTGAACTCTTTATATGATACTGATTCTGAATTATGTAACTCTGTATTTATTGCAATTCCAAAGAAATCAGGAGCCTTGGAATGTGATCAACATAGAACAATTTCAATTAGTATAATGAGTCACATCACAAAGATTTTGCTACGAATTATCATGCAAAGAGTGAGGAAGAAAATACAACCTGAAATAGGGGAAGAACAATGTGGGTTTGTAGAAGGAAAGGGTACAGTAAATGCTGTGTATATGCTGCGCACAGTTATTGAACGTGCTATAGAAGTAAACAAGGATATACATCTTTGCTTTATTTACTACACAAAGGCTTTTGATAGAGTTAGACATGTCAACATGGTAGATATTCTTGCAGATCTACAAATTGATGGGAAAGACATTAGATGTATACAAAACATATATTGGAAACAACAAGCTGCCATAAGGATTGATAATGAAGTGGGACAATATCAGCCTATTAAGAGAGGTGTTAAGCAGGGATATGTAATGTCTCCAGATCTTTTTTCCCTATACAATGAAAATATTTTCAGAAATGTAGAAGATATAAATGGAATCAGCATTGGAGGACGAAACATCTATAACATTAGATATGCAGATGTTACAGTATTGATTGCAGACAATGCGCAGGATCTGCAACAATTAGTAGATGCGGTTGTTGTACACAGTGAGCAACTGGGGTTAGAATTAAATTGTAAAAAGACACAGGTTATGGTCGTCACTAGGAAGAACGAAGTTCCACAATGTAATATACAAGTAAATGGGAATATTCTTCAACAAGTGAATCGGTACACTTATCTCGGAACAGTCATAACATCTGATGGGAGATGCCTTGAAGAGATTAGAACAAGAATCGTCATGGCGAAAGTAGCCTTTAGCAAGATGAAAAACATTCTGACCAATAAAAAGGTGTCAACTGAAACAAGAAAAAGAGTGTTGAGGGAATACATAGAGCCTGTTCTTTTGTATGGATGTGAAACTTGGACAATGAGCAGTCAAGCTGAAAAACATCTGATGGCTGCAGAAATGTGGTTTCTGAGGAAAATGCAAAGAATACCATATAAACAGACAGAAAAACCAATGACCAAGTACTACAGGAGACAGATGAAAATCGTAAATTGATTAGAGAAATTAGACGTAGACAGTCAACATTTTTTGGATTTGTTATGAGAAGAAATGGATTGGAGAACTTAGTGACAACTTGTAAGATCGAAGGGAACAGACCAAGAGGAAGACCGAGAGGAAAATACCTGGATGACTTGGCCACATGGCATGGACGAGACAGGAACACTGAGCTGATCCACGACGCTGGTGATCGAGTGAAATGGCGAGTCATGACCACCCACACTTTCCGGCATGGCACATGATTGATTGATAATAGTATAACTAGATATTGCTTTCAGTTAAGCCACAGGGCAGACAAATTAAAGACCTAAAACATTGGAGACTGAGATGAATAATGTGGGGAGGACATGGAGGGAAGAACTGCAGGATGTAGCCAAATATATGACAGCTTGGCATGTGGTTGAGGGTTTATGCGCCAATGGGAGTTAACAGACGGAGGATGAAGATGAAGAAGAAGAATATTGTACATGCTCAGTTACAGTTAATGTCTGAAGACAGTTATAATTGTTAATCTGCCAGTGAGTCATGTATAAAAACACAGGACAAGCATTATGGTGACACAATGACCTCAGTTAGTGGGGTTTGGCATAGGTTGCATTAGGATAAAAAATATTAAATCCTCAGTAATCTGTGTTTATCCTTAGAATTGATCCAGAGCACCATGGACTGAGATCTTACGAGATAAATGAACGCCCAAGGCATTTGGCAGGGCACGTAATGATGCTTATGTTG
Source organism: Cepaea hortensis (assembly GCA_963921405.1). Classification (NCBI taxonomy): domain Eukaryota; kingdom Metazoa; phylum Mollusca; class Gastropoda; order Stylommatophora; family Helicidae; genus Cepaea; species Cepaea hortensis. The sequence goes on along the minus strand of OY992876.1, from coordinate 128,732,188 downwards.
TTATAGACTGGGTTTTTTCAACATCTAATTTTAGAAAAAAGAAAATAAACATCTCTTGTAGCAGGAATCTACGGTGGACCATCATTCATCATGTGCCTGGCTGATAAGTTTGGGCGGTCATGTTTCACTATCTTACATGATCACCTGATTGTGGATCATCTCTGTGTTCTTGTTCTGACCATGCTTTGTGGTCAAGCCATCCAGATATTTACTTTTCTGCCTTCCACTCGTTCTTTTCTCCTCAATCTTGCCAGTTGTCACCAAGTTCTCTAGTAATTTCTTCTCATAACGTGCCCTAAACATTTTGACTATGTCTAATTTCTTTAATCAGTCTGCAGGTTTCATTTGCCTCTTGTAAGACTTGCTCATTGGTTGTTCTGTCTGTCCATCGTATTCTTTGAATTTTCTTCAGAAACCACATGTCCACTTGCAACAGATGTTTTTCAGCTTGTCTGCTCATCATCCACGTTTCACATCCATACAAAAGACCACCATATAATTTACATAATTTAGGCCTGAGTGCACTGATGAATGTGTGGTCAATCTTTCCCTCATGTAGCAAGTGATGAAGGCTGGTGTCGAACCCTCGTCTAACCACACCCCTGCTATTGTCAGTAAAGCTTCCTGATGATTACACCAATGAGCCATATCATTTTATAATTGCATATATATGAATATGCTGGCTCTGTGGCGAAGGAGTTACGGGTGCAGTTCGTAATCCCATATACTGCAATCAAAACACAGCTGTGGGCGATTTGGCAGCAGATCACCTTGCGTTGTTTATGAAAATGGTATGAATGTCTGTCGTTCAGAAAGCAGTGGCAAACCACTGAACGTAAACTTGCCAAGAGATCACAAACAACCAAAAAATGCTGGAGTTGATTGCTACGTTCTGTAAAGAATATGCAGCTAACTAAGTAGGTACAGTTGTAAGTTATTGCGTTCATGTTTAAAGATAAATGTCTCAGTGGTGCATCAACAGGTGTGTGACACAACCGATAGCAGTAAGACTTACGACATAACTGGGCATATCAAAAACACTCTTGTGCTCTTCAGCAACTGAGCACTTGTCTTTGTATCGCTAACTGAAGTTTAGTGGACAATTATTTCACAAAATAAAACACAAATCTCTGCATATAATTGACATTAAGACCTAAATCTACTACTGTAGCATTTCATTTTGCCGGCTCTATCCAGTAGATTTCTTATAATAATTTTTGACAGAGTAGAGAAATTTAATGACAGTAGTTAGTATATATTGGCGAAGTAGACCTACACTGGCATTAAGTTGGATTTAAATAATGATGTTTCTTTTAGAAAGCAATGGCAAACTACCGAATGTACTATTGCCAAGAAAATCTATCTGGGATTGATCGCTGTGTTCTGCAAAGGACATGAAAAATTTAACAAAAATTAAAGCAAAATGTATCCGCAAAATAAAATAATTCATAAATATTATTACATTAGACGCCTTGCTGGTGCAGTGATTAGTGGACTGGTTCACTTACACATGCCTGCAGTTATTATTCCCTAATAGAGACATGAACCCCACATACCACCCACACGAGTACAGTTGCGGACTGGACCCAGGGATCCTGTGTGATAATAAAACTTTGAGCCAGAGGTTCTTTTGGGAATTTTCAGATGTGTTCAGATAGTGTTAGAATGCTCAGAGTTATTTGTTCAAGCTATGAAATATATACTGGTCAGCAAGGACGAGAGGTTCAACTTCCTGTGCGCTGATGGTGGGTTAGTGGGTTCATTCTACACATGGGTCAATTAGACTTCAACATTGACTTCTCATTGAGAAAGCAATGGCAAACTACTGAACATACAATTGCCTAGTAAATATACCTGGGGTTGATTACAGTTTCCTCTAAAGGAACCAACATTTTGTATTAAATATATAAGAAAGAAAAAAAAACAAAAAACAGAATACAACCCTTATTACATGCCTGGAGGTGTATTAACTATATGGTGTTAGCTCTTATTTCTATAAGACCAATCAACACATGTGGGGTGATGTAACTAATACCACATCAGCTAATAAATATGTGACTGGCTATTAAACACACTATGATGTTAACACAGCACATTTAAATATTGACTTCATATATTGATTGGCATGGAACATGATTATTAGAATCTGTTTACCCGCTGTTTATATTAAAAGACTCACACACTGGGTATGTTCGTGGTGAAGTCGTTTAGCTGTTTACCTCGCGCTCTGAATAGGTTCAATTCTAAGCTCCATTATTCAGTTCACGGGTGCATTTTTCACTGAAACTCATTGGGGTCGTTGCTAGAGCTTTGTTGTTTGTGTTTTATGCAATGCTTTCAGCAGGCCATCATCTGGAAAGAGATTGAGCCATATTGGTTGAAACCAAGTGCAATTAAGTTGACCTGTTGCCTTTAAACACCTTTTAAGTTAGTTGCATTCCTTTAGAGCAGTGGTTCTCAACCGGTGGGGAATTCCCCCCCCCACCCCCCCCCCCCCCTGGGAATTTTAGGGTTTCCAGGGGGGGGGGAATGAAGATCATTTCAAGATCGCGTTAATACAAGAACCAATTACTTGATATTGCTTTTCCCTTCATACTTTGCAGTTATGCACGTCTCATCCTTCTAAAATTCATTTTATAAAGTAAGTAGACCCACAAAATCACATTTTATGTGGATGTCTAGACTTGTTTTAACATATTTACCTTCCATTTTTACGTATACTATGTAGAGGTGGGAGGATTGTTAGGTAGGAAATATGAAAGATGGGGAATGACGTTCTGAAAATATGGTGAAGGGGGGCACGGACCAAAAAAGGTTGAGAACCACTGCTTTAGAGGATGTAGCAGTCAACTCCAGCATTATTTGGCTGTTTGCGATTCCTGGGTAAGTTTATATTTAGTAGTTTGCCATTGCTTTCTGAATGACCGGAACTTGTGAGTGGCACCTTGCAGTCTTAACAGACCAAATATGTGAGTTGGAATGTGGCCAATATTCCATTACAATGCCTGGGCAGAGCTTAAGAGAAACATGTGGTGCCCAAACAACATGTTCCCTCTCTTGGCCTAGTCTTGTGTTTTCCAGAGGAATGGGTAACCAATACGCCTGGCACAAGGTAGGCTGCAGATGCTGGCGGCTCAGCAACTTCCGAGACCTCGCCACCACTAGCAGGTGGCGAGTGATGGCCAGACCCTGGAACCCAAGGGACCCGGCTTAGAAGCATTCAGCCAAGTCCCACAGGTGAGGGTCTCGTGCGCGCCTGGACCATAAGGACGCGTACTTCTGTCAATCACAAGTGTCCGGACCTTGTAAAGCGTACACTATCGTCAGACTCCCCGCCTGACTTTAGCGGATCCCGCAACCAGCGGGAATAGGTCCGCCGGAGATACCGCAGGAGATATTGCTCGTTTATTACGAGCAAATCTCCCATCATTCCACTGTGTGGATCTCGCGACCGGCAAGAATAGGCCCGCCGGAGATATTGCTCGTCTGCTACGGACAAATCTCTACAGAGACTGAATAAGTAAAGGAATGATAAATGTAGTGGTATTTCAATTGCGCTTGCGCTCCCACCTATGCTACATCCTTCACCTTCATGTGTCTTCACAAAGTCTGACTAGAGTCAAGCTCAACAGGGTCTTCTTTCCCCGCTGATTCTACCAAGCTCGTTCCCTTGGCTGGAACTTGTACCATTGTGTAAAAACCAACGCAAGACGTCTGCTTCCAAATTGCCCACAGCTGTGTTTCAACAGCGATATGCCGGATTATGAATTGCATCCGTAACTCCTTCGCCACATAGCCTTTTAAAACCTTATACAAATTCAGGAAGCAGTATTTATTGAAACAAATTTCTTAATTTGTGTATAATGTTGTCTAGGTTCTCTTAGCTTTCCATTTAGTTTGATAAAAGTGTATTCACAGTATTCTTACTTGCATTCATAATCAGGTGTCGTTGGTTAAGTTGTTTCATTACTGTTGGATTATCGTCGGACATTTACCATGACTACAATTCAGGATTCTACAATGAACACTCTATCAGTGGATAACTCCAAACCAACTTCGGAAATTAAAGTTCCAATTCCTATGGTGTGTAAAGCGCCTGTTCACACAGGCCCCAGACACAAACTCATCACGGAGGCAGATGTGCAAGTATGTCGCCTCAACCATACTCGCACCATTGTCAGTAAGATTATGAACTCACGGTATCTGAGACGATGGGAGAGTCACAAAATTATTCTGGATCATAATGAAATGAGATCTTCAACGGTAAGTATATGCATTACCTTTCCACATATTATGAAATAGAACAAATAAATTGCTTCTGTTTGCATAAAGAACATATTACTTAGATCAGGGGTCGGCAACCTTTTTTTTAGTGTTATGCCAAAGTAATGTTGCAAATTCACTCAGTGTGCCAACCTAAATCTACCTTGGTTTAATCCATATTTAATTGTCTTGAAACAAGCGTATTTCACGATTTTGCCTTTTTTGAGTCATTTTAATGGCTCCGTCTTACTTAATAACACTATCATGTTGCAGTCAACGGACTGTACTGGCATGGATCTGCAACAGCTGAGTGAACTATAGAGTCGTTGGTGGGAGATGGTCAGTAGAGAGCGGAGGGTAGGATGGAAACAGAACTTTGTTAAGGTCCGTCATTGTGGTTCCACACTCAACTCAGTCAGTTTATATCAGATCGCACATTCTTACCTCGGTTATCTAACTTTTGAAGGAACTTGAGAGTAACTTTCAAAGAATATACGTTTCTGTTTAATTAAAAAATCAATTTCTGTATGAGATCATATACTGTATTTTAGTTCACACAGCGTGCCTTTCAAAATGGTTCCATGCCTGGTCTGTGCCGTAGGTTGCCGACTCCTGACTCAGATAGTAGAATGTTGCATGCCATTAGTGTGGAGTCTGGTGACAGTGATATACCTAAAACCCATGGAGACAGCATTATCAAGCTAGGCTTAATCCCAGCCTGTCTGTATGTGCTGATGTGAATCATGACCTAGCTACATCCTAAAAAGCCTCACAATCAGTTACACAATCAGTTTCACAATTAGTTACACAATCAGTTTCACAATTAGTTACACAATCAGTTTCACAATTAGTTACACAATCAGTTTCATAATCAGTTACACAATCAGTTTCACAATCAGTTACACAATCTGACATACCAGGTTTGAAGTTCCCGCTGGCAGTTTGGAATCAGACCATCGATTTGTATCAATTTTTACAATCATATGAGCATCGATCGTTCAGTAAGCAATAGCAAACTACTGAATGTAAAAATTAGCTAGAAAATTACAAACAGCTACAAAATGCTGGGGTTGATTGCAGTATCCTGCAAAGGACTTACAGCTATCTTGTTTTGTTTTAATTTATGTACATCAAATAGTTTTGAAATACAACTGAATACACTCATCACAGAAGGGGAGAATTTGCTGAGCTTCTGGTTCAATTGTGAGACTCGCTCTCAGGTTGAGAATGTATCTAATTGGACATACAAGTGGTCAGACACTGATTTCTGACCTGGGGGGAGGGGGTGTCTGCTTATGTTGTCAATAGAGGCTACCCACCTTAGTTTGCAAATACAGTATTTTGTATGTGCATTTTGTGAGAAAGCAAAAATTATGATCATCAATAAAACAAATATGGCAACAGAATATTCATCAGTGGAGAGGAATTACTAAAAGTGAGCAGTTTTGAATATCTAGGTTCTCTGTTGATGGACTATGGCAATGAGATGACAGAAATCATAAAATGACCAAACATTGCCCTACTATAACTAAACCAATCACTAGTGCATTCTGACTGAACTAATGATACGTATGACTAAAACATTAGTGCATTGAGATCTAGCTTAGTTAGTTAGTCACAGTTCCAACTTCACGGCAACGGGCCGTCCCCATTATGCTCTGTTCCTGTGCCAAATCACACAAAATGCACTGCCCAATGTGAAAAGTGGAACAGACAGGAGTCTCAGCAAGCCAACAGCCCGAACAGGTATACTGTGCATAATGCCGTCTTCAGAATGCCAACACAAAAGTCCTCCATGAAAAATATAGTTCATCGTTGATGGAATCGGCAGTCACCAGAAAGCCTTCATTGACCCGGGTTTTATTCCACATGGTCTCTTTTTGCAGGGCAACCCAATGAAAGTGCCGCACAAATCACAAATTCCATAGCTCCAGCGACGACTCCTAGGAGTCTCCTGAAAAATGCACTCATGAACCGAAAAGGCAAACCAGTCAGTTCAGCGACAGCCGGCCATTGTTCCAAACATTCAGATCTAGCTAATGGCACATAACTAAAACATTTTTTTTCCGCATATCCTTTACAGGACATTACAGAACATTTTTCAGCTGCTGTTGATGGCAAGTTGTACGTTCAGTAGTTTGCCATTGCTTTTTGAACTACCGGCTCACATACTCCCGTAAGTATTTAACGCGACACAGTCCGCTGCCGAATCTCACGCAGCTGTGTTTTGTATGAGAATATATTCGATTATGAACAATGTCCTTAACCCCTATGTCAGGGAGACCGGCAACTAAAACATTAGTGCATTCAAATAGAGCTAAAAACACATGACTAAAACATTAGTATAATCAGACACAGCTAAAACACATGACTAAAACATGAGTACATTCAGATCTAGCTAACATATAGCTAAAAAAAATTTTACATTCAGTTAAAAAAGTTAGTTGCATATCCTGTACAGGACGTTGCAGTCAACACTTGCATTATTTGCTGTGATCTCTTGGCAAGTTTACATTCAGTAGTAGTGCATTCAGATAGAGCTAAAAACACATGACTAAAACATTAGTACACTCAGACATAGCTAAGCCACGACTAAAACACTAGTGCATTCAGACAGCATAAAGGACAGCTTATTACATAAACCTGTGGAGCTGTGAGGTATGGATTGATTTCTTTAAGTGCTTGTTGGTAGTGGTAAGAGCCTTAATTAAATACGAGACCCTGGTTAAGGCAGGTGGTTGAGATTCAGTTCAGGAACATTTTTTTATGGTAACTGGACTGTAGAATTTTCCTGCAAGTGCTCCAGCCAGCCTGATCTCATGATCGTTGTCTTTCAAATTTGTGAAAGCTTTCATGCTGTGTCTGCTTCACATGTGGAGTGCTTCTATAGGAAAAACACAGTGTGAATATTAATATTAGTTATTAGATCAGTGTTCTTGTTCCTGTTATTGTTGTTCATTTTTGTTTACTTTGTCATCTTCGGCTACATCTTCTTCTTTGGCTGCTTCATCTCCTTTGTCTTCTTCATCTTTGTTGTCTTCTTCTTCTTCTTCTTCTTCTTCTTCTTCTTCTTCTTCTTCTTCCTCTTCTTCTTCTTCTTCTTCTTCTTCTTCTTTGCCTTGTTCACGGTTTTGATTGTGGTCTTCTTTGTCTTCATCTTCTATCTTCATCGTTTGCCGCTTCTTTCACATCTTCTGCTGGCAGTGCATTCTTCTTATCATACATCATCATCAACATTATCAGTGTCATCACCCTTGTCGGCGGTGTTTCCCTCCTCCTCCTACTTCATATTCAACTTCCTTTTAGCACTCTATAGAGCAAAGGTTGTCAGTATTTTTAGGCCAACATTTCCTATTATTTGCTAACTCGTGTTCTTCCTTTCACATTTTCGCTTTCGTATCTTTCCCAAAGACCTGTTTCTGAAAACCTCTTATGTATGTGTTTTTTTTTGTTGTCTTCCTCATTTCTGTTAATTTGCAGGATGAGTATATTTTTTTTATTATTTTCATTTTAGAAGTAACTTTTGCACTTGTCTTTTTTCTGTCTTTCTTTCAGTTCTTATCTGGACTATAACTATCACAATACTGTTTTATTTTAGTCCTCAATTCATCACCATCATGAGCCTAGCCTATTATTATTATGTCCTCTAGAGAGTGCGTTAGTGTAACTGTTAGGATGTTAACTGAAAATAGCATGAACGTGGTTAAATGAGATTTCATGTCAGCTCCCGACGTTCGCTATGGGAGGGAAGTACAGACTGATTTATTCAAGAACACGGAGTATGGATGATCGCCCGCAAAACTCATCATAGCACATGATGCTGATAATGATATACCTATAAATAATGCCTTGTTTGTTGAACCTACCCGAATTTCCTTACGTTTTATGACACACGAGCGCGTTTTTGTCAAGGATGACGCAGGAGTAGCTGTAACAACACAGTTAATGCCACACAACGTGAACTGGCGGGCAATAAATCTCCGGAAGCCACTCGATCGGCCGTGTAGTGGGTTCAGGCATTGACTGCAGTTTGGCAATCATAAATAATGCAGCAAGAATGTCGAGTTTAGGCCAGTGCAAACAAGCCGTGGCTTCAGATTGTGATGAAGAATCCACGGAATCTGGCTGTTATCTCCACAATCTAGTCGGGAGATGGTTAGGGGACGGGGTATGGCTGCGAAGTTGCAGTGGCCGCTGGGCATTTTTCAAGAACCATTGATATTTAATGATATCTGACGTCCGATCTAATGAGTAGTTTTTTGTTTGGTCGTTGTTCGATTTGAAATCGAGCGTAATCAATACACGTGCTACTGCTTCTTGTGCATAGGACTCATTTTGATCGTGTGGTTTAGCTTTTCCCTATTACCAGTGTCCCTCGTCATCAGGTCGTTACATCAGCACACCGGATGTTTAAGAACGGGCACCCTTATCCATTCGGCCATGCAGACCTCCTAATGGGTACTAGTGAGATGGGGCGAAAAACAGGAGGTGCCGTGTGCAAGCTGTGCACATTTCAAATTCCGCGGCTGTTGGAAATCGTAGAGTAGACCGTAAGGAAACCTCCCTGGCAAAATTAATGGAGCCCGTTATCTTGGATGGGATCTGTCTATAGAAAGTAAACTTGGGGTGCATAAATAGGTGTGACGTACAGGAAAACCTTTCCACAGAAATGTTTATCAACGGAACAACAAAACAAATAGTCCCGAAATTTCCGAGTCATATTTTGTGTTTTCATTCAGACTGCAGTAACAACACAGCAGCAGTCAAACCCTTGATTTCTTCTTCTTCTTCTTCGTTCATCCGGAGTTTTTTTTCGGACGTGATTGCGTTGTGCCTGTCCACAGCAGAGCTGCGTTCTTGCGCCGTTAGGCCGACACATCCGACTTCTGCGGGCATTTGTTGACCGGGTTAACCTTCCCGGGAACCCTTGATTTGACGCTCGTGTTTATATGGTAAGAAAAGTCGGTAGTTCGCTGGCCTGCATAGCCAATGGTACTGTTTCAATTCCCACCACAGGCAGGGTTATTCTGATCAAGATGTCGGCCCAGCCTTATATAAAGACGAGTATCAGACAACCCCCCCCCCCCACCCCCATAATTGTCTGGGAAGAGAATGAGGAGGAAGGGAAGCAGCCACATCTGCTCCCCATACCATGGCCTAGTAAATGTGGAATCTTAATGCTTCACCATCGGCGCTGTGGCGACGGCTTTACGAACGCGATTCGCAATCCCGCATACCGCGTTCAAAACACAGGTGATTTGGAAGCAGACCACTTGCGCTGGTTTTCATACAGTGGTATGAGCGTCGGTCGTTCAGACAACAATGGCAAACTACTAAACGTAAGCGTGCCTAGTAAATCACAAACAGCCCCAAAATGCCGAGGTTGACTGCGACGTTCTGTAAAGAACAAGCAACTAACTAAATACTTCACACTTTGATTGTAGTGTCTTTTGTGGGACAGACTTAACACGTTGATTCATTATTCACAACTGAAATAACTTTTCAATGTTCACATAACCCTCAGAGGACCTCTCGCTTGTGACAACCCATGGCCTGTAGAGTAGGTCAGGAGTTCTGGTAGAATCTCAAAACAGAGGGAAGACCAGGAGAACTTTCAATCAGATAGCGGTAGGAACTATTAGTATTGTGACTCTTCGCTGGCTGTTGAAGGAGGGAACGGAGCGCATATGGGGATGTCCTGAGTGCAGTGATGTCGGTTTTTTTTAGCTCCACTCAACAACACAAAGTCGCTGTCAGTAATGTATATACACAGACTGGAATTCCTTGAGGTTATGTCAGGGATCGGTCAATGACGCAGGCTAACCGCATTATTCCCCCCCCCCCCCCCCTTTTTGTGTTTTTAAAAATCGTGTTACAGATAACAGATTTACGTCAGCACATTACGCGGTGTTTAGCACAGATGGTTGGAGAGTTCACTTTGTTGTTGGAACAATGCAGTTGTGTCTTCTCCCCTTCTCGTTCTCACCGGTACAAGTGTGTTGGTACGTCTTGTCCATTGACAGCAGATTATGAGGAATTTTGCGCGGCCTGCCAGCCTACACGACATATCACGGCGTTGTTTGGGGGACCAAGATTGCCCGCGGAGTCTGCGTGGGCGCGGAGCTTAGTGCGCTTGAGCTTCCGGTGCGCGGTGTATCGTTCCCAACGCAGGCCAGTTGTTCTTCAACGTTGACTTCCCGTAGAGAAATTAATGGCAAGCTACTGAAGATAAACTTGCTTACAAAATCAGCCTGGGGTTGGGGTTAATGGCCACATCCTGTAAGGGACATGCACCATTGTATTCTCTCAGCCAGATTGCTGGGATGCAGCCTAGTCCCTAGCCTAGCCGTTCTCTGTGGCGATGGCGTTATGGACGCGATCCGTAATGCCACTTACCCGCGTTCGAAACACAGCGGCGACCGATTTGGCAGCAGACCGTGTCGTGCTGGCTTTAACGTGTTGGTATTGGAGCCGGTCGTTCAGAAAGCAATAGCAAACTACTGAACGTAAAACTTGCCAAGACATCAACAACGGCAGTAACATGCTGGTGTTGTCTGCAACGCCCTGTAAGGGATATGCAACTTTTAAAAAAGCCTGGTCTTAGGTTTTATTAGCTGTACATCCCTCGGGATGGAGGAGCTGTGGCAGCGTAGTGGCCAGACGCTAGCCTGCCGGGTCTCGTGGTCACGGCTTGGAACCCGCCACGGGTTTTGACATCGATATGAGTTCCAGATTGACCCCGTGTAAAACAGTCGGTAGCAGGAAATGTTTGAGGGTAGTGAAGGCGGCCGGTTCGATACTGACCACATGACTGTTCCAGTGCCGGGTGGTCTGTACAAATGTGGATCTAGCACCATATGTCCAGTAGACCACCAAACGTGTGCAAGGATCCTTACATCAGTGGACTGACTGACCACTCTGGGCATAAGGCTGGAGTCTGTGACCTAGATCTATGCAGTGAACACTACTACCACCCTGGACCTGACCCCAACCAGCTCCTATATGCTGTTCAGTGAACACTACTACCACCCTGGGCCTGACCCCAACCAGCTCCTATATGCTGTTCAGTGAACACTACTACCACCCTGGGCCTGACCCCAACCAGCTCCTATATGCTGTTCAGTGAACACTACTACCACCCTGGGCCTGACCCCAACCAGCTCCTATATGCTGTTCAGTGAACACTACTACCACCCTGGGCCTGACCCCAACCAGCTTCTATATGCTGTTTAGTGAACACTACTACCATCCTGGGCCTGACCCCAACCAGCTCCTATATGCTGTTCAGTGAACACTACTACCACCCTGGGCCTGACCCCAACCAGCTCCTATATGGTGTTCAGTGAACACTACTACCACCCTGGGCCTGACCCCAACCAGCTCCTATATGCTGTTCAGTTCCATAACCTGGTCACATCTGAATATTCCTCTCTGCGGATGTGAAGTTTCCGTACCTGGCGTCATTACTAGTTTGTGGACTTGGTCAGGGGAAGGAAAGCTCTGCAACACATGGCGATGGTGCTTTGGAGGGGGGGGGGCGGTGGGTTTCAACATGAATAGATGAAAGTCCTTGTGGAGGGCTCAAGCTCAGAACTCACTGCCAATACATCAGACTTAGGAGACACAACAGACAGTCTTGTAGAGGGTACATCAGACTAGGAGATACAACAGACAGTCTTGTGGAGGGTATATCAGACTTAGGAGATACAACAGGCAGCCTCGTAGAGGCAATACATCAGACTTATGAGACACAACAGACATACGGTCTTGTGGAGGCAATACATCAGACTAGGAGATACGAGTCTTGTGTAGGGTACATCAAACTTAGGAGATAACAACAGACAGCCTTGTGAAGGGTCCATCAGTCTTGTGTATGGTACATGAGACTAGGAGATACAACAGTCTTGTGTAGGGTACATGAGACTAACAGATACGGCAGTCTTGTGGAGGGTACATCAGACTTAGAAGATATAAAGATATAATAGTCTTGTAGAGGGTACATCAGACTAGGAAATACAACAGATTTGAAGAGGGTACAGCAGACTTAGGCGATACAACAGTCTTGTAGAGGGTACATCAAACTTAGGAGATACTATAGTCTTGTAGAGGGTACATCAGACTTAGAAGATACAACAGACAGTCTTGTGGAGGGTACATCAGACTAGGAGATAAAACAGATAGCCTTATAGAGGCTACATCAGACTGAGGAGACACAACAGACAGCCCTCCGACCAGACAACAATCCCAGTCATTGGCTGAACTCTGGTACTGTTATCTTCTTGTGCCTTCCATCTCCCAATGAAACATAAGCCCTCCACCAACTCATGTTCAGCCGTTTGTAGTTAAGATAAAAAGTAAGTAGCCCTTTGTAGTTAAGATAAAAAGTAAGCAACTCTTTGTAGTTAAGATAACAAGTAAGTTGCATGTCCTTTTACGGGACGTCTCAGTTAAGCCCGATTTTGTTTTTTGGGGATGTTTGTGATTTACTAGGCAGGTCTACGTTCAGTAGTTTGCAATTGCATTCTGAACAACCCACGCTTACGGGATTGCGAATCGCGTTCGCAACACTTCGCCACTTCGCCACATTGCCGGTCTCATCTCTCATCTCATCATGTTCCTCTTGTACCTTGCGGTGTCGAGGTGAAGTATAAACAGCGGGAGAGTGCCCGCTTATGGGCTTCATGTATCGATATTGCCATGGACTCTGTTATTCCTTGCGTGGTCGGCCTCTTCCTCTGTTTCCCTCTGGTCTGTACATCATTGCTTGTTGTGGTATACTAAAAAAGTCGCGACCCATGGGAGTCTCCGAAACATTTAACTCGTAAACCGAAAAACGCGGCCCGGAATCGAACCCACAACCTTTGGCTCACGAGTCAAACGGCTTGACCACTTCGTCACAGAGACTCCCTATTGTTGTGGTATACTGTTAGTTGGTAACCTACTTGCATGGCCAAACCATTTGACTTGCTGCCTTCTAATAAAATCTAGTGCAGCTGTAACCCCCACTTTAGTCCTGATTTCTTCATTTCTGATCTTATCTCTTCTTGATCAATTGAGTATTCTTCTCAGGAATCTCATTTCTGTTGTTGTGATTCTTTTCTCTTTTTCTGTCATTGCCCAGGTTTGTCATTGGTAACATAGAGGAGTAGGAAGATTGTGTTGTAAAGTGCTTTCTTAGTAGTTATTGATACATGTTTGTTATTTAATATTGGTGCCATTTGTCCAGTGAGTTGGTACAGTGCCGGTTTGTTACCTTTATAGGCGTGTTCAGAATTGATTGGGTTTTGTAGCTCGAGTTTTCTACGCTATGAGGTATCTATCTCACTCCGAACCTCAATAGATGCCTCTTACGATATTCTTGATAAGTTACAGTGCTACTATAGGGTGTATTTTTAATGCTTGCTTGCTTGCTTGTGTTCATTGGCTTGAGCTCCAACGCGAAGTCCTGTATATCGGATGAAGGCATCCTGTTGTCCAACATCAGTGTGATGTCATACAGGACCTGAGGTTTGCGTGAGTATCCGTTGTCCCATGTCTGGCTTATTGGTGTGTATACTGGTGGTTCCTCGCCATACAGGCAGACACTCTCCGACTTCGGAGGAATCGGCGATCCTATTGACTTTAGCCAGGAACCCGAAGGGACCTGTTGCCCAGGACGCTCGACGAGGACGCGTCAATAGGTCTTGGCCAGTATATAACCCGGCCCTGGTGCCTTGGAAACACCTCTGCGTCCCAATTTTTAATGACTGTGGGGTGTTAGAAAATATTGCCGTTCCAAGTTTTGTATTCACCCTCTGTGGAGTTCATACAACATAAAAGGTAAATACAAAACTTGGAACGACAATATTTTTAAAAACCCCAGTCATTAAAAAGACACCCTATTATTTGCCTGGCTTATGAGTGCCGGTAACACGGGCGCACACCCCTCTCTATAGAAATTATTCTTTAGTGGACGCACTCAAAACCCGCTATTTTGCAATCTCATTGTCAGAGTCAATTCTGGTCATGATTGATAATTATAGTTTCGAACCCAGTGCTTCGACTTATCGCTGAAAATATCACCTTATGTTCACACACAGATTATCTTGCGTGGCTGCCTTTAGACATACTGGCCAGGTATGTCAGCCATCTGTTTTATTTGAATATTACTACCACAACTACTACTGCTCCTGCTACAGAGCCTATTTCTGCTGCTGTTACAATTACAGCAATGTTGTTTGTCCATCAAGAATGATGATGACCATTCATTTCATCCAGTGGGGTTGAAGGTGTGGAGCCGTGGGTTCTAAGATGGCTGATAAGGCCTATTTTGGCTCTAAATGTTCTTTGACAATGTGGGCAAAGAATGCTTGACGTCTCTGGAGGAGGATTTCCTGCAGTGGTTTTTCTGTCCTGCCTTTTCTTCACAGCTCTTGCAGTCCTGGTTGCCTCACATATGACTGCACCTTTGCGCAATGATGCACGCCACGAATTTCGGTCTCTGGCTGCAGCCTCCAAGGTGTCATGATGAATTCCAAAAGCATTCAGTGAAATTTTCAGAGTGTCTTTAAAACGTTTCCTCTGGCCACCTTGGGAGCGTTTACCACAACGCAGTTCGCTGTAGAAAATTCGTTTAGGGAGCCTGTGATCTGGCATGCGGGTCAAGTGACCAGCCCAGCGAATCTGATTCTTCATCAGTAGAGTGTGGATACTGGGCATGGATGCTCTTTCTAGGACTTCAGTGTCTGGAATCTTGTCTTGCCATTTAATCTTCAGTAGCTTCCTTAGGCAGACTGTGTGGAAATGGTTTAATTTCCTAGCGTGTCGCTGATAAACAGTCCAGGTTTCACAAGCATATAGCAGTGTGGATAATACAACTGCTTTGTAGACTTTTAGCTTTGTTTGCAGGCTTATTCCAGTTCTGTCCCATACATTCTTGTACAGTCTGCCAAAGGCTGCACTGGCCTTGGAGATTCTTGCATTCACTTCGTCATCGATTGTGGCAGCTTGTGACACAGTGCTGTCAAGATAGGTGAATTTGTCCACAACACTTAGTCTATGATCATTCACTTTGATATTCGGCACAGTGTGATTATTCCCTGGAGCTGGCTGGTACATAACTACAGTCTTCTCCAAGTTGATATTGAGCCCAAAGTTGGCACAGGCATGTGAGAAAGCTGAAACATTATGTTGCATGTCCGCCTCTGAGTTGGCGTATAGAGCGCAATCATCAGCAAACAGGAGCTCTCTGACGGTGCCGCTGTCAATTTTGGTTTTAGCTTTCAGCCTTCTGAGATTGAATAACTTTCCATCCATACGGTAGTTGATGTCTATTCCAATGTCGTCGTTCTCGAAGGCATTCATCAACATGGCTGAAAACATGAGGCTGAACAGTGTTGGTGCCAGGACACATCCTTGCTTCACTCCATTGGTTACAGGAAAGGGTTCAGACAGTTCACCATTTTCCTGTACTCTTGCCTGCATGCCGTCATGAAATAGCCGCACTATTTGGACAAACTTTCGTGGACAGCCATATTTTGCCATAATCTTCCACAGTCCTTCTCTGCTGACTGTATCAAAAGCCTTGGTAAGGTCAATGAAAGTGGAGAACATTTCGCAGTTCTGTTCCTGACATTTCTCTTGCAGCTGCCTTGCAGCGAAAATCATGTCAACAGTTCCACGTTCTTTTCTGAAGCCACATTGACTCTCAGGAAGAAGACCTTGATCGAGATGGGCTGTGAGGCGATTGAGAAGAATTCTGGCGAGTATCTTCCCTGCAATTGAGAGCAAGGAGATACCTCGGTGGTTGTCACAGGATTGGCGGTTTCCTTTACGTTTGTAAAGGTGGACTATTGACGCGTCCTTAAAATCTTGTGGCATGGTCTCGTTCATCCATATGTTTGTGAAGACTAGGTGAAGCTGCTCTGTTAGGACCGGCCCACCTGCCTTGTATATCTCTGCTGGGATGGAGTCAGGACCAGGTGCCTTGCCGCTGGAGAAATTACAGCAATAACAGCAACTACTACTACAACTACTACTGCTGCTGCTGCTACTACTACTACTACTACTACTACTACTACTACTACTGCTACTGCTACTACT
Source organism: Cepaea hortensis (assembly GCA_963921405.1). Taxonomy (NCBI): domain Eukaryota; kingdom Metazoa; phylum Mollusca; class Gastropoda; order Stylommatophora; family Helicidae; genus Cepaea; species Cepaea hortensis. Next base: position 128,715,844 of record OY992876.1, on the reverse strand, counting down.
ACTACTACTACTACTACTACTACTACTACTACTACTACTACTACTACTACTACTACTACTACTACTACAGGAATGCATTAGTTGAGACTACGTCATGTTTTGACTGATTTCATTACTGAATTTTTAACACCCCTGTGTTTCGCAGTCCCACCCCGCCCCCTCCTATTCATTCATAAGACCCGATGTCACACACGTGGGAGAACCAGACTCTCAAACCCAGCTGTCGTTAAAACCAACATCCTGCCGGTTTGGTAATCTCCCAGGTGACGTTTTAAGTTTACCCCACGATCACATCAACAACGTTAAATAAACTACCCACAAAGACACCCAGCATTCCGCATTTCACCTGACAGTTTTATTGAATAAACGGAACCACATGGGAATCTTGCATTAGTATACCACACTGAAGGATGGGATTTTCTCTGTCTTCCTCTTTTTCCGTCACCTTGAAATGAGCAGTATTATGTGGTTATTGTCAGTACAGGATTTACGTATAAGCTACACAAGCTATAGCTTGGGGCCCCCAAGAAAGTGGGGGGGGGGGGGCCCAAAAATATTGTCCGAGTGAGCAATTGTCAAATATGTATACTTAAATATACTGCAGCATTATTAGTCCCAATGCTGCACGTCTAGTTTAATATAGTTCCTTAATCCTTATAACATGTTTCAAGAGATTAGATATAAGCCTTTGTAAATTGTGCCTTTTAAAAGAACTTTTGTTTCTTTTTACCAGAGTTTGCATTTTTAAGTTTGTTATGAATAAAAATGATTTTAAGTGAAAGATTTATTATTTCACTATCAATATACTTTTTAATTGTATTTCAGTGTAACCCTCTAGGTATCCGAAAATCCTATTTGTCACTGACATAGAATATCTGGACTTATAAAGGGCCCCATATTTCAAATAGCTTAGGGCCTTATCAAGTCTAAATCCGGCCCTGGTTATTGTAATAGAATTAAAGATCAAAAACAACATATGGGGATGAATACTTTTAGGAACTTCGTAATAGACCAGTCTCAAGAGATACATTCACTAGATATCCAGCCTGTGGAAGTGGAGCTGGATAATAACTGTGAGACACATCTAAGTAGAAATCAAATCCCCGAAGGACGGAATAGCTGCTGGTCCAGGTAGTATCCCAGAGGAAGCTTTTAAAAACCAGTTTAAAACGTCAGGTTGATAACAGATTATTTAGAAGGGTCTGGGAGATTGAAGAAACGCCAGAGGGAAGGATATTTGGTGAAGTTGCTAAAGAAAGGTATTTAAAAATAGCAGTGTTGTCAAAGATGTGGGAACAGATAAAAGGTAAAGGTAGGATAGTCCCATAGTCGTTACAATCATTGTTGGGGTGTGACGTGTTATTCTTTGACCTTTTCTAGGCCACAGTGTATGGGAAGGGGTGTCCAGTTCCCTTCCTGGTTATCTTGCCTTCTCAGACAATTAAAAAAAAACAAACTAGGTTGTTCCCGTATTTATTTGGCTGTACGTTCTGGTAAAAAAAAAAAAATTAGCCTCTGTTGGGGATTGAACCTGGGACAGGCAAGCGCACTAGCCACTATGCCAACACGTCAGCATATTTTCACGGGAAAATATTGAGATATTAAAATAAGAAAACAAAATAGACAAGAGAAGCTTTCACAGCGCTAGGAGATGTGTGGAGTCAACAAGAAATTACATATACAGTAGTACTAAGTTACAATATTTTAACTCTGATGTAAAAATCGGTACTACTGTATGGACTGAAGCACGCAGAACGACAAAACAGTTACTAATACACTACAAATATCTATTAACTGGTGCCTCGTGGAATAGGAGGACTAGGATGACATGACAGAATGATTATTCATTAATGCTGAGCTTTTGGCAGGATGTACACGATTCCATCGAATCAAGAGATCGGGAAAAGACATTGAGAAAACCTGAGGATAGTATAACTAGAACTTCCTATAATTGAGGCCCACACGGCAAAAAACATTGTGGGAGATATAAAAAGGAGGAGAATTAGAGACAGAAATGGAGGCCAGCATCGCCGACAGAATCAAAGCGCTCCTTGTTAAAATTCCGATGCACTGAAAACGAGATATCAGGGCTCAACTCAAACACGTTCATTTGGTATAACATGTTGACTTCTTGCCCTTGGCATGGTGACGTAAACTACAAATACCTCAGAAATCGGATTGGGTTCGCCTGATGGCGAGGGACACTGGTCATAAGCTATACTAGACTGAGCCAAGCAGTATGCGGATTGGGTGTAAAAATATTGATTGCCAGGACTAAAAGGTCATTAACATAGTAAACATGCTGTAAAATGTTTAAGGCGGTCCACTTCATTATAGGACCCACTTGCTATCGGGCCAGCAGACTGGAGCCCAAGTCCGCCACTAGAGCCACGACTGGCTGAGTGT